>JAEIFV010000340.1:0-319133 GCA_018904265.1 Lordiphosa collinella | reverse complement strand
CATGAGCGACGCTCGATAGACGAAATGCCATGCAGAAAAGCGACATAAACCTCAATCGTTGTCGTCAAGACGCATCACCGTACAAAGAGCAACGCTGGGTTGACGCAAATACTGTGACTGAACCCAGCCGTACTAGAGGGTTGCTTTGCCTAGCAGCCTCCTCATCTAATCCTTTCCATCTTCCCAAATCCCTTCAATTTCATACATTTACCTTATAATCCCTAGTTTATTACCTTGCATACACCCCTTTGGCTAATTAAGCACATCCTAGGCCATTTCTTTACAAATTTGTACAATTAATTTCACTCAAACACACACTCACACACTCACACACACGGATACCTTGTACACCAGGCGTATACTTAACACATTTTTATGATTTGCCTCTTCCTGCTGCGTTTTTTTTTTTTTTTGTTCGCTTTGAGTAATTTTTCTTCTTTATGCAGTCATAAATTAAACATAATTAAAATGTAAATAGAGAACACTCACTCACTCACACACACACACACACGTGCATACATACTCATTAGTTTCAAGCACTGTATGTGGGTGAGTGCGTTTTATACCCTGTATTGAAATGAAATTAAAAGAAACATGCAATTAAGACATGTTACTATTCAATTTGCCATCCCCTCTCCATAGTTTTTCTGTTCCCACATCAAAAAATAATTGCACTTGATGCCTGTAAAATGCTCGCTTCAGAGTTGTTTACTCTTGGTCCCAAAAGGACTTGAAAAATTCTTAAAATTTTTCTGTTCTGTTCGATACAAGATCTGAACACAATCTGTCTGACTACCAAGGCAGCCAGCACAAATTCTTTTTATTAAAGAATGTGATAGCTAAACATACTACTTAAAATGGTATTAGTTGTTGTTGTTGTAACGGCTGGGTCGACTTGTATGTACGTAGTCTGAAAAGAAAAAGAATAAGGAGAGTTAAAATAAAGAGGATGTTGATGTTAGGAACCCCAGTCCAGTTTAAGGGGGTCTTCTCATTGAGCAACTTTTTTTTCCATTTTTTTTTTGCATTTATTTATAGCTTGGATATTCAAAAATATCCCCCAAAAGGATTTTGAAAACCCAAATTTATTTAAGAGATATAGTCCTTTTAGTGACCCAATGATTGACCGAAATTCCCAAGCAACTGCAAACTTAAGGGCAAACTAGTGTGAAATTTTAAAAAATCAATTTTTTTTTTCATATTTCGGTAGATTACACCTTTAAAAATAACATATTAAAATTTCAAATCGATATCTCAAATAGTTTTTGAGTTATAGCAATTTAAAGAGCAGCCGCTCGGCAGCTAGAGAGACGATCATTTTATCTTTAAACGCGTTTTTCTCGAAACAGCATTTTCCGAATTTGCTGCAGTGATTACTCAAAAACCAATGATCCGATCACTATCAAATTTTTTTAAAATGTTCTATATATAGTTCTCCGTACAATGACCTATCGGTTTTTGATTTGATCAAAAATCGAATTTTGGCAGGCCAAAAACGACCAAAATTTTGGGTAAAATTCGAATTTTTTTTTTTTAAAACGCCGCCATATTGTCAATTTTTTGATTTTTTTTTATCGTAGGTCATTGTACAGACAATATTATCTAGTTTAACGAGAATTTTTTTTTTTTTTTTAATTTCATCCACGGAGAAGGCCGGAATCACTGCAGCAGTGAAGGACCTTTTTTTTTCGAGCCGTTGGAGATCGTCTATAACTTAAAAAATATTTAATTTTTTCTCAAAAATTTCACTGTATATTCTTGAAACATGTATAAATATATTCTTCAAATTTTGAAATAATTGATAAAGTATTTTTTAATAAAAAAAAAAAAAAATTTTTTTTATACAACACAAAAGGTGTTTTCCCTAAAAGGGGTCTTCTCATTGGGCAACTTTTTTAAACCCTACGTATTTTGACCTATGCGTTAAGTTTTCTCCGGTTCTACCGGACCGATTTTGATGAAACAAAGTGAATTCGACGGAGAATTGTCAGCTCTTTAAAACTGCATTTAAACATTTTTGGTTTTTTTTTTTTCCAAAAAATTACTTCAAACTTTAAACGCGTTTATCTCGAAACCACGTTTTTCGAACTGGCGGCCATGATATCTCCAGTTCAACTGAACCGATTTTCATGAAACAAAAGTGGAATCGACGCAGAATTGTCACCATTCTCGGCTGAACCTCGACCATAATTTTAAAAAATTTTTTACTATTTTTTTTTACACTAAACTACAAAAAAAAAGCCCGAAATTGAAATTTTTTTTTGAATGGCCGCCATTTTGTCAAAAAAAATCACAAAATTAAGTTTGAGGTTCAGCCGAGAATTACATCTATACTGATTATAACCCCGTTTTTTTTTTTCATTTCGGACGCTCCGGAGACCCGGAATCGTGGCCGCCGTGACGACACCTTTTTTTCACCACCAACTTTGAAGTCTCATTACTTTTTGAACAGCCCTCGTATCGAGGCAAAAAAATTTTTTTATTTACTTTGAACCTTTTGTAATACAATAAATAAAAAAGTTTTCAATTATTCTTTGCGTTTTCAAATAAGAATTTTTTTAAAAAGGGTCCAAAAAACGGGTTTTGAATGAGAAGACCCCCTTAACAAAAAATATTTGGCATTTGGAACATTGTGCAACGTTTGGAAACTGAATTCTGATCTTGGAATGATTGGCAGTGCTTGGCTGAAAGCGCTACATCTTATTGGGCAGAGGACTTCCAAGGCGCGTTTGTTCGCCATTGTGCACTCGTCCCAAATGAAGAATTAAGATGCTGCTAAAACTATGGCCATTGCGAAGTTCTTCGCAATGTTTTATAACAGTGGTTCAATAGTTTGAATATTTTAAGGCAATTTTAAAGCTGAATGAGCTGTACGGCATCCTTTCAATAATGTGGAATCTATTCCAGAAGAGCCACTTCTACCACAACGTTGAATCTTGCAACTCAGTGACATGAGGAATGTCTTCCCAGTTCCACCAAACAGCCACCACTTGCCACATCATCAATTACATTCGTTTTTGTATCATAGACTTTCCTCTGTTATGGGTTCAACAGGGGTACATATTTTGGTAGCGATTGGTGTTATTTTGCTGTCTGTTATCATGAAAATACGGCCAACCGTTGTTGAGCTATGGTCGAGCATTCCTAGTTGAGGCATTCGCGTATTCATTTCAATTTGACCCATCCCCCCACTTGCCGGTCATCAATTTGCGTTAGTTTGTTAATTATTTTGTTGTCATTATGTTTGTTGTTCAATTCAATTGTTGCTGTTGCAATTGAAATGCCATTTCAAGGATTGGGCCAATGATCGGTTGGCTGATGGTGGGCTAATCCAGATCTTGTTTGGGTATCAATTTCAAGGCCTTCCCCTCTGCGAGGCGAAAAGCTTTCATCGTTCTCCATTACCAAATTGTTGCGCATTGTTGATATGTGTGTTCCGCCTGTTGCCATTTCGTTTCCATGGCGCACTCTCTCGGTCGTTCGCTCGCTCTCTCTCTCTCTCTCTAGCTCACCCAGTGCTGCCTGCGTTTGGGGTGCCTCAAACAAGCAACGTCTCCTCATTGTGGCTCGTGCTTTTGGGTCAGTTGCCGCATTCGCGTCGGTCGTGGTGGCAAAGTACTCAAAAAACGTTTAATCAAAATACAAAAATCCGCTAAGAAAAACGAAATAAATATAAATTTAATATAAATAAATAAATACATAAAAAATTCTTAAGCAAATAACTTTTTTTTTTTGTCGTTTTTAATAAACAAGCGAGAGAGACACAGAGAGAGACCGCTGTCGCTCTCGGTTCGTGTATGTGCAACAGTTCAATGTGGAGGCAGGGGGATGATGTGCACAGAACTTCAAACTAATCAAAAAACAACTTTCTGGCAAAGTAAAATTTTGCATACACTAAAAATCTTCAACACCCACCAACCCCAACCCACCCAAGCCTCCTTCTCCGCCCGCCTGCTTGACACGTTTCTTGCCCGAGCAGCCTCCTGGGCAACTCTCAAGTGTGTGTTTGTGTTTGTGTTTACATTGACGTTTGTTGTTGTTTTTACTTTTTTTAATTGCCGCCGCCGCCTACCCAACATGTCCTTGAGTGCCAGCCTCCCTACCACCCCCCCCACACCCACACCCACACCCTCTTGACTATGTTTATATTTAAACGCATCTTTCAATGAGTTTTGCTAACTAGAAAAATGAGAAATATGCCTAAGTTTTCCTCTGGCTGTCGCAATGTTGTGTTGTGCTTAAGTTTGTATGTAGATGTGTAGATGTGTTCCTATGTATCTGCTCTTCATCGATTGTGCCATAGCGTGCCACTTTTTTTCTTTTTTGAATTGATGTAAATTTAATTAAGTGTAACAACTTTGGGTGACTTCCATGGGGGAAGTCCCCTTGGAAGTCATCAAGGAGCTTTAGGCAAAACTGCTGCAACAACAACATAAAAACTATGCTTATGAATTATTCATTTTAAGCAGAGTTTACAGCAAAGTTTGAGCTTCTTATATATATACACACACACACACACACACACACAAAACTTCTCAACAAAAGAGGAAAAAGGTCAGCTTTACGGAAATTTATTTTAAATCAAAACGTTTTTCGACACAAAAACACATTTGTTGCCTAAATGAGTTGCCATATGGTAACTTACTTTTGTAACTTATCCAGCAACAGATTCCACCTTCGTGCGGATACAAATTGTTGGAATTTTATTTATTTTCTATATACATTTATTATGTTTAGTTTTTACGCCGCTTAAAAAGTGGATTAAACTTGCGTTTCCCCTTTTGCTCAAGTTATGTCAACATTTTCAAAGATAAAGCGAATGAATGAACTTATATTTTAGTAAAAATCTGTCCCCAGTTTGAAAGATATCTTCGCGAAACTTTCCACGTAGTCTTGTAGTACAAATACGCTGCACAAGTATGAAAATCGACCGGATCGGACGATTATAGCATATAGCTGTCATAGAAACGATCGTTCGATAAACTAGTTTTAGTGAAAAAATTAGGGGAAAGTTAACTTCGGGCGAAGTTTTGCATACCCTTGCAGCTTCCATTGAAAACAAAAAAGTTTTTCTCACTAGAACTTCTTTTTCGACCGATCATTCATACTGCAGCTATATGCTATAGTCATCCGATTTCGACCAAACTTTGTAGAATTGTGTAAAAGTATATAAAAAAAGGTGTATGCCAATGATAAGGACGTTTTCATTAAAAACAAAAAGTTTTTCTCACTAGAACTAGTTTTTCGACCGATCGTTCCTATGGCAGCTATATGCTATAGTCATCCGATTTCGACCAAACTTAGTGAAATCACGGGGAAAAAAAGAAGGAAGATTCGACGTTTCATGGAGCATATGCTATAGTCATCCGATTTCGACCAAACTTGGAAAGGAAATCATAAAAAAAAGATAGTAAACTAAGAAATAGTATTTTGGAGGCGTTTCCATTAAAAACAAAAAGTTTTTTCTCAAAAGTTTTTCTAAGACTAGTTTTTCAAACGATCGTTCCTATGGCAGCTATATGCTATAGTCATCCGATCCGGCCGGTTCCGACAAATGTCAGCGTATTTGTACCAAAAGACTTCGTGCAAAGTTTGGTGAGGATAGCTTTAAAACTGACGAGGGATAGCATAGAAACAGACGGACAAGGCGCGGCAAATCAACTCAGCCGTCGTGCTAATCAAGAATATATATACTTTATGTGGTCGGAGATGCTTCCTTCTATGCGTTACAAACATCCGGACAATTTTATAATTGCAAGGGTATAAAAACACATAAAATTCAGAAAAATGCATGAAATCTTTATTTGAATCGATAGTACGGTCCATTTAATTTAATGTTTGAAAGTACCCAAAGGTCACGCTTAGTAATTTTGGCATACTCTTCCAACATTTCCGCGGTATCCACGAATAAATGCTTCAATGTTGTCTTCAATGCGTCAATTGAAGCGGGCTTTCTGTATAGACATGAGCTTTAACATAGCTGCACAAAAAATAGTCTAAAGGCGTTAAATCGCACGATTAGGCGGCCAATTGACCGGTCCCGAGCGTGAAATAAAAGTTCAGAACTCGCTCAAGTCCAGTTGCGCGTACGTCGAAAAGTGTTGGTGCTATTCGGAGAGGTAGCCCAACCCACCAAACGTGACTTTTGGTGTTGAGTATCAATATACAAAATCGACAATTCTGCTTATTTACGTACCCATTGAGCCAAAAAATGAGCTTAGTTAAAAAATGGACACGGCCAATCCAAGAGCATTCACAAAAATTCTACGTTGCGGTAGGTCGTTGGCTTCTTTTTGCACCCTGTATTTTGAAAGGCTTCACACCTAAATCCTCGCAAAATTTTCACGTTGTGAAACAAGGCGAGGTGCGCCGAGACTAATGATGGCAAACGCGTTTTTTTCGTTCGCACTCTACGGTTGTTTTAATGTACAACAATGTAAATTTGGTGCGAAATTAGTCACAAAGCCCGACAGCCGCTAGTTCGTTAAACTGACAAAGATGAAAGCGCGTGAACTTTCAACAAGCACATTTTGATAAAAAAATCAATAATTTGCAAGCGTTGTTCGTTGTAAGACGATCATGTTAAATATGCCAAACGAATGTTTGACAGTGAAAAAAACGAAACGCTAGCTGTTTAAACAGTGTTACCAAAAGATAATAGCTAAAAAATCACCCTTTATTTATACGTTTTCATGTTTTTCATGATTTCATTAAGTGTGGTCGAAACGAAAGACTGTATAGTACAGTCCATAGGAAAGTTAGGTTTGAAAAAGGGGAAAGTTTACTTATTTGTATACCGTTTGTTTTTACACAAGAAAAAAAAATCCGAGATATTCGGATTAAATCAATCCCAAACATAAGCGGTAGAACAATTGAAAAAATCTAAATGGTTGATTTAAGCTTGATGAACGACTTCCAGTAGGATCCAATCAAGAAGGCCTGATATTGACTTAAGCTCGAAATTCGTATTGTGCAAGTCGCTTTGTGCAAGTTTGGCCGAGATTAAATTGAGCACGATATTCAAACTACACTCAATCCGGAAAAGGATTGCTCCAAAAACTACCGAGATTGGGTATAAAAAGGTATAACAAGTGAAATGTATGGGGAAAATGGGGGATAAGATAGGCAGGGATGCAAACCAATTGGAAATAAAGACTGGTTCGGTTCAGTAGTTCACGCAGTTTTTGTACCACCGGTTCGTTTTCTTACATGGTTTCTAAAGCCAAATGAACCGCGGTTTCGGTTCGGTTCAGCGGTTCAATCTATATTTATTATATATTTTATGAAATCCCGATCTTTCCTCAAATCTGCGCGGAAAAGAATTCTTATAAACTTTCGATGGTAAGATCGATGGTTGGTTCGTGGTTGATCGGCCGAAAGTCTGTTATATCTTAAACCTTAAATCCCACCTTTAAGTATAACGACCCTTCATTCCGCTGAATCTCAACTCGCAAAGCATATACTTAAGGGTATCGTACCGAATTCAGCTTAAATCTGTTTGGTAAGTTACTTTCTCCGATTTTTCGAGTGTAAGGCATTCCGAAAAATGTCCAAAATAGTCTTTCTGTTCAATGATCTTTCTTAATTTTGCCGAGCCTTAAGTCTTAAATCCTGGTTTACCCTTTAATCTTCGCGGAAAGGTATTTTTCCAAACTTTCGAAGGTAAGGCAGTCCGAAAAAGTTGCAAAAAATCATTTATGTTATTGGGTCGCCTTCTTTGTTACTATATCTGAATTCTTAAAGCCCTTCCTTGAGTATATCGCCAAGACTTACTCTTAAATCTGCTCGTAAAGTCAAAGTTTTGGGAATATTGATGTTTCGGCAAATCAAAAATGATATCAAAAACTTAATTTTGTTCAAGGATCACCCTTAACTTTTTTCTTTTTTCCAAACATTAAAGAAATAATGTTTTCTAAAGTGAATATGTGACTTTTCGAAAATGATTTCGTAGAGAACATTTGAATAGTCGGTTATGCTGGCATTGTGCTTGCTAAAGTTGGATTGAGGTGAAGAAACACGACAGAATCCATTAGCAACTTTCAAAGAAGGAATGTAATCTGATGACAGGCGTGATAGGAAGTCGGTGGGCAAACTCGTCTGCGAACTGAACCGAACCGAACCGTTTTGTTTTTTTGGTTTCCTTTTCCTATTTTTTGTACCGCTTTAGCTCTGTTCGAGCGCATTTACCCTAAGGTGAAAACTGGTAAAGACTCTAAACTCTTAAGATATGCCACAAGTTAAATAGAGACTGTAAAGAGATAACTAGGAGAGTTATTAGCAATAGAAATTTCGCTGCCAAAGTAGAGAGCGGAGTCATGTTTACCACCCCCCAACTTTGCCTACAAAATCCTAATTGGAAATGACAAAACTTTTCTTCTCATTTTCTTAACCTAAAAGTAAGGATCCATCTCCTGTCAATCTTTTGCAGCATATTTCAATTTCATGATCGAAAATTCGCCGTCGCTTTTTGTTTTAAGGCATAGACAAAGTTTCGCTCAAACAATTCTAAGGCAAAGTTAAACAGATATCCGGATACACCGGCAAACAGGAATCGTCCCTGTCACAGGGACCAAAAACACACGCGCCACACTTGAAAACTTGAATGCGTATAAAACTCAAAGGTAAAATTTCCAATAGCAGGGAGCAGGTCGGAAGAGGGGGAGCGGGGGAAAAACCATAAAATAAATCAAATATTGAAAGAAGCGAATGTCTAGGAAAAACTTTTATAGCATCTCTGGCAGGCGTGGCCCGATGTAATGTGAGGAGGGGGTGGGGTGGGGTTTAGGTTAGAGTAGGGAGGTGCGATGGTTTCAGACATCAAGTATTTATATTTTGATTGTTCAAGTGCAGAGCGCACGACTGCACTCCAAATGCGAATAATCAATAGCCCCCGGGAGAAGGAGGAGGGGGGGGGACAGTTGAGCTGCTTTGATTTGATGATGTCTCTTTGCATTGGCTTTTTCGTTTGGCAAACATGTCGTATGATTGTCGCCACATTGCGTATACGCAGTGGGTGACCAGAGCTCAATCAGCAGAGGAAGGAACAATTGGCAGTCAAAGAGGAAGGAAGAAAGGGTCTCTAGTATGGCAAGGAGTTAGTCTACAACCATCACACCCCGTTCCCCCTCCCTGGTAAGGGCAAGTGAAATTACAGATTTGTTTGCCTACTTATTGGGGCAGGCAGAGATTTCGAGTTTTTACATTGTGATTTGAGAGTATATTGAGATTTTGAGGCGGATTTTAGCAGTTTGAGACAGTAGATGATACTTCTGCACTGAATGCACAGATTATCAATGCATGGGTCTTCGTACATGCTAACAATTGTGCCCCTCCTGTTTGGGAGTTCGGTATCGTAATGTATTTTTGGATGGCCTCTGCGCTTGTGTTCAACTCAAACGGATAGTTCCACTTGTTCAAAATGTCTTTGAACATCCACATTAAGTGTTGACCATTTTCCTTGAAAAAGACGCTCATTCCAGACTCTTTTTTTTTGCACGTTATGACGGTGAATTATCATAAAGAAGTGTCAGAAATGTGTCTGAAAACGCACATATTGCTTGCTGGGGTCAGTGTTTGGTTTCTTTTGATGTCGTCAAAGTTTTGGTCACTGTTTTGGTCACTGTTTTTTTGGTTTCTTTTTGGTACTGTCGTCAATGTTTTGGTCACTGTTTGTGCTGTTTTTTTAGTCACTGTTTTGGTCACTGTTTGGTCTGTTTTTAGTATTTAATCTGTTTTGGTCACTGTTTTGGTCACTTTTTAGTCACTGTTTTGGTCACTGTTTGGTCATTGTTTTGGTAGTTTTCCTGTTTTGGTCACTGTTTGGTCCATTTCTTGTTTTGGTCACTGTTTTGGTCACTGTTTTTGTCAACTGTTTGGTCACTGTTAAGTCACTGTTACTGTTTGGTCACTGTTTTGGTCACTGTTTGGTCACTGTTTTGGTCACTGTTTGGTCTCGTTTAGTCACTGTTTTGGTCACTGTTTGGTCACTGTTTTGGTCACTGTTTAGTCACTGTTTTGGTCACTGTTTAGTCACTTTTTGGTCACTGTTTAGTCACTGTTTTGGTCACTGTTTGGTCACTGTTTTGGTCACTGTTTGGTCACTGTTTTGGTCACTGTTTGGTCACTGTTTTGGTCACTGTTTTGGTCACTGTTTTGGTCACTGTTTTGGTCACTGTTTTGGTCACTGTTTAGTCACTGTTTTGGTCACTGTTTGGTCTCTGTTTAGTCACTGTTTTGGTCACTGTTTGGTCACTGTTTTGGTCACTGTTTAGTCACTGTTTTGGTCACTGTTTGGTCTCACTGTTTTGGTCACTGTTTTGGTCACTGTTTAGTCATCTGTTTTGGTCACTGTTTTGTCACTGTTTAGTCACTGTTTTGGTCACTGTCTTGGTCATTGTTTGGTCATTCCCAGCAAGCAAAGTTCGGCGGGCTTCAAATTATGTGTCTGAAAAGAGCTGAGCTTATGAGCGTTTTTGGCGTAAACACACCAATTTGAGTGTTTTCGGAGCATATTCAGTGATCTCTAAGCACGGGCTCATAAAAAGCACTTATGTCTTAGCATTTTCAGAGTTGAAGTAGGCAGGTAATAGAAAATTTGGTTTTTTGGTTGGATGTTTTGCTTTTAGTGCGTAGAAAAGTAACTTCAATGTGTCTTATATGAGATTTATTGGGAGGGTGAAAGCATTTATATCTGTGTCAGAAGAGAGTCAGATTAGACTTTTTGGGTGAACATTATGACGGTGAATGCTCATAAAGAAGTGTCAGTAAACGCACATATTGCTTACTGGGTGGTTGGATGTTTTACTTCAGGTGCCTAGAAAAGTAACTTCTATGTGTCTGTTATGAGGTTTTATATGCTTTATTGGGAGGGTGAAAGCACTTATAACTGTGTCAAAAAAGAGTCAGATTAGACTCGGAAATCTTCCGCATTAAGTGTGACCGTTTTCATAGAAAAAATTCGACCATTCCAGACTTTTTTTTGTGCACATTTTGACGGTGAATGCTCATAAAATGATGCCAGAAAAGTGTCAGAAAACGCACATATTGCTTGCTGGGTTGTTCCTGTTGTCCTGGTCCCGTTTAGTCACTGTTTTGGTCACTGTTAAGTCTCTCCTTTGGCCACTATTTGGTCACTGTTAAGTCACTGTTTTTGTCACTGTTAGGTCACTGTTAAGTCACTGTTTTGGTCACTATTTGGTCCCTTTTTAGTCATTGTTTTGGTCCCTGTTTGGTCTCTGTTTGGTTACTGTTTTGGTCGCCGTTTCAAGAGCGTTTTTTAAGAACGAATCGTTCTGCTTTTAATTATATTTAGTTAATACAGTTTTTCTTGATTCAAGAATTTGATTTCCATGTTTGGTAATTCTTCGATTTGGAAGTAAGAAGTTTAGAAGGAATCGGGTTCAACTTAAGGGTATCTATTTCGAAACAAAATGTTCGTGGCTTCTAAAGCAATCATCAATTAAGTTCAAGCATTTTAAAAGTCGGGATTTACACGGTGAAGCAAACTTTATGAAGTTTTCTTTTAAAGCGGAAAATTCAAGCTAAAATATAGAATCTCAACTGATTCTTTCGCCTACTGAGGAGAACATCATTCAGCTTGCTTCTTCGCTCAGCAATGTAAATAAGATTTGTTGTCCTGAAATTGAATTAAAAATTCTGTTAAATACTCATTGGGTTAAGCATTACATTCATCAAATACAAAACTTTGGCACAAAATGAAGCACCACAGAAGCCCTCTAGCTAGCTGGGCAGGGTGAACTCAAAAGGGTGAAAATATAATTTAGCTGACCGCAAAGAAACCATTTTGTTGTAGCTGGTTGTGGTCAGTGTAAGCTCATCCAGCCAGGTGTGCAAGCTTTTAATTTGTTTCTTGTTTCATTTTTGTGTACCCCCCCGCCCCTCCTCCCGGAGTTCTCCCTACTTCCTGCTCCTTCCCCCTCTCCCCGCATGAATTTAATCGAACTGTTGCCTTCAGTCGCGCGACATTTTGCTTCAATTAAGAAATCATCAAAATAAATCAATAGAACCATGTGATAGCCACGAGCGAGCGAGCAGCAGCAACAAAAACTAAAATCGACAAAAATTGCGTATAAAAATATCTAACGAGAAAATGTGCCCCAAAACATCGAAGACCACGCCACTGCTGCTAATTGGTGGCATTTGCTTTGTCATTGTTCTGGTGGTCGTCACGGGGATAACCCTGATCAACAACATAAATCTGTCGAACATCATCCGCCTCAACGAGAAGGTGGCCAGCGACAGTGTCAGCGCCAATGATAATCAAATCAAAGAGCTTAACTATGTCAACAATCATCCCAAGAATATATTCATCAAACTGAATGCCAGCCAGCATTATCATCAAACGGAGGGAAAGGCTGATGATGATGACAATGCCGATCAGCATCAGCAGCAGCAGGAGGAGGAGGAGGAAACTGATCATGGCGATTCACGCAGTCCGGAGCAAATTCGTCAGGAGATGTCTTCGCTGTCAATGGAGCCACCCAAATTGTCTGCCGTCATTTGGCAAGGCGGCAATGCCAATGCCAACAGGCTACCAAATCCACAACCACTTGTACTGCCCCTGGGCCGTCGTCCCGCTGCCAACAACACGTCTAGCACCAACAGCAGCGGCTTGATTGATTACGAGAAGCGTGAGCAAGTCGTCAAGGTGAGTCGAGGTTGGTCCCAAATTGCAATTCCCAGCACAAACCAACGGAAGAAGCGCCCCGGCATTGTTGTGTATCAATTTCAAGTGACTGGGGCTCCTAGCCCTCGCCCTGTAATGCTACTGGTTCTGCTGCTGCTGACCTTTGAGTGCCTGTCACAGCTGTGTTTGGTTGTTATTTCGTTTTTAGAGGGAGAATAATTGGTGGGACATGAATAACGCACATATCTAGGTAAATTATCTAACTTGTGGGGAGGTGCAAACTTTTTACTCAACATAAATGAAAAATGAATAAGAGTTATGCTCACTTATGTCTCTCTAAGTCGAAACTTTATGAAGTTTTCCTTAGTAGTTCAAAGAATCAAATGAGATTCTATACCTTGAGTTAACCTCCTACTAAGAAACAGAGAATTTCATGCTTGGATCAAGAATGATTATTGTCAGAAGTTCGATAAGAATGGAAAATATTGATCCAAATTGAATCTCTGATCCCATTTTCTTTTATCCAAGAGCTTCAGAACTTGAACCAAGTACGAAACATTCTTAAATCAAGTAGAAAAATTCTTGATTCAAGTGCTAAATGTAGTCAAATCCAAGATTGCTCATTCTTGAATCAAGTGCATTGTGAAAAACCAATGTATCTTGTATCAAACATAGTTGCCACTGTCACGGTCGCCACCACAGTCTTATCTGTAACCTGGCAGGGCTTAAGTTTAAATGCAGTTGTGAATGGTTTGAAAATTGTACAAAGTACATCGAATTAACGTAAATTAGTATTACTTTTCGTATCAAAAGCTAATTAATTTGCCAATGTCACGGTCGCCACGTCAGACCGATGACCTGGTAGCGGTCGCCACGTCAGACCGATGACCTGGTAGCGGTCGCCACGTCAGACCGATGACCTGGTAGCGGTCGCCACGTCAGACCGATGACCTGGTAGTGGCTTCTTTAGAACCATAAAACGATTATACCAAATATGCATTGAAAATTTGCATGATTTTTCAATTTAATGGAATTTATAATTCAATTTGGTTTTCAAAACGCTTAAAAGGACAAATCCCTCGTTCGTTGCTTCCCATCAACCTGTTGTTCAATGCCATAAAATGAAAGACTGTCGAATTTTCAAACAAGTTCAGTCGATATTCTGAACTACCATGATTTTCATTGGTCCTTCGAGCCGGATAGTGCAGGACCAATGACCATGTCCACATTTTTGAGAAGTGAAAGCAGAAAGCCGCTTGTTTTTACTTCTTGAATCACGTTAACGCAACGGTCTACAATTCTGAAAATAAATGCCCGCAAAGGCCAGACATGATCACAAAAATGATTTCTTATGCCCAATGTCTTACCTTGTGTATATGCGCTCTTTATTCCCCTCTCATTGTGGGGCTTAAGTTTATGTGCAATACCAGGCCATTCCACTTCCACGCGCACACTTTCTCCTCCCATTAGTGCAAATGGCTTAAAGTCAAGAAATTTGAAATTCCAAACGAAAACGAAATGGAAAGCTTCAACAGACACAAAAGGATCTCTTCTGCCTGTCGTCTTTAGCCTGTCATAAATTTGTGCTTCTCATCAGCATTTTGTTATTGTTATTGCACTCGATTCTCGTTCACACTCGAAGGACTCCCAACTGGGAGAGAGAGTGCACTTGACAAAAGCCTTTGGGCCAAGATAATGGGCTTGGTTGGGCAGCCCAAGCTGTTCCGCTGTCTGCCACCTGCAGTGAAGCTCATCGGACGATAAACAGGCGCGTGACAACTGCAAACCCCCTCCCCCCTCCCACTAAATCTGGGCGTTTATTACGCTCACTTGGCTCCGGCCTACTACGTACTCACAATTGCCTTTACGTGGTGGACTTGAGAGACCTTGGCCACTTGGCATGGAACTGCAGAACGGCAGATGGATGGATGTCTTGGAATCTAAAGTTTGTGTAAATTTAATTAACCCCAGGGATTTGTTGACCCAACCTGGCAGTGCCGGTGGCAAGGGTCATGAAATTGAATTAAATTCGAATTTTCAATTTCTGTAATAAATTTTTCGCACACATGAGGAGGGATATCTATTTCGAATGCAAATATTGCCGGTAGTTTTACATGCTGAAGTACATTCAATCGTTTGATTACAAGTACCTACATGTGTACACTCACACACAGA
The DNA here is from genome assembly GCA_018904265.1 of Lordiphosa collinella. Classification (NCBI taxonomy): domain Eukaryota; kingdom Metazoa; phylum Arthropoda; class Insecta; order Diptera; family Drosophilidae; genus Lordiphosa; species Lordiphosa collinella. The sequence goes on along the minus strand of JAEIFV010000340.1, from coordinate 304,312 downwards.
CACGCTCAAACATGTGCACGCCTCGCTCTCCCATTCCCATTCAAACTGTACCACGAGAGCCCGAGTCACATCCAGCTGGGAGAGGGAGAGGCAAATAGCTCAAGTGTGTGCAGGATAAAGCAAGACAAACAATGAACAATATGTTCGATTTAACTCATTTAACGACTCTCCCTTCTCTCTCTCTCTCTTTCAGGTGAGTTTTGCTTGAATTGATGTCACTACTTAAGATGCAAATGGCCAACTCCAATGCCAATGTGAAACGGTATGTTTGTACGCAAATACGTATGTAAGTATGTGTTAGGAATGTTATGCGAACTGAAGGACCCTTCTGGGTTGATTGTGGTTGTAAGTGTTTCAGCTTAGTGAAGTTTGTTAGCGTCTTGGCACCCTTAATAACAAAGTCCAAATTGGCTCAAATTTGGCTTCATTTTGCTAAACTTTTTTCGAATGTTTCATATTTGGAAACCCGTTTTTTGCATTTTGAAGTACCAGAAACAGAACCGCATATTCTTAATTTAAACGCGTTTATCTCGAAACCACGTTTTTCGAACTGGCGGCCATGATATTCCAGTTCAACTGAACCGATTTTCATGAAACAAAGTGGAATCGACGCAGAATTGTCACCATTCTCGGCTGAACCTCGACCATAATTTTAAAAATTTTTTACTTTTTTTTTACACTAAACTACAAAAAAGCCCGAAATTGAATTTTTTTGAATGGCCGCCATTTTGTCAAAAAAATCACAAATTAAGTTTGAGGTTCAGCCGAGAATTACATCTATGATTATAACCCCGTTTTTTTCATTTCGGACGCTCCGGAGACCCGGAATCGTGGCCGCCGTGACGACACCTTTTTTCACCACCAACTTTGAAGTCTCATTACTTTTTGAACAGCCCTCGTATCGAGGCAAAAAAATTTTTTTTTACTTTGAACCTTTTGTAATACAATAAATAAAAAAAGTTTTCAATTATTCTTTGCGTTTTCAAATAAAATTTTTTTAAAAAGGGTCCAAAAACGGGTTTTGAATGAGAAGACCCCTTAAAGCTCGTTTTTGGCGAACATTTAGCAAATGTTTGTTCGAAAAAATTCCGAATATGTCCGGAATCATCGGTGGGCACTCAAAATCTAAAGAAAGTGCGCTAAAACAACAATGTGTTTTCCTTTCCTTCCATCTATTTGAGTGAAATTACGTTTCGGAGGCTGCACCGCGACCAATCTTGGTATATTGGGCCCCCTACTGAGTTACAACTCTCCTAACAGCCCAATTTCCTGTACGAATGTCAGATTTTCCGTGGGTTCTAGGTTACTTATCTTTTTGGGGTGTAAGCTGTGTTCCCCAAATCTGTTAAATCTGCTCCTCGCTAGAGCATAGCAATGTGACAATATATGTTCAGAGGAGTCCTGGTCTCTTTGCTTTTAGGTGTTTGTTATTCGGAACACACCTGCAAGGGTGACCTGCTTGCACGGCCGTTAGAGCCTACCCGATTATTAAATTGTGCGGATGTTGTAGCGCATTTGGTGTGGTCAAAATCTACGTCCACATAAAAGTATTTATCATTCTTAAAGGATCAGACAAAGACGGGCTGAGTGATTTAGCCCTGTTATTCCGTCTGTTTCTATGCTATCTCCTCCGTCAGTTTTAAAAGCTATCCTCACCAAACTTTGCACAAAGTCTTTTGGTACAAATACGAATTTATTGGAACTGGCCGGATCGGATGACTATAGCATATAGCTGCCATAGGAACGATCGGTTGAAAAACAAGTCTTATGAAGAGAAAAACTTTGTGTTTTTTGGAAACGCCTCCAAAGTATGTATTTAGTTTACTATCCTTTCTCCATGATTCACTAAGTTTGGTTGAAATCGGATGACTATAGCATATAGCTGCCATAGGAACGATCGGTCGAAAAGCTAGTTCTAGTGAGAAAACTTTTTTGTTTTTAGTGGAAACGTCAACTTATCATTGGCATACACTTATTTTATTTACTTTGGGACACATTTCTACAAAGATTGGTCAAAATCTGGATGACTATAGCATATAGCTGCAGTATGAATGATCGGTCGAAAAAGAAGTTCAAGTTGGAAAAACTTTTTGTCTTTAATGACATCGCTCTCCAAATGTTCGCAATTAACAGTGTTATTTCTTATTATTTACTAATTTCAAAGAATTATAAGACATCTTTATAAACTCATAAATCCCAAAAATTTATGTCCAGTAGTCTTAGAAGAACTTTTTTGTTATCTAATTGAAGCTGGAATTGTTGAGGCGAAGTTTTTCTTTCCCTATTTTTGGAATTGAAAGTCTCTTCCCTACTCTATCCCAGAAATTAAGTACTTGAAATAGAATTAATCGAAAAAATTCTTGATTTTATAAGCGTTTTAATCTCATTTCATTAATATAATCGTTCGTTTTTGGTCTTAAGAACTTAAGAATGCTTGGAACTTTAGCTAAGTTCGCTCAAGAACAAAAACTACTTGAAACTTTCGCTATTTTTCTCATTTGACGTTAATCAGTTTGCCCAATCCCCAGATCACCTGTTCCCCCCACCCCAACAAAATTCTTCTCATATTCTCTACTTACACTTGTCCGGTAGCCAGCTAATAATCGAATTTCATTCAATACCCATTCCCAATCTGTCTGTCCAGCTGTCCAACTTGTCTGCGCTTTGCTAATCCCATTGCCCTTCTCTCTCTCTCTCTCTTTTTGCCTGGCTGATTTGTTTTTGCACCCTTGAGGCGGCATTCGCATTCCCATTACCAATTTGTGTTTAGATGCCATATGCACTGACCATGCAAATTACAAACCATCACAACACACAAAGAAGTGTGCTGTCAATGCGAAGCTCTGTTTTCAATTGCACATTGCGAAAGTCAAACTAAGACCCAGCCGCATGTCCAAGGTGAAATAGCCTGATGGCTGGCTGAGTGGGGTGGGACGACAGCAGAACAAAAACAGCAACAACCACATACATAATGCGCAGCATTGAACATTTTAACTGGCCGCCAAAAATGGCCAAGCACATAAAACTCTTGGCACATTGTGAGGAAAGCATATTAAGAAGTGGACTGTTAGTAAAATTTTAAGTATCCGGCTCGAAGGACCAACATGTAATTACACATTATTGAAACTTATCTACCTTTCAGACTCAGAAATCATATCATATCAATCATATTCTAGATGTAAAGTATATTTTGAAATCAATTTCCCCCAAAAAACACTTTTCAGCTGACGGGGTCGAACCAATGATCTCCAAATTACCAGTTAAGCTTCAGTCGCCACAGTAGTAAAATTCGGTTCAAATATGAAAAAAAAAACAATAAAACTGGAGAAAAAAAAACTTTTCAGCTTCCGGGGTCGAACAAATTGACCTCCAGATTACCAGTTATGCATTCAAACTCCACAGAGGCCGCTTAAATTCGGTTAAAATATGGTAAAGAATCTGGAAAGGACCATACAACTGGAGAAAAATCACTTTTCAGCTGCCGGGGTCGAACCAATGACCTCCAGATTACCACTTATGCATTCAAACTCCACAGAGGCCGCTTGAATTCGGCTAAAATATGGAAAAGAATCTGGGAAAGACAATAAAACTGGAGAAAAACAAGACTTTTCAGCTGCTGGGGTCGAACCAATAACCTCCAGATTGCCAGTTATGCATTCAGACTCCACAGAGGCCGCTTGAATTCGGCTAAAATATGGAAAAGAATCTGGGAAAGACAATAAAACTGGAGAAAAAAAGACTTTTCAGCTGCTGGGGTCGAACCAATAACCTCCAGATTGCCAGTTATGCATTCAGACTCCACAGAGGCCGCTTGAATTGGGTCTAAAATATGGAAAAGAAATCTGGGAAAGACAAAATAAAAAGACTGGGAAAGAAAAAAAAAAAAGACTTTTCAGCTGCTGGGGTCGAACCAATAACCTCCAGATTGCCAGTTATGCATTCAGATTCCACAGAGGCCGCTTGAGTTCGGCTAAAATACGAAAAAGAATTTAGAAAAGACAATAAAACTAGAGTAAACAAGACCTTTCAGCTACCGGGGTCGAATCAATAACCTCCAGATTACCACTTATGCATTCAGACTCCACAGAGGCCGCTTGAATTCGGCTAAAATATGGAAAACAATCCGGGAAAGACAATAAAATTGGAGAAAAACAAAACTTTTCAGCTGCTGGGGTCGATCCAATTATCCTCCAGATAAACAGACATGCACATAGAAGAACAGAACAATTGTCTTTCCAAAAACCGATTATCCACTTTACAATTGCTATAAAACTATCTCAACTTTATTCCATTGGTCCCACTGTGCAGTCCACAGTTGCTTCAATTGACGCACAGTTGTCACAACAAAACAGCAAACAGCAACACCAAACGTCGATGCTGACACTAACCCACTTTGATGGGGCGATGGTCAACCTTATTGTTGCTTGCTTCGACCCAATGCATTCTCCAACCATTGGCCCTCCTTTTCAGTGTCAATAGACGACGACGAAGAAGAACTGTATACAGGGTCGACAAATGGGCCAACAAAAGTGGCGAGACACTTTTTAAATTGAGATGGTGGAAAAGTTTTAAATTCTTGGCATCCGCCTTCATATTTTTGCCCACAATAAAACTTTACACACTTTTCCGCCCTCAGTCGAAATTTCTTAATAGTTTGCATAGTTTTTGGGTTGAGTTGTTGCTGTTGATTTTGTGCACCAAACTTGACTTTATATTTTCTCTTTCTTCGCACACACAAAATATGCAACCAGAGCCACCTTAATGCAAATAGTTAGATTGTTTTTCCCAGATAAAAGGGGAAGCAGCAGCAGGGACATAGTGTGGCGACGTCGAAACGTCTTTTGCATTATTTTATGGCTTTAAGCAAATTATTTTTCTTTGCCAAGTTGGCCAAAACTTTTGTCTATTGGTGTGGCTAAGAGTGTGTGTGGGTGTGTGTGTGTGTGTGCATAATTTAACAAATTTTTGCTATCTTTTTTTTTGCTTTGTTGTTCTTTCCCCGGGCGAAACGCAAACTTTTAACTAAAAGTTGCATTTGAAATTTGCATTATTAAGTTATCCGACGACTCCCCGCAATTTCAACTTTCCATTTAACTGTTAAGATTGAGCTCGTAAATCGTTTTCTCCACCCTCCCCATCACCTCTAGGGTGTTATAACAAGCATCTTCTTCAATGTTTAACAGAGTTGCCCCACAAAAAATAGCGACACCATGACAAACGACAGACAAAAGTCACGTGCTGCAAGTAGAAACATCAGGAGGCTTGGAAATAACAATTCCGGCCTGGGCCAAAGCGAAATTGCGGCAATTTTGTGGCAAACCGTAAAGTGAGTTGCACTAAGGGAAATGCCTAAAATGTTTCACCAAGGACCCTAAATAAACTAGATTGTTCTTTCAATCTAGATCTATCTTTTGATTGGGACGCAGAGTTAGCTATTTTTTCATCAAAAATTACTTTTCAGCTGCCGGGGTCGAACCATTGACCGGAAGTTTAACAGTTATGCATTCAGACAACACAGAGGCCGCTTGAATTCGGCTTAAATATGGAAAAGACTCGAGGAAAGACAATAAAAATGCAGAATTAGAGCCTTTTCAGCTGCCGGGGTCGAACTTATAATCTCCAGATTACCAATTATGCTATAAAAAGGCATAGAAAACAAGTAAGGGAGCTGTAGTCGAGTGCCCCGACTACAAAATACCCTGTTCCCTTGACTTCTTGTGTTTTTATACACATACTAGGTTGGCGATAACACACACACACATATACACACTCACATTCGTGGAAAATTTGACGTCTGTCAGGAAGTGCTTCAAGGTTGCTGGGAGCCTGAAAAAATAATCAAAATGATTTTGAATGACCGAAAATAAAGTTGATCGAGATAGCAGAGGCCTTAAAGATATCAAAGGAACGTAGTTGGTCATATCATTCATCAACATTTGGATATGCGGAAGCTCTGTGCAAAATGGGTGCCGCGCGAGCTCACATTTGACCAAAAACAACAACGTGTTGATGATTCTGAGCGGTGTTTGCAGCTGTTAACTCGTAATACACCCGAGTTTTTGCGTCGATATGTGACAATGGATGAAACATTTCTCCATCACTACACTCCTGAGTCCAATCGATAGTCGGCTGAGTGGACAGCGACCGGTGAACCGACTCCGAAGCGTGGAAAGACTCAAAAGTCCTGCTGCCAAAGTAATGGCCTCTGTTTTTTGGGATGCGCGTGGAATAATTTTTATCGATTATCTTGAGAAGGGAAAAACCATCAACAGTGACTATTATATGGCGTTATTGGAGCGTTTGAAGGTCGAAAGTCGCGTGCAAAACGGCCCCATATGAAGAAGAAAAGAAGTGTTGTTCCACCAAGACAACGCACCGTGCCACAAGTCATTGAGAACCGATCCGCAAAAATTTGTATTGGGCTTCGAAATGCTTCCCTAGCCACCGTATCTGGCAGATCTGGCTCCCAGCGACTTTTTCTTGTTCTCAGACCTCAAAAGGATGCTCGCAGGGAAAAATTTGTGGGCTGCAATGAAGAGGTGATCCTTTATTTTGAATGGCAAAACGTAAGGAGTACTACCAAAATGTAGAGAAAGTTATGGATGGATGGATGGTATTGTAGCCCCGTATAACTTACCGGAACTTTATGTTTATTTAAGGTAAATCTTTTTAAGTTCTCTTTCCGAAATGAAATAAAAGAAGAATTTTGCTCAACGCAAGGCCTACTGAGCATATTTTGATATTGATATTCAATTATAATTCTTAATTCTTAGGTACGCTGAGGCAAGGAACAAGTCAGGAAAGTTTTATAGTTTACCTTACTTAAAAAATTTCTTAATGCTTGCTTAACACGCCTCATCTACCATAAGTACATATCTTTGGTTTGGGCCCACCAAGTCTAGCTTTGCGTTTACCTTTACACTCCCCATTCCTCCTCCTGGCCTACAATATAGAAAACGCATTTGTAGCTGGCACGTTTCGTGCGACGTTTGCACATTTCAAGGATATAACTTAATTCGTAATGAAGACGTGAACTCACAAACACACTCGTACACAGAGAGTGCTCTGCATGTGTGTGTGTGTGTGTGTGTGCGCGCGTGCCACAGACCAAAAGTGTGCAATCAATCAGTCAAATCCATCAAGCAATTTCCGTGAATTAGTCAAGCTGATAATTTACAGCTCAATGCAATGCCTCTGGCTTGTTGATTATCCTTTCGTTTTTTTTCAATTTTTAAATGCTTACCTTGACGAGTTGATTCCTCATTATTAATGCAAAAATAAGAATCTTTCAAATTAACTTCGTTTGGCCATTAAGTGCCAAGGCAGAGAAGCACTCACTCACTCACTGGTTAAGCAAATCTGTTTTTAAGGCTCATTAAACCAAAAAGTGAAGTGAAGTGCGAACAAATGTTTTTGCGTTGTGACATTTCATCAAGCCCTTGCCTGCTCCTTGTGGCGTTGTAATCCGTTTTAAGTGTTTTGCGGCTGGCAAACATTTTGACTTTTAATTCACTCAACACAGTTGAACTTTTCGGGGGGACTGGTGGTGGGTCCCTGGACAATGTTTGGTCAGCTGTCGCAGTTAATTGCAGGAAAAACATTGCAAGGACGAAGATTACTTGGCCTCGTTCTTGGAGAGTTGTGTCAACGCGTTGGACTTTAATTAATTACGGGGAAAATTGTTAATATTTGCTGTTGCTTCAAAGCACCTGCAACTCGAGCAAACATAAGGTAAAACACTGCAGAGGAGGTCCAAAGGGATGGGGGAGGTGCTCGTAATTTAATTTTTGCAAAAAGCAAAGAAAAAAGACGCTGAAAAGTATGCAATGCCGAATTATGTTATGCCAGGCTACAACTGCATATGCAAAACAGCCAACGGCTGTGCCTGCCACATGCATCCGGCCTGGCCAAAATACTCGTAAACTAAACACAAGGCTCTGGTGCTCTGGGGCTGGTGCTGGGGCTGGGCTACCCAAAAACATTTCTCCGCTGTCCATTTCATTAACATTTTTGCGGCTCGCCAGCTACGTGACTCTTCACGTGGCTCGGATTTGTGTGTGTGTGTGTGTGGGGGGACAATTTCAATTGAATTGCCAGCGACATAAAAAAGTGTGCACAACCAAGTAGTTAAAAAGCCTTACAGCACCAACCAAATGCAGCCAAAATAAATAGAAAGGACACACATGGAGAGCGGATGGAAATCAAGTAACATTGATGCTAACACGAATGCCGCTTGGCTTTTATGCAAAACTAGTTGGTACAGCGGATGTTGGCCCTGGAATACACGAGTTAAGTCCCTGCCGTCTTTAAAGGTTTTAGCAGATGGAGAAGAGAACTAGCTGCAGATGCTGGTGAAGCTTATTGAAGAGTAAAACATTAGGAAAACAAATGTCTTATTTGCATACTTACACAGAAACAGAAAATGCGAGATATCCGGGATCAAAACCAATCCCAAATCGGTCAATCCCAGATTTTCTTAAAGCAGGATTGACTTGAGCTCGAATTTCTCAATCTCTGTATTCTTGTCTTGAATCCGACTTTAGCTCGGGAAGGCTTAATTCAATTATTAACGGGATAAATTTGAAATTGTAATCCAAATTCTACTTAATTCCTTAGTAGAATCAAATCAATAAGGCCCCATATTGATTTAAACTCAAAATTTGTTCTTCATTTGATATTAAAATCGGCTTGGTGCAAGTTTGCCCGAGATTAAATTGAGCTTGATATGCGAACTGCACTCAATCCGACAAAGAACTGTTTCAAAAATGACTGAAATTGACTTAATCTTAATACTCAAACTTAAAGTTGCCCCACGACAAGCTTCCTACAAGAGTCATTTGTGTTGTTAAGATGGATCCCAAGCAGAGCGCAGGAGTATGCAGCTAGACTGGATAAGGAATTGAAAAAAACTAATACCAGAACAACAACAAATCGTGATTGAGGACCTTACCTGCAGCATATCATCAGCGGCAAAGTTTATGCAAAGACCGTCAACAAAAAAGTGAAAGCAGCCATGGTAAAATGAAGACTGTGACCAAGCCAGAAGAAAATCAGTTGGCTCCCTGAAGCAGGCAAGAAGCACAAATAGGCCAGAAGAAAAAATGATTACAAAATTATTTGAAAAGCCTCTTATAAATAGAAAGAAAAAGAGGACTATAATATCTGTTAAACAGGCTAAAGGGGAAAAAGCGTTAAAAAAAAAAAAAAAAAAAAAACAAAAAAAAAAAAATAAAAAAAAGGAGTGTTGTGAGGGGTAAGTGAAGAGTGGGAAGTAAAGGGAGGAGGGTAAGGGAGAGAATCGGCGAATTCAGGAGTCTCACAGGGAGAGTGAGCGAGACGGAGAAACGTGGAAGAGAGAAGCAGAGCGCAACGGAGAGCAAGGCCGCACTATGTTGGCGGACCTTCCGTTAGTCCATGATGTTGGAGCACGAAACGGGTGAAAGCAAGAGAAAAGGACGGAACAAATGTTCAGAAGGCAGTGGGTCGGATATTGCACTTTGGAAGCGGCAGACAAGAGGGACGATGGAGACGGGCGTCAAACGATCGCTTGTTGCTAGGCACAGGTCGGCGCGATAAGCGGTTATAACGGAAGAAGGACTAATGGGTGAAAAGCGGAAAGGTCTATAACCCGTGGCTGACACGAGGAGGTAGTCAGTGTAAAACGAGACTTAAGCAGTGCGAGTACGAAATTAACGGGTCGAGCATATCAGTTAATCCTCGATCACCAGAGGATTCGAGGACGACAAAGGAGCCGGGAAAGCGGTATACGATAAGTGTGATAGTGCTAAATGGCCAGAAGAAGGAGGAAGGACATGAGGTTAAGTTAAGAGGAAGGACGGATGTTAAGTCGAGGAAAGCCTAACCAGTATATTCCTTGTGGAAGTCGTAGAAACAACTGCTGAACGCAAGGGAAAAGGTTGGCAAGTCAGAAGCCAAAGAGATTCCTAGTCAGCGAAAGTTGTATTACGACGAGGAGCCGAGCCTTGTGGTGAACAAGAAGGCCAGATAGATATAAGTATATTAGAAATAGCTAAGTACCTCATAAATGAGAAACGGAAATTATACGTGCCATATCATTAAAACCAACATATTTAATTTGTTATTTGGGACAACAATAAATTTGTTAAAACTTCCGAGTTACTTTGGGTAGTTTGAACAAAAAAGAGACTCGTTACAAGGGAACATCATTTTGGGCAAGAGAAAACGTAACAACGGTAACATGGAGTAGATTCAACGGAACAGTCGCGGTACTTCTGCAGCCTCCTCTTCTACGAAACCCAGAGGCACTCAACAATCTTGGAGATCCCAAACCACATGGTGGAAGAACTTGACCGAGAGTTTGATACGCTTGAAGTCGTCAGTGCTCTTACAAAATATCAAGCCCAATAAAGCTCTGGAAACGGACTGCATACCAGTGGAATTTCTACCACCGTTTTATCTTTTGTAGATAAAGACCACCTCTTTAAGCTGCGACTACAATGATGAAGTTGTTCACATTTACATTTATGGCTAGTGTTTCCATATATGGCGCCATTTTGCCATGCCTCCCCTTAATGAATTGTATAAATCTGACGTAGTTCTGTGTTCGACCTCAATATATGTACTTGCAATGAATCTAAAGATGAAGCGGTTCCTTCAATAGAATCATCACATACCACATACTCCAATTCTCCTTGAATTTGCTTTCCCAGAAGGCTGTCCTAAGCGTTTTCTTTTCATTTCTAAGAAGCTCTCCAATTTAGTGATTTATTTTAAAAACCTTTTCAAGTTCATCCCAGCAGTTAAAACAAAGAAAAGTTATAGCTTAGACGTAGGATTGTGGGTGTAGAGAATTGGAAAGATACCGTGATGTTCAGCGGAAGTAATGTAAAAACGTGGGTCCACGCTTTTACCATTTTTGTGTTTCTAGAGCAGCAATGTTCAAGAAGAGCGAGGCCAAAAAGTGAGAGTGTATTGGTGTCCGATATTAAAGCGACACAGCCCTCAAGGACGGCTGGGCAGCGAATGAAGGCAAAGAGAGCTCTGCTTACGCTCATATGCCCGACTTCGGCATGCGCTCGGCTCGTGTGCGTGTAAATACCTGATTGCGCTCGGCCCCTGGGGGGCTATGGGAGAACGTCGCTGTTCTAGAGTCTTTAGTCATACACTGTAAAACGAAGGAGGCGAAATATAGCAAGTTTTTGTGGTGATGGGTACCTTGTTTGCTCACAGTTAGTCTAGAGTTAAGTCAAAAGCTCTAAGGAAATGAGAAAAGGAATTTTAATGACAGCATTTTGAAGGGTCTAAATCAATTTTTAAGCCAACAAACCACAAGAAAACGAAAGAGAAACCCGGCTATGGCCTAACGCTGTGTGTGTGTGTGTGCTTGTGGCTGTCTGATGCACACGGCAAAAACAAAATCAACGCTGCAGACAGCGCAAGAGGCATAGGAGAGAAAGACAAGAGAGCGACACATACGAAGTTGTTGTTGCAATTTCGTCCTATACGCGCGGCAATTGCTTTGCGCATAACACCAACAAATGCGGCCGAAGCGTATAGAGTGCGCGCACCCCTTATACGAAATATGTTTGAAAATTTGAATATCAACTTGGAATTCTAAAATTCCTAACCCATTCTCCTTCTCTTCCCTTACCATTTCCAGATGATGGAGCATGCCTGGTCCAACTATAAACTCTATGCCTGGGGCAAAAATGAACTGCGACCACTATCCCAGCGTCCGCATTCGGGCAGTATATTTGGATCATATGATTTGGGTGCCACCATAGTGGATGGCCTTGATACGCTTTACATAATGGGCCTGGAGAAGGAGTACAAGGAGGGACGTGACTGGATAGAGCGCAAGTTCTCCTTGGACAACATTAGCGCCGAGCTGAGCGTATTTGAGACCAACATTCGTTTTGTGGGCGGCATGCTGACCCTCTACGCCTTCACCGGGGATCCCATGTACAAGGAGAAGGCTCAACATATTGCGGACAAACTACTGCCCGCCTTTCAGACACCCACTGGCATACCCTATGCCCTGGTGAATACCAAAACGGGAATGGCCAAAAACTATGGCTGGGCCTCGGGCGGCAGCTCCATACTGTCCGAATTTGGTACCCTTCATCTGGAGTTTGCCTATCTGAGTGACATCACCGGGAATCCTTTGTATCGTGAACGCGTGCAGACCATAAGGCAGGTCTTGAAGGAGATTGAGAAGCCCAAGGGTCTCTATCCAAACTTCCTTAATCCCAAGACAGGCAAATGGGGACAATGTAAGTTTGAAGTTTTCGCTTAAATAAGAAGAAACTAATTCTTCTCTCTTTTTGGTCTAGTGCACATGTCGCTGGGCGCTTTGGGCGACAGCTATTATGAGTATTTGCTCAAGGCCTGGCTGCAGTCGGGCCAAACCGATGAGGAGGCACGCGAAATGTATGACGAGGCCATGTTGGCCATTATGGACAAAATGGTGCGCACCAGTCCCAATGGATTGACCTATGTGTCTGATTTGAAGTTTGATCGATTGGAGCATAAAATGGATCATTTGGCCTGCTTTTCGGGTGGCCTCTTTGCCTTGGGCGCTGCCACGCGTCAGAATGAGCACACGGACAAATATATGGAAGTGGGCAAGGGCATTACCAGCACCTGCCACGAGAGTTATATACGCACGCCCACACAGCTGGGACCCGAGGCCTTCCGGTAAGTCCCCACAAGAAATGAAAACTAAAAGTTTTACTTAAAATTTCTCCCACAGTTTCAGCGATGCGGCGGAGGCACGCGCTCTAAGATCCCAAGAGAAATACTATATTCTAAGGCCAGAGACGTTTGAGAGTTACTTTGTCCTGTGGCGCCTGACGCACGATCAAAAGTACCGCGATTGGGGTTGGGAGGCGGTGCTGGCTTTGGAGAAGCATTGTCGCACACCACATGGATATTGCGGCTTGCGCAATGTATACCAACCCGAGCCACAAAAGGATGATGTGCAGCAGAGCTTCTTCCTGGCCGAAACGCTTAAGGTAAGGTAGTAATAAGATGAGGGTAGTTTGAGGACAGTTTCGGAGACAGCTTTTGCTGCAGCATGCCCTTTGCTTTCTTCTGCCCCAAAGTAGAGCGAAAATCTCGCTGCTTGGTCGAAGCGTTTTGGTTTCAAATTACTCGCTTCGTGCCCCAATCCGTAGGAGCGAAGTACGCTGCAAATGATCATTTGTGTCATTGTGCATTGCTTTCTATCTCCTGTGGAATTGTACTCGGTACTGTAAGCTGCCTTATTCTCTATGCTGTTTTTTATTATTTGGTTTTAATTTAGCTGCTCAACCGCTCAGCAACAGTAAATTGGTGTTAAAGAGCTTCAGAAGTATTGCTATGAAAATCTCGAGGAAGATATCCGTGTCTTTCAAGAAAATCATTATTATTGTGCTTGAAATTGAAATTTTTTGAATGAGCTCGCCATTTTCGTCACCAAAGTTTCACAAAACTTTTAGTTTGCTATTTAAGAATTACATACTTTTATCGATTATAACTTCTCACGTATTTTTTCTATCGCTCCTTTATCACCGGAATTGTTGATGCCGCTTTTTTGACTTCGCCTTTTTTTGCATTTTCTCAGAGCCGTTATTGTTGGTATCCGACTCGCAATTACGATTATATGTTTTCATTTACAGCTTTAACATCCTTTTCTGGTAGAACATTACAATGAAATATGTAACATCTTTGGTATCCTTCACTTTTTCTTCTGCGTTATTTAGATACTGAATTTCCCTTTAAAAGCGCGCCTTAAATCACACTCGCAATATCAGTTGTAGCAATCGCAGCCGTCCTAAGACGAATGACCGCTACCATGTAGGATGTCCGCTTCTCTTTTGTTCCGCACATCCATAAGGCAACCGCGAAAGCGGCAAGATATAGCCAGGTGATCTATCTGATTCTGGTATTCACCGGAGGGCGCAACCCAGGACACTTTGTGGCTGTTTTCATGTTGGAATATGGTTCCGCCAATTACCAGTTGGTTCGCTAAGTAGAAATCTACAAGGCGGACTCCGTTTTCGTTGCGGTCGCCGACTCCGTGCTTTCCCATTATGTGGCTTAGGCTATTGTTGCAAGATCCGACTTTGGCGTTAAGGTCTCCCATCACGATGATGATATCCCCACGGGGATTTTCTTGTAAGCCCCATCTAATCGGCTGTAAAAGTCGTCCTTGTCATCTTGGGAAGCTAGCTCCGTTGGAGCACCTTGCTTTTGTATCTGGCGTATATTATCCGCTCAGACACTGCCTCCCAGTCTAACATACTTTCGTGAGCAGAGTGGGACATCATCAATCCTACTCCGGCCTCACGTTTTTCTCCGACATTTTTTCCAGCGTAGATCATTTTTGATTTTCCAGAGGGAGGAAACATACTCGGCGCTGCCTGTCCATCGGATTTCGCTGACGCCTAGAATGTCCAGATTATATCTGCAGAACTCGGCTTCAAGTTGCAGATATTTGGCGTTGCTGTTGTTGTTGTCCAGTTGGTTTCCGTCATCAAGTAGCGTTCTGACGTTCCAGAAACCTAGAGTGGTTCTTGTTCGGTATCCAAAGGTCGGCATCAGGGGGGTGGTTTTGTATCCGAGGCTGGGTTGATGTTTCAGTAGCTAGTTCTGTTCAGAAAGTAGGGTCGCTGGCCCTACTCGCCTATCCTGGTGATGGGGGTGCCATCTTAGAGTCCTGGCCCTATAGTTATCAAGCTTCAGCGATTATTCAGCCTACTTACCGAAGACGCACTAAGGCCATTTCGGCTTCTTGATTCGCCTTCTCACAATTAGCTCGCCAAGAACCGGAGTCCGTGGCTACCCAGAGGATACTTGACTCGTTTTATGGAGTCGGAAGTTCGTGAGCTGCTTGAGCCGACCGTACATGTACAGTCGACACCATCCTCCAATAAAACTTATAAACGAGAGGTATAGCACCTCACCTGATTCTCTCGCCTACTGAGAAAGCTTCATGAAGTTTTCTTCATCGTGTAAACTCCGACTAACACTTTTATCGTTAGCTTATGCATCAGCAAAACTTCTAACGACTGGTTCAATCCATAAAAAACAGTTGCAGTTTTCTTATTATTATTATTAAAAAAGTGCCAAACTCATCCAACTCTGCTTTTCGTTAGCATAACTAATAAACTTTTGTGATTTTTACTTTCGCTTTAGTACCTGTACTTGCTGTTCTCGGACGACTCCGTACTGCCGCTGGACGAATGGGTGTTCAATACGGAGGCGCATCCGTTGCCCATTAAGGGGGCCAATATTTATTACCGTCAGGCGCCCGTAACGCTGCCCGCTTCGAATGCCTCATAAGAGGTTGAGCGAATGCACCAATGGATTTTTGTGTTAATTTTTTTATATATTATTGTTTTCACTAGGCTTAGTTTAGATGTAAATGTAATAATGACAACTACATAAGGCAAAATGTAATCTCACACACCCTCACAACATAGCAAACAACTTTCTATGTAACATATTTATGCAGCAAGTAGAGAACTCTATGATTAGTCCCCCTTTCTCTCTTTGAATCTCTCTCAGCACTCAGCACGAATGAATGTCGGCTGGCACAAGTTTTTTTTTTTAAACATTCAACAACGGGGCTTCCCCCTCTTTCCAGTTCTTGACAGTTCAATTTATTATATGTATGTAGGCACACTCTTGATATTTATACATAAACTACACAGTACGATATAGCATATACGATATATACATACGATATATGTAAACTCAGGTGTTCTAATTATGATTTTCGTTTCGTTCCGTTTAGTCCCCAAACTTTGTTCCCATTATTCGCATACTGAGAACCTTTTAGTTTTGTGTTTTGTACATAAAATATTTCGAATTGTTTAATTTGTAGCCTAAATATATATATTTAAATCTAGAGTTTAGCTTACTTTAAACAAATGTAACGCGAATTACTTTACATCGGAGCAGAACAGAACAGAAACAGAAACAGAGAGAGCAGGCGAAACGAATATTAAATATAAATCTAAATAAACATAAATTTAACTAAATCAAATGAAATACTTGTAGGCAATTGTTAACGTAAACTAATTATACAACAATTCAATCTATGATTACTTTTTTTTTTGCAAAAAATAATAATATTTAACTCTTAACACGAAGAAGAATGGAAGCAGAAGAAGCAGCAGCGCTTACAGTTTTAATATTTGTAACATTTGCCGCACTTTTTGGATAGCAGCTCGTGTGATTTTAACAAAACATAACAAAAGTAGATGTACTCGTTTTTTTTTTCTCGTGTGGATCTAAAGTACATATATATATATATATAATTGTGTGTATATGTGTATGTATATGAGAATGGCATAACAAAAATTTGCATGATATTATTGAATAAATTTGAAGACGATGCAATAAATTAAGTTGGAGATAAAATTAAACACAACAAATTGTATTGGTCTAACGCATAAGTTTAATAAAAATCTAATGATTAACTTATAAACGGAGGATGCTTTCAATTTTGGGATATACACACGCAGATTATAAGGACTCAAAAGGAGTTTGTAACATGACTCTTGGGCGCACTACACATAGTACTTGAAAAGATTCTTCATCACAAAGCAGCGCGGATCGATTTTGGACTAAATATCAACTCGGAACCCGGTAAACATATTTTTGCATTCCTCTCTATCAAATACATTAACGTCTACTTTCTTACAGATTGTTTGATCCTGATGAACCAGATGGATTTCAACGCTACTGGCGCGCTGTAAGAAAGTAACCCATTTATTTCTCAAAGATAAGTTTTGGTGGCGGTTCAGTTATGGTGTGGGGAACATTTAGCAAAGTACTGACTATAGTATACGGGTACTAGAGAATAGTCTGCTACAATTTCTAGCTGATAATAGTTAGAAAACTTAATTTTGTGAAAATTGAACCAAGCTGGAACCAGAATTATTGGTGAAGCTGACGGATTCCATCCAACAAAGGAACACTTTTATTGGCAAAGTATCCTTTAGTAACTAGCCTTCTGCTACCCTTTTTTGACCGCTTATGCTAGTGTGATATTGGGTTTTAACAGTACTTGGCAGTGTCCATTTGGGCTTACCGATAATGTATAAGTGTTTTAATGTAGGTATTTAATGTAGGTGTCCTGCTAGAGTCGCCGTTTTTTTTCCCCCCTCCTTCTTTCCCCCGCCTCTTAACAAGTTTTTATTGTTGGGGTGGTGAGATAGCTTGTCAAGGTAAATGGCGGCCTGTTTGTTGATAACATCTCCAACCATGGGAACTCTAAGGTCTTTTCACTATCCCTGGTTCTCAGGTATCATTCAGCTCCCGTAATGGGTCTAAGGATTTTCGCCTGGACCACTCTAATCTTACTCAGGTGAGACTTTGTCGCTATTCCATAAATTTTTACCGGAGCCAGAATAGCCTTGTAGATTAGAACTTTGTTCCTGAGTGACAGCTTGTTGTTGGAGTTCAGGAGCCACTGCCTGAGCTGTTGTCGTGACATATTGTCCAAAGGTCAGTCTTCTGTCCAGTGTCACCCCAAGGTATTTATGGGCTGCTTTATGCTCCATAAGCTAACCGTGCAAGAATACTCCCGGCAGTGCCGAGTCACCGAAGCACACTTGTCCGTGTTTATGGCAATGTTCCAACTAGCGGCCCAATTGCTTAACCTATTCAAGTACTCTTGAAGGGCATCTGTGGCTGAGTATATGCATTTGTTGCGGTCAAGTATGGCCGTGTTGTCAGCAAATGTTGCAATTAGAAGATCTTTGGGGTTTTCAAGCGGAACGCTACAGACTCTGGGCATATTGTGAGTGAATAGGGAGTATAGCGTAGGACCCAATACGCTACCCTGCGGTACACCAGCCCGAATTGTATTTGTCCTGTGCAACCTCAAAAGCTCTGTCAGTCAGGAAGCTCTTGATTAGCAGGTAGGGCAGAAGAAGTTTTTCTTGAGAGCAGACCTGCGTGCCACACTTATCGAAGGCCTGGGATGTCAAGGTAAGCTGCCACTACGTACTCTTTCCCGCAACCCTTCAAGGATGTAGGAAGATGTAATTGTTCGGAGTTCCATGGCTCAGTCGGAAGCCAAATTGGAAACGGGTATGGCTTTTCGATAGACGAGTATCAAGCATCTTCGAAGGATACAGCGCCAGATTTCCAAGGGTGGATAGTAGGCTAAACGGTCGGTAGGAACAAGGCAGGATGTGGTTTTCCATTCTTGTGAAAGAGAACAATTCTGGCTTTCTTCCAGGTGATGGAAAATTGTTAGTCTCAGAGCCGCGTTTAAGATGAGCACCAAGAAAATGGCTTTGTCCGGGGAGCTTCTTGTCCTGTTGTCAATGCCTGGGGTCTTACGTACCACCAGATTCTTGATTTCCCTTTGACCTCAGGGAAGGTGATTGGCGGAACTGGGAGGGCCATTTGGAGGGGGTTATCGAGGCATCTGAGACTAATTGGTTCCGGCGGGGGCGAGGATGTTTCTTACGGCTGGAACCGCTCTTCTATGGGTAGTTCCACCGCACACTAACCAAGCGGATACCGAAGTCGGGCATATGAACGTAAGCAGCGCTCTGTTTGCCTTCATTCTCTGCCCAGCCGTCGTTGAGGGCAAAGCTTCATCGCTCGCTCTTCTTGAACAACGCTGCTTTAAACACTTCTAATTATACCCTGTCCATTGAAAATGGGAAAAGGGGGATAATGAAGTTGTGCAAAAGTATGTAACAGGTAGAAGGAAGCATTTGCGACCCTATAAAGTATATATATTCTTGATCAGCATCAACAGCCGAGTCGATTTAGCCATATCCGTCTGTCCGTCCGTATGAACGCGTCGATCTGAGAGACTATAAGAGATAGAGCCACAAATTTTAGCATGTAGATAGGTGTATACCAGATTAAAATCGAGTTTGTTTCAGATTTGGAAAATTCCTCCCCCACCCCCCTCTAAGCGCAAAAAACTGTCAGAGCCACAATTTTTAAGTTAGACCCTCGAGACTTTATATATATCAAGTAGGGCCCAATATCTATCTATTCTGAAAAGATCAATAAGATCGGACAAAAAACACCGAAGTTATATACGAATCAATTTTGCTTGTGGGAGAGAGGGGGGTCTTGCATTGTCAGTTATCGCGCGCGGCCGCATGCGTTTGTGTGTGTGTATGTAAAGGAAAACACACGAAATCAAGGGAACAGGGTATTTTGTAGTAGGGGAACTCGACTTTGGGATTTGTTCAAGACTTAATGATTCGTTAGTCACGGTAAAGTGGTTGGAAATATGTTTCAGATCGTTTATCTTTCCATTTCCCATTCTCTTATCTCTGCCGTTTCTTTCGGACTCCAACAGCCTTCAGCCTTGTTCACCTTTCCATTCTTAAGAAAATCTGTTGTCTAAGCCTCTGTTCCCGCATTCGACTACGACTTTATATTTTACACAGACACAGCATTTACGTGGTTTGCGTGACGCGCCATAAAATTGCGCTCTATTGCCACTTAGTTCTCATTGTCCCCAATTAATGTGCCATCGATATTCATTCAAGTACAACTGTGCGTATGCTTAATAAAGCAACTTGCACAAAGGCGAGCTCCAAACAGTGAGCGAGGTTAACAACATTCGCCAAAACTCGAACTCAAACCCGGAAAGGGAATCCGCACGACCCCCAACCCCTGGTTTGGTCTTGTAATGGCAATCGAACAAAGTCCAACTCCGTCGTCAGAGCATAAGACGACGGAATGGAGGGAATGAACCCTGTGGACAAAAACAAAGCATAACAAGAAAACGGAGAGCAGCCGATTGCATTTGGCAATTTTTCGCCCACGACTTTTTTATACTGCCACAGCAGACACAAAGACAAGAGTGCAAAGACAGACAGAGAGAGAGCATAAACAAAGGCAAATACACAGACCGGTCTCTGGCGCTCTCAAATGCTCTGGCAATTTCTGTGGCTCTGCGGGTAAAACAACTCTTTGTTGGCTAGACGAGCCCGCCACCGACAGCTGAGCGCGTTCTGTGTGTTGTTGTTGCTGATAGCGACTATGGTGGTTGTTGGTATACTCTGTACTGAAATGGAGATGTTGATTTTTATTAAGTAACATTTAGATTCCAAACAAATAAGTTGATATCGATGCTTACTCCGTTTTCGAACACAAATGTGAGGTTTAATTCCGTCCTTATCCCCATCCAAATTTTCAACTAAATCTCGAACCCAATTTCAGTATAAGTCAGAGTTGGCCACGCTTCGAAGTTCACACATTCGGCTCTAGGCTCGAGCGCGCTCTTTGCTTTTAGTCGTAGGCCAGCGGTCGACGGGGGCAAGGTAGCCGCACTCGATCTCTGACCCTTTTTGCTCACCGCTTAAATGTCAGTCTGTGAACAACAGTTGTGGGCGAAGCGTCTCCAAGGACGAATTTCTTGTGCTGCCTCTTAATTTTGTTTGACACAAGCGCTCTCTCACTCTTGCTATCTTATATAAGAGGCTGTGAGAGAGCAAGTGCGGTTACCAGGTTTGCATAGCTTTATTTTCGCTCGCCAACTCTTTGGCCTCGCTCTTCCTGGTTTTAGTTTTGCTGGCCACAACAAGAAATGGCTCTCAGCCTAAACATTGACAACTGAGAGCTTTCGCTGAGAGCTTGTGCTTACAAGCTTTCGCATCAAATTGATAACTAAGCAGCGAGCGCAGTGAAATCTTGTTTGCTGCCGAATTCAACTCTTTAATTTTGGCATATCTCACTGACCTTTCTCTTTGTCAGAGCATTCACACGTCGACTATGCGTCGACTTGGGTCTTTGTTTGGTTTTGCGTTTTCATGTTTTTTGTTTTGGTTGTTGACTTTGCTGGCGTTGCTGCTCGCGAGCGGCACAGTTGCTTTTGAGTATTCGAGCGAAGCGGCCGCAACTTCCAGTTCTCGCCAATAACTTCGGTTCGGAAGAAGAAGTGTCAATTGCCAATTGCCATGCCGTTCCCCATACATCCACCCAAGCAGATGCCCTGCCCACACTGGCAGCATTTCCCCATTAGTCCGGTGGACAGTAAACCAAATCCCTTTGATGCCATGGGAGGAGGAGCAGTCAAGCCACCCGAGCCGGTTTCCTATCGCTATTGCCTGCAGTGCAAGGCAGCAGCTGGCGGAGGAGTAGGAGGCGGCGGCGGCAAAGAGGGGGTTGGCGTTTCCAACAAGAATTAGAAGAGCTGAAAGCTTAACTTTTTGTTTGTTTATATTTTAGTTTTTTTTTTAACTTAAATGCCTAAGAACTGAACGGATGTTTTTTATTTTTTTAAAGTGCCAATTTGTGTTTATAATCTAAGAATTTTTTACACACATAAATATACGGAATACCATATAAACATACATATATATGTATAGTTTTTTATAAGAAGCCCAAATAAAAACGCACAACGCATTTTAAAAACGAGTTCTAGCTAGATACATACAAACAGACAGACATACATCTGCTTGAGCTTGTGTTTGATTTGGTTTGCCTGCGGATCGTGAGTGTTTTTGGTCTTACTTTTTGTGTGTTTCAAGGTCAAGCAGACGATAAGCACACAAACACACACACACACTCTGAAGAGAGTTCTAGTATTTTGAGTAATTTTTTCCAGCAGAAAGTTCAACAAACTACTTGGGAAAAGCGAAAGCAGAAACTGCACTGCAAATCTCTCCGATTCTCTTTTATACATATGCAGATATCTGTGTATTTATATGACTTTTGCTATAAATAGGCTATATACAAGGCTTATCGCATGCCAAAAACCAGAGTGTGCAAAAAAATCCTGACAAGTAAAAGTAACTTTGGTATTATCGAAGTTCTTATACACTTGCCATAGGTACGTACAGCGGCAAAACCAAAGAACCAAATCTAAGAGACTTTTCGGCATTGCACAAATTACAAATTTTACCTCTCTTATCAGGTTTGAGTCGGAGGTGGCGTGCCCCCAATTTATACATATGTACACACACACACACACACACCGAAATACACAGATAATAATAATAATATTGGGTAGGGTACATTCATGTACTTTTGCTTGAGATAGGCAAAAACATATGCGATAAGACCTTGATGCACCCGGCAAAAACAATCCAAGCGCTCTGAGAAGGCTAGTAGAGCGCTCAAAAGGAGCAGAGAAGAAGCGCTCAACTCTCTTTGCAACTACCCAGCGGCCTCCTTAACACTTCGTAGTCTGCGCTCTGAGAAGGCTAGTAGAGCGCTCAACAGGAGCAGAGAAGAAGCGCTCAACTCTCTTTGCAACTACCCAGCGGCCTCCTTAACACTTCGTAGTCTGGGTGCCAGAGAGAATCGATTACAACCCAGATTACTTTTACATTAGCATGGCCGCTTTGTGTAGTGCCTGCTTTCGAAACCTCATTACCAGTAATCGAAAAAATGGGCGATAGCCGAAAGCTTTTCGCAGCTCCATTACAACTGAATATACTTATCGAAGAATTGTAATCAACGGTGTGGATAGGCCGGCCACTAAACGACACACAATTTTTACTACTTTTTGGACCTTACTTTTCTATGGGATCTATACTATATAGATGTCTGATTTCGACCAAACTTGGTGAAATCATGGAGAAGCATAATACACTGTTAATAACGAAATTTGGAGGCAATCCCATTTAAAACAAAAAAGTTTCTTCACTAGAACTTCTTTTTCGACCGATCATTCATACTGCAGCTATATGCTTTAGTCATCCGATTTTGATAAAACTTTGTAGAAATGTGTTAAAGTTTACAAAAAGGACGTTTTCATTCAAACAAAAAAGTTTTCCTCAATCGAACTAGTTTTTCGACCGATCGTTCCTATGGGAGCTATATGTTATAGTCATCCGATTTCTACCAAACTTTGTAGAATTGTGTAAAAGTATATAAAATAGATGTATGCCAATGCTGAGGACGTTTTCATTGAAAACAAAAAAGTTTTTCTCACTAGAACTAGTTTTTCGACCGATCGTTCCTATGGCAGCTATATGCTATAGTCATCCGATTTTGACCAAACTTAGTGAAATCATGGGAAAGGATAGTAAACTAAGAAATACGTACTTTGGAGGCTTTTCCATTGAAAAGAAAAAAGTTTTTCTCACTAAGACTAGTTTTTTGACCGATCTTTCCTATGACAGCTATATGCTATAGTCATCCGATCCGGCCGGTTCCGACAAATGTGCAGCGTATTTGTACCAAAAGACTTCGTGCAAAGTTTGGTGAGGATAGCTTTAAAACTGACGGAGGAGATAGCATAGAAACGGACAGACGGACAGGGCTAAATCAACTCAGCTCGTCATGCTGATCAAGAATATATATATTTTATGTGGTCGGAGATGCTTCCTTCAATGCGCTACAAACATCCGCACAATTTTATAATACCCTTTGCAAGGGTATAAAAAATATCAATGAAAAGTCGGCAGACGGCTTGTTTCTTCTATTTACGAGCACGTTTTTGCTGGTGGCTGTTCTTTTCTTTGATTAATTTCCAGATTTAACAATTCTTTAATGTTATCCGTTTGGTTTTTTAATTTAGGATCATCAAATCCAGTTGAAGTTCCCATCGGCATGAATCACGACGCTAGTCAAGCGCATAAAACAACAGCGGCTGCACTGGACAGGACTAGTCCTACCCGTATGTATGATCAAGCTTCAGCAAATCGGGTGTACAATTGTGTAAAGCGAAGAGCGACAGACGCCCAAAAGCAGGGACGACCGAAGCTGAGATGATGAGGGGAGACCAGGACGAAGCTTAGTGGTGGCAGCTCGCTCAAGACAGAGGCGAGTGGCGGACATTGATTGCAGTGGCTGAGACCGTAAAACGGTTGTCCACGCATTTGCATAGGTGAGTTGTGATGTTGTCTTGGTTTGGTTGAGAAATCTTCATGACTGACCGTCCCATTGGTTTGCTTCCTTCCAGGCATGCGATTTGCCCTCTGTTTCTATCAGGCCAAAGAAGAAGAAGTCCACAGATAGAGCTCCTGGAGATCAGCTGTAGCAGCTATTAAAATGATTGTTTTTGCAAACAAAAAAATGTTTATATACAGTTAAAAGTTGCCTTAGTTTGTGTACAAATTTTTGCCTTAATAAAAATAAAATGTGTTCCCAGAAAAAAATTCTTGAAAAAAGGCTTTATTTTGGTTCACTTAACTGAATACAGCCCCTAAAAGCATGCACTACAATTTTGATTTATACTTTTAGACAGTTTGACAATAGCTGCGGCAACCGCCAAGGTATAAATAGCAAAAGTACAGTTTTAGAGCCTGCAGTTTGAAAAGCACTGCTAATTTGACAGTGCTTCCCAAACGGCAGGCTCTAAAACTGTGCTTTGGCGAGTAGTACAATGGCTCCCAAACTGTAAGTTTCAACTACAACTTGAAAACTTACAGTTTGACAGTCATAACACTAGTCGCCAAAATACAGTTTTAGAGCCTACACTTTAGGAATCACTGGAAACGGGGCAGTGCTTCACAAACTGCAGACTCTAAAACTGTCGATAATTCAAAATTTGATACTTTGACTTCAAATTGCTTGCCAAATTCCTGAAAAATAATGCACTTTAAAGTGCCTCCGCCTGCTAGCCATAAAAAAACCAAAAACCATTTGTGATACAATTGATAAAATTTTCTTTTATTGAACTTTTTTGCGCGCCTCAAAGTCCAACCAAACGCCTCCCTTTATACTGGCCACAATTGCCAGGGGATCCAATTCATTATCGTTGCTTGTCTTGGGATTGACTTTTACATTGAAGTTGGTCACCAGCTCCACAATGGCCGCCTTGATCTGGATGAGGGCAAAACGCATGCCTGGAAAGAAGCAAACCAAAGGGACAGTCATGAAGATTTCCCAACCAAACCAAGACAACATCACAACTCACCTATGCAAATGCGTGGACCATCGCCGAATCCCATGAAAACACCACGTTCGCGGTACTTTTTGGCTGCATCTGGTTCTAGGAAACGTTCCGGCTGGAACTCCTGAGGCTGTGGGAAGTATTCATCGTCGTTCATAAATACATAATGGGGAACCACCACAGTGGTGCCCTTTTCCACTATAAAATTGGGACCATCTCGATTGGGTAGCTCCAAGTTTTCAGTGCACAACTTGTTGGATAAGAAGGCGGGTGGGAAAAGACGTATGGATTCTAGAGAAAGATAGGCCTAAGATAAAGTCAAAGCTTGATTGATTCAAACCCTCCACGCTCACCCATCACACAGGCATCCAAATAGGGCAACGCTGCCAGCTTATCGAAATCAACTTTGCCATCCTTTAGATGTTCCTCAATCTCCTCCCTTAAACGCTGCTGCACGTTTTCATTGCGACCCAGCAACAACAATAGATGTGTCATTACACTGGCTGTCGTCTCGAATCCATCCAGCAGAAAGGTCATGGTACGTGCCGTCAATTGTCGTGTATCGAAGTTCCGCTTGTTGCCCAGCTGCACTATAAAGTCCAGGAAGTCGCCACGAGCCGGCTGACCCGTCGCCATCTGAGCACGCCGCGCATCCACAGCCGTCTTCATGAGATCCGTAAAGAAGAGTTCCACTCGTTTGGGTATAAAACGTATTTTGAAAAATTTCCTTAAGGATGGCACAATGCTAAGGATAATGAAGTAAGCGATGAGGGTCCATGTCTGACTGAACAGATTCTTAATGTAGCCCATAATTGGGGTGGGATTATCCGAGAAGCTTTCGGCTTCCAGGCCCAAAACACAATCGGTAACCATTTCGGAGGTGAAACAGAGACTCATCTGCAGGTGGACAAAGAGTAAGTTGAAGTTGAGGAGGAGAAAGTTAAAGGAGGGAGGATGAAATTACTCACATGCTTGCCATCAACGCCCTCCGGTGCGCCTAGACGTATCTGTTTGTTTAACCATTCGGTCATCTTGTGGCACACTTTATTGGTTGTCGGGTACACCGATTTGACCTGTCAGATATATATATATAATAATGGAAATATTAATCATTATGATATTCAAAAATATAACTTAAATAAAAACCCAAGTTCTTAAATCCAGCATGTTTCATATACTCAGTAAAAACAAGTAAGAAACTCCCCAACTCCCCAAATATATCAATGAATACTTCAAAATCTCTACAATTTTAGACATGCTACAATAAAAATATTTGCCAGATGAAATGAATCACTGTTGCCAAGAAAATTGTCATTTACTTTTCATTCCACTGACTCTTAGGCAAAACTTTTGAAACCGAGTACCTTGATCGTTTTTCGGAAACGAGAACAGCTACCAATTCCGATTCCGCTTGATCTGATCGAAATCGGAAACGTGAACATGCCTGATAGATAGTTTTTTATAAAGGGTGATTTTTGAGCTATTATCTTTTTGGCAACACTGGTTTAAACAGCTCACGCACGTTTCGTGTTTTGTTTCACTGTCAAACATCTTCAGTTTGGTCTATAATTTAACCATGAATCGTCTTACAAACGAACAACGCTTGCAAATTATTGAATTGTATGATCAAAATGCGTGCTCTGTTACGGGGGGAAAACACTTTGCGAAAAAAAAATTTTCGACTTTTTTTTTGCATATTTTTGTAGCTTGGATATTCAAAAATATCCCCCTAAAAGGATTTTCAAAAATTCGAAATAGTTTAGAAGATATAGTCCTTTTAATGACCCAAAGTGACCCGATTTGCCTAGCAACTGCAAACTTTAAACGCGTTTATCTCGAAACCACGTTTTTCAAACTGGTGGCCACGATTCAGAGGAAACCAGTGGACCGATTTTGCTCCGGAAGGGCTTATACGACGCAGAATTGTCGTCGCTATCGTTCGGCCCTCCAACTTTTGGATACCTATATTTTAAGTGTACTTTTTTTACACTACACTACAAAAAAAAGGCAAATTTCAAATGTCCGCCATTTTGTCAAACAAATTTTCAATTTTTTTTTCGGAGGGCCGAACGATAGCCAAATTAGTTCTAAACATAGCCGCATTTTTCTTTTTTTTTCAGATCATCCCAAGTGCTGCAACCATGGTCACCATGGCCCTTTTTTTATTCATCATTTTTCGGAGGCCGATAACTTTCTGAACGGCCCTCATATTGACAAAAAAAAATTTTGTATTTTCCTTTCAAAATAAAAAATCTCTTATACTTTTTTTTCTGGAATTTTTTTAAAAACCATCTACTTTTGCTCATCGCAAAGTGTGTTCCCCCCTTAAGAAAGTTCATCGCGCCCTTTTTTTATTTTATGGTCAGCTTAATCGACCCACTGAAGCGGCTATTCGGGCTATTGTGACTAAATTTCGCACCAAATTTACATTGTTGGACATTAAACCACCAACACGCTTACGTAGAGTGCGAACTGAAGAAAATATCGCAGCTGTATCGGCCAGTGTTAATGATGACCATCAATTATCGATTCGTCGCCGTTCGCAGCAATTGGGCCTCTGTTACTCAACAACGTGGAAAATTTTGCGGAAGGATTTAGGTGTGAAGCCTTTCAAAATACAGCTGGTGCAAGAATTGAAGCCGAACGACCTACCGCAACGTAGAATTTTTGCTAAATGGGCTCTTGGAAAGTTGGCCGAAAAATTGTGTTCAGCGACGAAGCTCATTTTTGGCTCAATGGGTACGTAAATAAGCAGCATTGTCGATTTTGGAGTGAATATCAGCCAGAAGCATTGCAAGAGCTACCAATGCATCCAGAAAAAGTCACAGTTTGGTGCGGTTTATGGGCTGGTGGCATCATTGGACCGTACTTCTTCAAAGATGATGCGAATCGTAACGTAACTGTGAATGGTGAGCGCTACCGTGAGATGATATCCAACTTTTTTTTGCCCAAAATGCAAGAGCTTGACTTGCATGACATGTGGTTTCAACAAGACGGTGCCACATGCCACACAGCACGCGCAACAATGGACTTATTGAGAGGCGAGTTCGGTGAACATTTTATTTCACGTTCGGGACCGGTCAATTGGCCGCCTAGATCGTGCGATTTAAAGCCTTTAGACTATTTTTTGTGGGGCTATGTTAAAGCTCATGTCTATACAGACAAGCCCGCTTCAATTGACGCATTGGAAGACAACATTGAAGCATTTATTCGTGAGATACCGGCCGAAATGTTGGAAAGAGTATGCCAAAATTGGACTAAGCGGATGGACCATTTGAGGCGCAGTCACGGTCAACATTTGCATGAAATAATCTTCAAACATTAAATTATATGGACCGTACTATCGATTCAAATAAAGATTTCATGCATTTTTCTGAATTTTATGTGTTTTTTTTTTAAAACTTTCCTATAGTTCCGGTTTATTTAGTTCTTGAACCAAATATATTCGAAATTGATTCAAGTTAACGACCTCACATATTCTTCAAATCGCTTTCAATCCAATAAAGGCGGAATACCCATACAATTTGGATTATTTGTAGAACACTTAGAAATACCTGTTTTTAGTATCGAGTAATTATCAGTACTGAATACGGATAACTCAGTATCGAATCCTAAGTATAAATTGCTGAGTAAGTATCCAGTACTGATTATCGATTACTGAGTATCGAGTAATGAATATCGAGTACTAAATATCGAGTATTGAATACCAAGACCTAAGAATAGTGTACTGAGCATCGAGTATATAGTATTAAAAACTAAGTATTATCAAGAGTGTTTATATGAGTACTGAATATTATCGAGTAATTGAGTATTAGAGTACCGAGTATAGAGTACGAGTGAGTATCGAGTATCATGAATAGAGTATCAAAATTCATAACGGCTTCGCTTATACGGGGCTTCCCTAATCACACCCATTTTTATGCCCTTGCAGAGGGTATTAAAAAATTGTGCGGATGTTTGTAAAGCAATGAAGGAAGCATCTCCGACCACATAAAGTATATATATTCTTGATCAGCATGACGAGCTGAGTTGATTTAGCCCCTTCTGTCCGTCTGTTTCTATGCTATCTCCTCCGTCAGTTTGAAAGCTATCCTCACCAAACTTTGCACCAAGTCTTTTGTAACAAATACGCTGCACATTTGTGGGAACCGGCCGGATCGGATGACTATAGCATATAGCTGTCATAGGAACGATCGGTCGAAAAACTAGTCTTAGTGAGAAAAACTTTTTTGTTTTTAATGGAAACGACTCCAAAGTACGTATTTCTTAGTTTACTATCCTTTCCCATAATTTCACAAAGTTTGGTCGAAATCGGCTGACTATAGCATATAGCTGCCATAGGAACGATCGGTCGAAAAACTAGTTCTAGTGAGAAAAACTTTTTTGTTTTTAATGAAAACGTCCTTATCATTGGCATACATCTATTTTATATACTTTTACACAATTCTACAAAGTTTGGTCGAAATCGGATGACTATAGCATATAGCTCCCATAGGAACGATCGGTCGAAAAACTAGTTCGAGTAAGGAAAACTTTTTTGTTTTAAATGGGATCGCCTCCAAATTTCGTAATTCACAGTGTATTATGCTTTTCCATGATTTCACCAAGTTTGGTCGAAATCAGAAATCTATATAGTAAGGTCCAACAAGTAGTCTTAGTTAGAAAACCTTTTTCGTTTTCAATGGAAGCTGCAAGGGTTTATAAAACTTCGGCCGAGCCGAAGTTAACTTTCCCCCTTTTTTTTTTCTAAGAGTCAAATCTTACCCGACTGATGGTTAATCCAGGTGTCACCTCGGCCCTTCTCTCCTTCCACATTTCACCCTTCAGCGAGAAGGGATTATTGGCAAATATAAAGTCGGTCTTCTCATCCAAAAAATCGGCAAGTTCATTGTCATGGAAATACTTAAAGTCCGTCACGAATACACGATGAGCCAACTCGGGACTGACGATCAGTAGTTGTGGAGAGCGTCCAGCAAAGATGCCCACTGCATCGTACTTACTCTTGTATTTCCTGATAGAAAAGACAGTAATTAACGCTTGTGGAACGCCTCCACCGTTAAACTCACATATAGATGTCATTTATATCGTAGATGGTGCTACGCTTGAGGGTAAACAAATTGGGAAAGTTGCCCGTTAATATATTTGGCTTTGGTCCCGGCACACGACGCTTGCGCCAATGTTTGAAATTCCATGTTAGGAACACATAGAGCAGACCCGCCAACAGCAGGCCCAGGGTCAAGGTTATCAACAGCATTTTCGTTGCAGAGATGTGATCCGTACGCGATGAGTTCTCTGCGGTTTCTGTCGAAAGCCCTCAACAATTGCGCGCTACTTGTAGTCGGGTAGTCGGGGGTCTGGCCAGCAGTGCGGGGGCCGAAGTCTCCGGGGCAGTGGTGGCTGGGGGCGGAGCTTTTTTAGTTCAGCGAGCGGGAAGTGTAGATCCGATAAGAGCTTATCGGAGTTATCTCAGATTGTGGTCACATATAATTGTATTATTTTAGTACTATTTACAGTCCTTTCATAAGCATTTCAGATGAAGTAAATTTGCCTAAAGTATTGAAATAAAACCAAAACAAAAAAAAAAAAGCTGTGAAAGCTTTTCATTTAAGCTCGTCTCAAGCTTGGAGAGACAAAATAGAATTCAATTGAAATTCAGAACCAATCTACACACATGCGGGCGAATCAGTGGAAAGCGGATGGAAGAGGGGAGGGTTTGTATTCAATCTGGTCTCGTTGCTCGAATGAACATCAATTTATACGTATGTGGATACATATGTACATATATGTATGTGTAACTGTCGGTCTGTCTGTTAGGCTAATGGACCAATCTTGGCTGTAATATGTATTTAGCCATTCGAGGAAGTTCACTTGGAGCAAATGGTCATGGGCACCGCCCACTTTCGTCATTTGTTATTATTTTAGTTTTATTACGACACTTTTTAAGCATCTGTGAAACGACAAATTAGTCAGAAAATATTAGTAAATTGCATAAATAATAAATCAATTTATAATCTTACCCATAAACGTCAGCATAGAACTCGACTTGGAGCAGCATCCAG
This sequence comes from Lordiphosa collinella, assembly GCA_018904265.1. Taxonomy (NCBI): domain Eukaryota; kingdom Metazoa; phylum Arthropoda; class Insecta; order Diptera; family Drosophilidae; genus Lordiphosa; species Lordiphosa collinella. The sequence continues at coordinate 273,454 of JAEIFV010000340.1, read as the reverse complement.
CTTTTTGAGAGTGGTAAAGCGTCTGCAAATTGGCTTTCCAGATCAAGCAACAATCCAAATTAAAGAGTCTCGATTCTGGGCGTTAGCTAATGTTGTCTTTTGGAATCAATTTATTGAATATTTTGTTTCAATCGAGGCTGCAAACTGAGGTTCAGAGATTTGAATTCATAGTTAAATCTAAGACCGGTTCCTAAACCTACCAAATCACATATTGGTTCAAACCTTAGTTCACAGCTTCTCTGATCGTTGAAACATTTTAACAAGTATTTTAGGTCGTTTAAAACTTACGATCTTTTCGGTATTATTCTTGCAGCAAGCAATTAGATACATCGTATCTTGATTTGTCATTTTAAAAACTTTCCAAAACGCGTCATTCTTTTTTTTTTTAAAGCTAGAACATCAAGAAAATTATAAAGGTTTCTAAAAAGATCGTTTACTGGATTAGTTTTCTGAACCGAAACCTATTTTAAACAAGTAAGGGAGCTGTAGTCGAGTGCCACGACTACAAAATACCCTGTTCCCTTGACTTCTTGTGTTTTCATACACATATACACACACTCACACATCCTGAAAGATGGAAGCAGCAAAAGTTGGTATACATACCCAAAACTGGTAAACCTCCAGAGCAACTCTCTTCCTATGTGCCGATCTGCCTAATCGACACTATGGGCAAGGTGTTTGGAAAGCTAATCAGCTCAAGAATCGAGGCAGCTATTGATCGTGGTGACGGACTTTCGCCGTGTCAATTCGGCTTCCGAAAAGCGATGTCTACTGCTGATGCCATTTCTAAGGTGATTGGGATAGCCTCGAAAGCCATCGAGGGAACGCGCTGGAAAGGGGGAACCAAACAGTATTGCCTCGTAGTCACCCTGGACGTAAAGAATGCTTTCAACACAGCATCTTGGGGCAAAATACTGAATGCACTCGCTGACTTCGGAGTCCCACCATACTTGTTAAAAGCTATCTTAAGCTACTTCGATGGTAGACAGCTGCAGTACGAAACAGACACTGGCACAGAGACATACAGTATAACCGCTGGTGTTCCCTAGGGCTCAGTCTTGGGACCGCTTTTATGGAACAAAATGTATGATGGTATTCTTAGACTGCCGCTTCCGGACTAGTGGCACTAGTGGTGGTGGCAAAAGAACTTGCAACGGCAGAGATAATGTGTAATGAAGCAATCAACAGGGCGGTGCAATGGCTAGCCAGTGTTGGTCTAGACCTAGCAGCTCATAAGACCGAGGCCGTTCTTATCAGCAGCAGAAAAGCGGTGGAGACAGCAGAAATCCGAGTTGGCGGTGTGACGATTACATCCAAGAGGGCGATCCGGTACCTTGGAGTCATGTTGGACACGCGACTCAGCTTCCGTGAGCATCTTCAGTCGTTAAGCGATAAGGCTGGAGCTACAGCGAGGGCACTGGCCAGAATCATGCTCAACACGACGGCTGCTCCTTGCGAGCGTCCTTAAGTCCACCATCCTGTATGCTGCACCTATTTGGGCGGAAGCCATGGGGGTTCCCAGCTACAGCAAGAGTTTGCTGCGGTTTTAGAACGGTGTCCGATGACGCTGCTCTCGTCATTGCCGGCATGGTGCCGATAGAGACACTGGCACTAGAAGCGAAGGGCATAGCTGATGCTGCAAAGGCTGAGCCAACAAGAGGATGTACGAAAGAGGAAGCCAGGAATCAAAGCATTCTTTGTTGGCAGTCCAGGTGGGACAGGTCTGCTAAAGGCCGGTGGACGCATCACCTTATCCCCAACATAAGGGAGCGGATTGAGCGGAAGCATGGAGAAGTGAGCTTCTGCCTCACCCAGATGCTCAGTGGACACGGGTGCTTTGGAAGCTGATACCGCGCCGGAGTGCACTTGGTGTGAAGGAGGCTTGGTCGAGGATGCAGAACACGTTCTCTTCTGCTGCAGCCGTTTCATAGCCGCACGAGCGCAGTTGGAGGCTGTACACACACACACACACACTCTGACATACGCACGAGCAAACGCGGTAACTGACAATGCAAGGCCCCCCCTCTCCCACAAGCAAAATTGATTCGTATATAACTTCGGTGTTTTTTGTCCGATCTTATTGATATTTTCAGAATAGATAGATATTGGGCCTTACAAAATGAAGGTTATCTTGTTTCGAATTTCAAAATTGATTCGTATATAACTTCGGTGTTTTTTGTCCGATCTTATTCATCTTTTCAGAATAGATAGATATTGGGCCTTACATGATATATATAAAGGCTCGAGGGTCTAAGTTAAAAATTTTGGCTCTGACAGTTTTTTGCGCTTAAAGGGGGGAGGGGGAGGAATTTTCCAAATCTGAAACAAACTCGATTTGAATCGGGTATAAACCTACCTACATTCAAAAATGGCTCTATCTCTTATAGTCTCTGAGATCGACGCGTTCATACGGACAGACGGACAGAATGACAGACGGACAGACGGACATGGCTAAATCGACTCGGCTGTTGATGCTGATCAAGAATATATATACTTTATAGGGTCGCAAATGCTTCCTTCTACCTGTTACATACTTTTGCACAACTTCATGATCCCCCTTTTCCCATTTTCAATGGGAACAGGGTATAAAAAAGACCCATTGAGGAGAGCCGTTCGTTTTTTTGCTCATCTGCTGATTCTTAATGTGCGAGCGCTCTCTATAAATTGTTATTGAATGAGCAAAACAAGAAAAGCTCAATTGAGAACAGTTAACTGAAAACAAAAACAAAGAGAAACGAAGTGTTCTGCTCAGAGCGAGAGTGGGAAAAGAGCGAGAGGGAAAAACGGTCAACTGTTATTTACTAGCTCTGCTTTATTCAGTAAGTAAGTTTGGGCATCCCTTTGTATAGAATCACACATAATCATTACTCTCAAAGTGTGGCTTTCGTCACTAGCCTGCGGCTCACACGTGATTTTTACTTAACAAAAGCGTTTCCAACTTTTACTTATCTCGTGAATTTCATAATGAAAAACAATTGTTACACTTTCAATTGCAATTCTTATCAAACTGATAGTAAAACCATAAAACAATTCTTGACCATCGACTATTTTAAAAATATTTTGCATTTATTTCAATCAATTTATGACATGCTTAGCACAAGTTTTGCAAATCTCTAAAATTGTATGTAGATTTTAACCGTTTTGTCATGCAAAAAAAAAAAAACACTCTTTGTCTGTTTGGTTTGTATTTCGAATGGTAAAGTAAGTTCGTATTTCATCATCACCCATGTTTGCGATTCCCCCGAAAGCTTAACCCACAGCCCGAATCTACGGATCCCCCGCCCCAGCCCTTACTTAGAAATTTATGTGTATAAATATATATACTCGTATATAGTAGAAGAGATATATGCTAAGCTGTTCCAATACCGAAAAAAAAAGAATCACACACGCAGACACACACTTACTTAGATATAAAAGAATGATGTTTGGGAGAGACGGAGAAAGAGAGAGAGAGAAAATTTCTGGCGAAGGAGACTTACTTAAGAGTTAGAGCTAGGCAAAGCTACAACTAATTTTACAGCTAGTTCTATGTTTCTATAACTCTAGTTAGGAACACAGAAGTGTGGGCGTGTCTATGTTTGTGTGTGTGTGAGTGTGTGTGTGTGTGTTTGTGTTTGAAGGGAGCATTAAGCTATGGACTTTTGAGGGAGTATACACTTAGCTAAAAGGGGTAAGTTAATTAACTACACACTAGTTAGTACCATTAAGTTTGTAAGTTTTAAGTATTGGCCTGTTTAACATTTTGGTTTCAACACACAGCACGACATTTAACATTTAAGTACACTTTTTTTAATAGGTTCCTTAGGCTGGGTTCAAATATGCAGAGTATCTAGGGCGGAAATAGGACTCTAACCTAGGTCAAGGTACAGTTCAAGGTACTCAATTATTCAAAACTTTAAGTCCATAGATAGTTCTCTCAAGTTGTCTCACTTTAGTACCCACCTACACCCCCGTCTACACTGCATAAATTGACATTTCTCTATGTTAATAGAGTTATATATGTGTAATACAGCTATCGAAAATTCGCTTAAATGCCTCCAAAAGATGAGATGAGTATAAATTACATTAAAAAAAAACCATAAAGTAAGTGCAGTTTGTGCTTTAAATAAACTCTTTTCCAGCAGATTGTCACACGGATAAGTATTGTTGTCAGTTGTATGTGAATAGACTGAGAGAGTACGAAAACAAAAAAAAAAAAAACCTTAGAAAACTTAACAAATAAATCACAACTTATAAGACTTGACTTGGCGAAATAAATAGATGTGCTTAACACTAAATAGATGACGGATCGGACAGTTACCCTCTAGTACGGCTGGGGTCAGTCACAGTATTTGCGTCAACCCAGCGTCGTGACGACAACGATTGAGGCTTATGTCGTTTCTCTGCATGGCATTTCGTCTATTGAGCGTCGCTCATGTCGGTTCCTGCATGGCATTGCGTCGACCTAGTGTGCCTGAAGAGCCGTTAAGGCCCTATTCTCTTTCAGCAAAAAATTTTTTTCGACTTTTTTTTTTGCATTTTTTTATAGCTTGGACATTTAAGAATATAACCCTAAAAGGGTTTTTTGAAATTCGAAATACTTTAGAAGATATGGCCTTTTTAATGACCCAAAGTGACTCGATTTGCCTAGCAACTGCAAACTTTAAACGCGTTTATCTCGAAACCACGTTTTTCGAGCTGGCGGCCACGATTCCGCCAGTTCTACTGAACCGATTTGGATGAAACAAAGTTTAATCGACGTAGAATTGTCACCATTCTGGCCCGTAGTAAAATAAAAATTTTGCGATTTTTTTACTATTTTTTTTTTACACTAAACTACAAAAAAATGGGTCCAAATTCGATTTGTCAATTTCAAGTGGCCGCCATTTTGTCAAAAAAAAATCGCAAAATTATTTTACTACGGGCCAGAATGGTGACAATTCTACGTCGATTAAATTTTGTTTCATCCAAATCGGTTCAGTAGAACTGGCGGAATCGTGGCCGCCAGCACCATGCCTTTTTTTTTGAGGGCCAACTTTGACGGTGCCATCATCTATGGACAGCCCCTATATTCATTACTAATTCAATAAAAAAAACAAAATTCAAATATCTTTTTGCGTTTTCAAATGAGAATTTTTTCAAAAAAGGTCCAAAAACAGCAAGCTGAAGGAGAATAGGGCCTTAACGTATTGAGCGGACATCGCCATGAAAGGGGTATAAGAGTGGGTCGACGACAGTCACAAAATCGTCGACGGAACGTTGATACAGCGTTGGTCGGCAGTACTAGAGGGTAGTATCACACGCACACACAAACACTCACTTACACACACACACACACAGCTGTAGACACACTTAGTTACTATTCAACTAGGTTGCTCCTCTGACACAATCTTTTAAAGTTACAGTTTTTGGTGTTTGTTCCTCCTCTTCTTCTGCTGCTGCTATCCACCTATAAATTAATCGTATCCAAATCCTGACACGGTGCCCGAGGACTCAAATCATCGCTGTTCACACTGCCACCATCTGTATCCCCACTGCCCCGCCCCTCACCCCCCCTTATATCCGCCATAGACGAATGATGCTGCTGATTCTGATTGTGACGCTGATTTGTGTTGTTGTTGTTGTTGTGGTGATGATGCTGTTGTTGCTGCTGCTGTGAAGCAGGCTTGGTATTGGTCGTCTGACCCTCCACCGAATTGATCAGATTATTGTGCAGCGCCTGCGTCTTTTTGGTACCCAGTCCCAATGGGAAGGCAAAGTCCTGCGGCATTTTGTGCATGATTTTACCCGAGGTGATGAGGCGTCCGAAACCCTCCTGAAAAATGGGTTCAATAAGATACAGAAAAAAACAAGCAGTGTCCACAAATCGCACCTGATGTGCAAACGCATAGCCAGAGCGCACCGAGCGGCGACCCCTTCGAGAGGAGGGCGTTCTACGCACATCGCTGGAGGCACGGGAATGAATCTTCTTTAGAGACTTTTGACGTATCTACATTAGGATAGAGATTTGTTTAAAATAGAGTGAAAGAGAGAGGAGCAAGTGGCTTCATGTGCTTGCCTTATCCGACAAACTGGGATGCACATCCAGCAGATAAAACTTGTAGGCCAACACGGGTGCCATTAGTATCACCACCGTTATCAACAGCGTTACCCAAAATGTCAGATCCTTCATGGCCTGCGTCAGTGAGCCCACATAGGGTCCACCAATCACATAATTGTAGAAATAGTCCAGCACAAAATACCAAATGAGGCTGCCCCAAATGGTCACATGATTGACTATGGTCCAGTAGGAAGTGTACAAAGATATCTGCAAGCGAAGGGCAAGGGATTAAAATGGGTATCACACAAACATTCAAATTGGTCCTTCGAGCCGGATTTGAAAAGAAAAGTTGTTAGAGGAGTTGCATTTAGGAAACAAACAGAATGCAAATTGCAGGCAAAATTGTATTCGACTTATTAAAGTAACCCCCCAATATTCATGTTGGTCCTTCGAGCCGGATTTGCATAAGGAAAAGTTTTTAGAAACTTTTTTTGGCTGCAATTTTGTAGAATAATTCGATTCTATTAGCTAAAGTAACCCCCAATTGCAGCGAAGAGTCTCCAGACCTTCTTCTAAGCACTCACTTTCCTGAATGCTCTGTAAGCTCAACCCCAATTGTTAGGCCTATCGAACTGACTTTACCATACAGACCAGAATTTAGTGGGCAATAGTTTTGGTACTCGAACCATTTAAGCCGCCAGGTCCTAGTCCTAATCTCAGCGCGCAGTGAGCCTACGCGTCTTGGACAATCTGTTGCAATGGGAGAGTACAACTTTAACGTTGTTAAGGACTTTGTCTACCTCGCAACGATGATTACCAGCGACAACAACATTAGTCTGGAAATCCGAAGAAGAATTACTCTTGCACGGGCTTAGTAAGGAGTTCAAGAGCAGAGCCCTCTCTCGAAAAACCAAAATCGCGCTATACAAGTCGCTTATTATCCCAGTCCTGCAATACGGCGCAGAAGCATGGACATTAACAACAGTGAGAGGAAAGTCCTTCGGAGGATTTATGGACCTGTAAAAGTTGGCGATGAGTTCCGCACCCGTATGAACCACGAACTGTATGAGCTCTATGGGGACACTGATCTAGTCAAGCGCATAAAACAACAGCGGCTGCGCTGGCTTGGACATGTTACTCGTATGGTAAAAAAAGTGTACAGGCGGAAGGCGAACGAATTAGGGAAAGCAGGAGCTGTAGGACGACCGAAACTTAGTTGGGGAAAAACAGGTGCTGAAAGACATAAAGGCGCTTGAACTAACCAACTGGTGCCAGCTCGCACAAGACAGAGGCGAGTGGCGGGCATTAATAGCAGCGGCCGAGACCGTCAAACGGTTGTGATAGAAATATCAGGCCAAATAAGAAGAAGAGAAAATATACAATGAACTGGCTTCACATAATCTATGTAAGCTGTCTAAAGTTCAACTATAATTCCCACCAAATGGAGAGAAATCAAGGTAGTCTTAATATCAGAGGCTGCTTTCGTCCCTCTTTGTCAATGAACCGCACGAAACTGGGTTTTTTCTGACAACTGCAATGAGAGGACCGTTTGTTGCGTCCTCTGCTCAGATAGGAACATGGTGTAAATGGGCTTAGCGGGGAATATATGTCATCGAAGTGGTAGAGCGCCTTGTCGGTCTCAGCCATTGCAACCTTACTTAACGTAACCCCCGAGATTCATGCTGTTCCAACGAGTTCTTAAGGAGTCCTTTTTTTTGGTATTGTAACGACCCGAGTTCCGATTTGTACACACGCCCAATATTCTTTAGGAAGTCTTATTTTAGGTTGTAAGCAAGAAAAGTAGAAGTTCAGGCTTATTCTATTCGACTTCCTGAAGCTACCCTCAATATTCATGCCGCATTTAAATTTGAAAGAAAAAGAAATCTTAAGAGAGTCTTTAATTGGGATCAAACCGAGAGTGAATTTCAGGCTAATTCTATTAACACCCGATATTCATGTTGGTACCTCGAGCCGGATTTGCATTTGAAACAAAAGTACTTAAAGGAGTCCTATTTTGATATCAAACAGGGGTCGAGTTTTAAGCTTATTCAATGCGACTTATTAAAGCAAACCTTAAAATTGATGTTGGTTTGAAAAAGAGTTCATAAAGAATTCTTATTTTGGGATCAAACAGAGTGCGAATTTCAAGCTAGTTCTATGCGACTTATTAAAGATAACCTCAAAATTTCCATTTGATATAAAACTTCTAAAGAAAGTCATTGGAGAGAGTCATATTGGAATCAAATAGAGATCGAATTTCAGGGTAATGATAGTCCCACGAACCGGATTTGCATTTGAAACAAAAGTACTTAAGGAAGTCTTATTTTGGGACCAATTACAAACCGAATTTTAGGCTAATTCTATTTGATTAATTAAAGCGACCCTCAATATACTTAAAGGAGTCTTATTTTGAAATCATATAGAGTGTGAATTTCAGACTGATTCTATTCGAACACGATATTTATGTTGGTCCTTCGAGCCGGATATGGATTTGAAGATCATACAGACCGAATTTAATGCGATTTACTAAAGCAAACCTCAATCTTTGTGTTGGTCCTTCGAGTCGGATTTCCATTTGAAAAAAAAGTACCTAAAGAAGTCTTATTTGGGTAGCAAACGGAGTGCGATTTCAGGTTTTTATGATTCGACTAATTAAAACAACCGCCAATATTCATGCTGGTCCTTCGAGTCGGATTTCCATTTGGGAAAACAGTTCTTAACGAAGTCCTAATTCTATGCAAGCCTTAAAATTAAGGTTAGTCCTTCGAGCCGGATTAAAGTATTGTTCTTGACTTAATCAATCATTAAGTTCAAGTTCATTGCAATCCAAAGTAAATGAAGTAATTCTCAGTGCACTTACCTGCGCTGTATTGTCCACAATAAGTATGGTGGCCACCACGGCGCCCAGCGTCATGTGATCACTCAATAGGAAACCATTCTGCGACACACCATCCTTGTACACCCCGTAGGGTATAAGAAACAATATGAGCGAAGTGAATGCGCCATGAAGCACACTGTATATAAATTCACGTATATTGAAGAGTTCACTTTTCAATCCGGGCGCATAGAGACGCGGAAATTCCAAGCTATTCTTATCCGAAACATCCTGCTCGAAAACACCCAAAGCCAAGACGGGCAGAGAGGTGTAAAAGAGATTGTATACCGATATGAACATGGGATCAAACACGGTCTGTGAAAGAGAAGAAGTAGGATGAGGATTAGTCTGCAGTGGTTAAAGGGAGGGCTCAACTCACCTGTGCACTGAAACCACAGAAGAGTGAATACCAGCAATGGCACAGAGTAAATGCAAAGTTCTTATAGAAAAAGTAGCGCAAAAATTTGCACATGCGATAATACGACCAACGGCCATGAACCAATAGTAAACGCTCCAGATAACGAAACTGGGCAATGGCATAGTCACTGGAGAGGACAGCCTGAAGACCCTCTTGTCCTGAAATACCCACTCCAATGTGGGCAGCTGTGGGAAAGAAGAAAAGCAAGGGGTGAGATTGTTATGATATGAATGTTGTTTCGAGATCTTTTGAGCCTAAGCTATATACGTATGCTGCTGAGCTACTGCTGCCTCTTTTTTTGAGTAAATGAAATGTTAATCCTTTAGCAACTCACCCTTAATCATGGAAACATCATTGGCACCATCTCCAATGGCCAGGGTGACGGCATTTTTGGCACGCTTGATTAGTTCGACGACCAGCGCCTTCTGTAGAGGTGTTACCCGACAGCAGATCACTGCCTTGCATTGCGAAGCAATGTCCAGAAATCTGTAAAAACCATTTCAAAAATGCATACAAAAAGTAATCTCCAGCTTAGCTACACTCACTTGGCTTCCAATTCGGGCGATAGGCAATGAACCAGCGAATGTCCATTGACCACCAGTGCAAAACCAGAACTCTCATCCATCGCTATAGAAGCCATGCGTCCATCTTCGCTCTTCTCGGGATCACCAAAAATATCATTGCACTCCGCACTTTTGTAGGGGGGGAATCATTAAAGAAAGAATTTACATTTAGACCTTTTCTGATATGGATTTACTCTTCGACATTACATGAAGATGTGTGACATTCAGTTTAAGAGAGATTGATGAATGGGTGCATACAAATAGTTGAGTGGGTGATTTACTTGACTGAGGTTTCTTTATGTTCTGTTTTTTTTTTTTTTTTGGGTTTCGTTTTGGTACCATGAGCTGATGACAAACATTCGACTGAACTCAAACAATGAAAATAAAAATAAAAAATTATTCAAGTTTTGGATTTATGCATAATTTACTTGACGGGCGGAACAAGTACCAATAGAGGGTTACATCCTTTCTACTAATATAAAACGTTCGATTCAAAAAGTGATTTGTTTCTATAACCGAAAAGAGGGCCTAGTTAGGGGTTAAGGTAAGTTGAAAATTATCCACAAAATAGGGGGGTAGAAATCGGGAGAGGGGTGACCACAGTTTAGCTTCACTTAGGTTTTAAATTTTGTTTGGATTGCCCTCTACCTGTCCGGTCCGCCCTTATTATCCTTAATTTTGGCATCCCACCTAAAGGTAACCACCGAAATGGCAGGCGGCGGCGGCGGTGTGGGTGTACTATTCGATTCCTGCATAAAGGCGGATGTCTGTGTCATGGTTACACTCAGTGGATCCATGTGGCTGCCGCTGTTTAACTGGTGTAGAGATTCGTTACCTGAAAGGGGATATAGGGGGGAGTATAAGTCAAGGGAAAGAACATTTTGTCTACTCTACTCTCTACTTACCCCCGGGACGAAATCGATTGAAGATCTTTATGGATTCCTTGAACTGACGCAACTGTTTCTCTGTTTCCTCCAACGAGCTGCCATCCACAATGAACACATCGGCCAGTTCATCGGTCAACAGTTGACAGGAGTAGCCGATGTTAATGGCCGTTTCTGTGGATATCATAAAATGAAAATATTTGTTTAGTTTTTTGGAGTTTTTAAGTGAAAAGTTTCATGTCTTTTTGGGTACAATTGCTCAGAGCATTTTAGAGCAAAGTTTTTTTTGGGTTCTTTCTTCCATTGTGGGGGCCTCGGTGGCTCAGCGGTTAGTGTGCGCAACTGCTGAGCATGAGGTCGTGGGTTCGATCCCGCCTCGGAACATCTAATGAAAAGTTTTTTTTTTTTTTTTTTTTTTTTTTTTTTGTTTAATATAATTGGAAATATTTGATTCAAAGAACTTAATCTATTTACAAATAGTTAACAAGGAGTACAAATTTAATACAGGACTAGAACAGCACGGCAAACGCCTGGGATTGAGGCATAACAAGCCTCACAGATACTGGAGGGGGAGTACAGCTGAGACCAGCAGCGTGCACCCATATGAAGGAGAGGGGCGCCAAGATAATACTTAAGCTAAGTTAAGGAGGCGACGGGGGGACGCCTTCCATGGATCCAAAGATCGGAGGGATGTCGTCGGTTAAGTCTTCTTCTGAGCCTGTTTGTCGCAAGATCAGAAGCAAGTCTATTGGAGTGGGCCACCAGACGGTCATGGTATCTGCTGGTTTGCATGTTTATCTGGGCGCATAATGGCAAAATGTCCAGATCACGGTAAAGAGTTGAATGCCTCACATAGAATGGAGCATCAGTGATGCGCTGCAGGACTCGGCTTATAGAAGATTCCAGTTTCTTCAGGGTTGTGGAGCATGCCGTACCCCACAGCGGGATCCCCCATGTCCAGGAAGGCATGATTATAGCCTTGTACACAAGGACTTTACAGCGCAAGGAAAGACCGCTACGAGGCTTGAGAAGCCAGTCGAGTTCCTTCGCCTTAGCTGAAACAGTAGCTGCTGCCCGAGTCACATGGGCCTTCCAAGTCAAGCGGCGATCCAAAGACACCCCAAGGTATTTAACAGAAGAGTCCAGGTGCGGGATTCTAGACCCTTGAAGTCGCACTCGAGCAACTTTCCCGGGTCTCAGGGAAAACGTGCGGTGTTGGCTTTTTGAGCCATTTACGGCTATGTTCCAGCGGTTTGCCCATCGACCAAATCCATCCAGAAACCCAAGAACACTACCCTGTGGTACACCCGCACAAATAGGACGGATGGTTGATCGCTCGCCTCTGAGCTCAACCATAAAGCGGCGCCCAAGCAGGAAAGACCGAAGCAGCAGATATTGTTCAGCAGGAAGAAGGGACTTCAGCTTAAAAAGCAGGCCATCATGCCATACGCGATCGAACGCCTGCCGAATATCAAGAAAAACGGCAGAACAGTATTGGCGGTTCTCGAAAGCCTTTAAAATGTGGTTAGAGATTCTATGAACCTGCTGAGGCGCACAGTGTCCTCTACGAAAGCCGAACTGATGGTCTGGTAAAGCATCTTCAACCGAGCTGACTGCCAACATTCTACAAAGAAATATTCTTTCAAACATTTTGGAGAAGGTTGGTAGCAGACTAATTGGTCGGTAGGAGTCGGGCTTCGTAGGATCCTTGCCCTTCTTGGGAACCATCACGATTACAGCACACTTCCATGAGGAAGGGAAGTATTGCAAACGAGTCATGGCGTTAAATAGCATTAGCAGAAACATTACTCCCACATCCGGAAGTGCCTTGACTGTTTTGCCGTCAACATCGTCAAAGCCTGGGGCCTTAGTGGGTTTAAGCTGCCGGATCTGCACACGCACTTCGTCCAGCGAGATAGGTCTAATGGGAGATAGTGGGCCAGTATCAGTTGAGAGAGCATCCTGAGTGGAGGCAACATCCTCCGGCGACGCTAAGCTGAAGGGGGTGAATCGTCCCTCCAAGTTGCTAGCAAACTCCTGAACTATCTCCTGATCAGACCGAGCCCAAGATCCATCGTCCCTCTGAATTACGAATCTCTGAAGGGGCTGCCTCTTGACATGTCGAGTGCATTTCCAAAGAGAGAAGCCTCGGTCCTGCGTTGGGTCGATATTGCAAAGTTTTTCCTCTAAATATTCTGCCTTTATATCAAAGAGGAGTTTTCTTAGTTGGTCTGCAGCTCTCCGGTAGTCTGCCTCATCAAGGGGGCTGCGTGATCCCATCCATCTCCGGCGCATCGCTCTCTTGCGCCTCACGAGGTCAAGAACTTCGGAGGCTGCATGCAGATCTACCAAGCATTGCTTGCTCAGCGGCTGTGTGGATATTACGCACAAACAATTTCTTTGAATAAACTTTACACCTGGTCACCCCTCTCTGCTGTTGGCGCCAGCTTTGTAGTAATTAGCAATGAAAAGCTTCTCAAACTGCCGTTCGGATTCGGCGTTAAACTGTAGGTCCCTTTCTCTTGTGCTAAAATTAGAAACGCACAAAGCCAAGAGATGAGAGAGGCTCGGCTTTGGCCCCTCGGGGCTGTTGTTATCTTGACAAGCCGATTTTACTTTTACTTATATATGGAGTACTGAGTATCGAAAAACATATATCGAGCACTACATCAAATACAAAGTATCTAATACTGAATATCATTTACTGAATATCGAGTGCTTTTACTCTATTTTTGACGACCAAAACTCACCCTGTTTGTCTCCGGTTAGCACCCAAATTTTGATGCCTGCACTCTGTAGATTTGCTATGGACTTGGGTACACCATCCTGAAGTTTATCCTCAATGGCAGTCACTCCCACCAATTGCATATCGCTCTCAATTTCCTCATAGATGGCATTCAGTTTCTGTTCACGTGAATCCAAGGCCAAGGCGGCCTCCTGTTGCCTCAAACGCCAATCCTTGTAGTACTGTTCGGTAAGACGTCGTTCGGCTAGGACCAGAGTACGTAAACCCTCACCGGCAAATTTCTAGATACAAAAAAAGAAGTCGTCAGATTGGTTTTCAATCAAATATTTTACATTCTGACAAATAAGAGTTTGTAATAAGGAGAGTTGACTTAAAATGAGGCTTTTGTGGTGAGTGTAAAAGCCAACAGAGAAAGGGATTCTTTTAAGGGGTCTTCTCATTGAGCAACTTTTTTTTCGACTTTTTTTTTTTGCATTTATTTATAGCTTGGATATTCAAAAATATCCCCCCAAAAGGATTTTCGAAAACTCGAATTAGTTTAGGAGATATAGTCCTTTTAGTGACCCAATGTGACCTAAATTCCCAAGCAACTGCAAACTTAAGGGGGTCTTCTCATTGAGCAACTTTTTTTTAAACCCTCGTATTTTGACCTATGCGTTAAGTTTTCTCCGGTTCTACCGGACCGATTTTGATGAAACAAAGTGAATTCGACGGAGAATTGTCAGCTCTTTAAAACTGCATTTAAACATTTTTTATTTTTTTTTTTTCCAAAAAAAATTACTTCAAACTTTAAACGCGTTTATCTCGAAACCACGTTTTTCGAACTGGCGGCCATGATATCTCCAGTTCAACTGAACCGATTTTCATGAAACAAAGTGGAATCGACGCAGAATTGTCACCATTCTCGGCTGAACCTCGACCATAATTTTAAAAAAATTTTTACTATTTTTTTTTTACACTAAACTACAAAAAAAAGCCCGAAATTGAAATTTTTTTTTGAATGGCCGCCATTTTGTCAAAAAAAAAAATCACAAAATTAAGTTTGAGGTTCAGCCGAGAATTACATCTATACTGATTATAACCCCGTTTTTTTTTTTCATTTCGGACGCTCCGGAGACCCGGAATCGTGGCCGCCGTGACGACACCTTTTTTTTCACCACCAACTTTGAAGTCTCATTACTTTTTGAACAGCCCTCGTATCGAGGCAAAAAAAATTTTTTATTTACTTTGAACCTTTTGTAATACAATAAATAAAAAAGTTTTCAATTATTCTTTGCGTTTTCAAATAAGAATTTTTTTTAAAAGGGGTCAAAAAACGGGTTTTGAATGAGAAGACCCCCCCTTAAGTAAACGCTAATGTGCTTGGTTACGCCCATGGGCGTTATGCAGAGAAATTAAGCGATTCCAATGATTAAAGATGAAGATAGAAAACTGATAAAGATGACTGTATGTTGGACATCAAAGTCTTCCCATTCCCCCTTCACCATCAAAATCTTCCCATTCCCCCCTTACTCACATTCAAATGATCCTGCGTGCGCGCCTTCAGATCCTCCTGTCCGCCATGCAACCTATCATAGATCACATTATCCGCCCCCTTGCAGTAGAGCACCACCGAATCACCGCGTCGCAGTATCACCGACATCCGCTTGCGCACATTATTGAAATCGAGTATATTCAATAGCTCATACTCCTCGAGGCGACCCATCACCTCAATGGTAATACTGTTCGGTGTACGTGAACGAAATACAAAGCCAAAATTTCGTGCTGCCGAAACCAGAGCCGCCTCATCTGGACTCTGGGCCTGATATTCTAGCCTGCCCTCCACCGTTTCGGGCATGACGGTGTGACACAGGGCGAGCAGGCGAAAGAATATGTGTGTATGTTCCTCATCGGATCGTACGGCATCCAAGAGCGTCTGATCGTACCAGCGAAAGTCGCTCTCATGATGCGGATTTGCAGAGAAATCAACCGATTCCATGACCTGTGGATGGTATATGAAGATGGACAAAGAGATAAAGAAGACTGTGTGTTGGATGGGAGGGAGAGAGTGAACTTGGGATATATATTTGATTCGTTTTTGTTTTGGCTGTAAGCAGAGCTGAGCTAATATAAAGTTACGATATTCAAATGAGAGCATTTTTGTTACGATATTCAAAGTCAAAGCGGGTACAAGGAGTAAGGGGAATGTTACATCCCCCTTAAGTCCTTGGGGGTGGGGGTCAAATGAGGTGTGTGTGGGGGGGGGGGGGCGAACAGAAGCGAAAATCAAAACACACTTAGAAAAACAACTTTTAGGATTCTAGTGTGGGTGAAGACAACATGCATACGTGCACTTTCTGATGTGACGAACTCCAATTGGTGGTGTCGTATGTGTGAGGCGTGCAGAGAGTCTTCACGCTGCTGGAGGAGGATTTCTGGAACCGAAGCTTGATCAGTTTGCCGGCGGCGGCGGCGGCCAAGCTGCGGCGCTGTGTTTGGTGTGGGTGCAAGTGCTCGTGTTCTGTTTCGGTTTCTGTTTCGGGGTGCAAGATTATTACTTTGTCGCTGCTACTGGTCGTGGACAGTGCGGATAGCTGGCGACGCATACGACTGAAGGAGGCCCCCGGTTCATCCTCATCGCTGCCCAAACTGCCACTGGGTGCCGAATAGCGCACCTGCTTGCATTTCACTTGCGGTTTCTTCTTTAAAACAGGCGCCGAGTGATCCGCCAATTGGGTCTCACCGCAGGCGGTGACCATTAAGGAAGTCTTCTTGTGGTGGTGGTGGTGGTGCACCTCGGCCTGATGATGATGCACCACCCTTATGGTGGCCGGTGGTGTGTGGCTGTTGCTAGTTTGGAAAATGCTTTGCTGCTATAACGAGTAAGGTGAGTTTTTTTGGGATTGTACACACCACAACACACACACACACACACACACACACACAAGGTATACACAAGTTGCTTCCCCTTCCCACCAACCACTCACCTCGTTTATCTCTATCAGTTCACCCGTGCGCAGGTCAATGACATCGCCATAGGTTCGCCCATTGATGCTGCACTTGTTGAAGGTCATAATATTCTGGGTCAGCGTTCCCGTCTTATCCGAGAAGATGTACTGTATCTGGCCCAGCTCCTCGTTCAATGTGGTGGTGCGAGCTTTGGCATAGGTATTGGTGCGTGCATAATACATTTCCTCATCCCAATTGATGAGAAATGACTGTGCGAAGCGGATGACCTGTGGAAAGGGGATTGGATTATACGGAAGGATTCGTCTTAGTCTAACCTCTTACCTCTACTGAAACGTAAAGCGAGATTGGCACAACAGTGTTTAAGACTATGGCGTACGAGAAGAACACGAGCAGCCCAATGACAGTGGCCCCCGAGGCCACCAGTTCTTTGGGTATTATATGCTCCCAGGGCAAATACAGTTGGAAATGCTGACCAATCAGTCCCTCCCAAACGGCACAGCCCAGGGCGAATAGGGCGCAAATGGAGACCAGAAAGAGCACAATCTGGAATGGGAAAATGAAAAGCAACCAGAGTTAAAAAAAAAAAAAAAAAAAAATTATAAACCCACCCTCTATATAACAACCAAAAATAATAAAACCATAAAAAAAAAAAAAAAAAAAAACACCTTAACAACATTTAATTTAAAAAAAAAAAAACAACCAAAAAATAAAATTTGGCCGGGTGGTTCAGCGGCTGAGTGTGTGCGACCGCTGTGCAAGAGGTCGTGGGTTCGATCCCGCCTTTGAATAAACTTATCACCCCCTCTCTGCTGTTGGCGCCAGCTTTGTAGTAATAGGTATCTCCCTAGGTCCCTTTCTCTTGTGCGAAAATAAGAAGCGCAAATGCAACTCTGCGAAAAGAAGCTATTATGTCTCGAAACTTACAAGTGCAATATCGTCAAACCAATTTTGGAAAGAAATTAAGTGTTTAGGAATAGGAAAACCAAAACCGGCGATGTCTAAGGATATTGAGCCAAATCTCCTAAACAGTAAATTCGTGCAATCACAATCTGAAGTACCTGATATCACTGTAAACACGTACCTGACTTCTGAAGCATATAGTAATTTAGTTCCTTGTTTTGATTTTGTGTGCGTTGATCAATGTGATGTCCTTTCTTCTATTCTAAAAGTGAAATCAAATGCCAGTGGACTAGATCAGATGGACCCCAAATTTATTAAAATTCTTCTTCCTCAGATACAACACAGCTTTAACGACTTCCACCTTTCCTCATGTGTGGAAAATAGCTAAAATACTGCCAATTCCAAAAACAATAATGAGCACCGTCCAATCTCCATATTACCGTTTCTGTCCAAAGCATTTGAGCAAGTCATGTGCTATCAAATAACTAAGTTCATGCAGGATAACTCTCTGCTAAATGACAGACAATCAGGATTTAGAAAAATCGAAGTTGCACTACTACCGTTAACAAAATCTGCGAAAACATACGACGAAATATTGACAAGAGCTACGTTACATTTTTGACTCTGCTAGACTATAGCAAGGCGTTTGATTTAGTTAATCACGAGATCCTCTGTACAAAACTTAGTAGATTATATAACTTCTCCCGTACAGCAGTAAAACTGATGAGCTCGTATCTACATGACCGACAGCAAGCAGTAGTTACTGTTAATAATAGGTCATCCTTTCTGACACTTAATCGAGGAGTCCCACAGGGATCGGTTCTTGGGCCATTACTTTTTTCAATTTATGTAAACGATCTTCCAAGTGTTTTGACTAAATGTGAAGTCCAAATGTATGCAGATGATGTCCAGATGTATGTTAGTCGCCCGTTAAATAAAATTTCTGAATGTATTGATGTCTGTAATAGTGAACTAGAGCTGGTGCGGAGCTGGGCAATGAAAAACGGCCTAAAAATTAACCCAACAAAGTCTAAGTGTATTGTTATATATAAAAAGAGATTTGATGCAGGTTGCTTACCAAAACTAATGATTGACGATACATGTATAGACTACGTTGAGCGAGCTGTCAATTTAGGTTTTACATTTAACAATATACTCTCATGGGACGATCATATAAACAAGGCTATTGGCAAAACATACTCCTTAATCCGACAATTAAATCTAACGAAAAGTTTCATACCAACACACATTAGAAAACTGGTTGCAAAAACATACATAGCACCATCGCTCCTATACGGTGTGGAAGTGTTTTCTAGTTGTAGTGCAAAAAATAAATCCAAACTTAATGTTGCTTTCAACAATATAGCTAGGTATGTATACAACAAAAAACGATCGGACCATATTTCTGAATTTGCAGAGAAAGTATTTGACATAACTTTAAATTCGTGGATCTGCTTGAGATCTCTCATTTTCTTGCAAAAGATAATTAACACTTTGGAGCCTTCTTATCTTTATGAGATACTACATTTTGCTGCGTCTCAACGAACTAGAAATTTAATCTGCCCTAAAAATGAACTCGCTACCTCAGATTTACAATTCTTCCCATTTGCTATTCGCCTTTGGAATCATTTACCAAATAATATTAAGACAATTAAAAGCGCACCACTATTTAAGAAAAGCTTAGAGCACCACCTAAAACAATAGCATAAGTACAACTCCTGAATATCATTCATTATTTATTATTTTTATTATTATTATCTTCTCAGTAATTGTTCATAAAATTCATAAAATTTACTATAATTAATGTTTAGTTTAAGTCAGAATATTTTTGCTTTCTTAAATCAATGTCAAACTGTGATTAGTGCCATAAGCATAAGTCTCCATGTACTTGTAGCACTAAGATGTCAAATAAACAACAACAACAACAAAAAAAGCTAAATAACTCAACCAAATATTACTCGATTTTAATAAACTAAGTTGCAGAAGACGCAAAATTAAATGTTTTTTGAAACTGCATATCAAAATTAAATAGTTTTATATAAATTTGACCTATTCATTTTCATTTTAAGTAAGGTGAAGTCGCAAAAAACCGAAAAATTCTATTTGTTTTTTTTTTGTTTTTTAAATTGCAAACTATTATAGGATGCCTAGTTTAAGAAATATGATTTTTTTAACTATATCAACCTTGAAAAGACGGACTTTTAACCGTTATTCCAAATTTTGATGTGCACGAAAAATTTGTGGTATGGGAGTTGGATTGCAAAATGCCTTCTTAAGTACAAACTCTCATCTCAAATGGAAACCTCTGTCAAAATGTTAAAATCCTAAGTCTCACGGTTTAAACTATGATCAGGAAATTTAATCAACTACCTTATGTATTTAAAAAGTAAATCCCTTTCATATCACTTACCCCTATAATGATAAAGTTAAGCAGGCGATCCACACCAGTGCTCTTAAACTGCGTTTTTCCCGAATTCTGCATCAATTTGGTATCCACGCCGGCAAAGACGACCACACCGTAGCACCACTGAGTATTCCGTAGCACACAACCACGCAACAGTATCTTCTCATTGTCCAGGGCGAATCGTTGATTCTTCCAAATGAGCGTTCCATCGAATTTGTTCAACAAATTGTTGGGTCGCTCGCACAGAATCTCGCCATTGAAACTCCACAGCAGATCATGCTGTTCGCCCAGCTCGGTGGTCTCTATCAGGCACTGTTTGGCCTTCAGATTGGTCTCCCCGTCCAGTTCGGCCGTTTCGATAAAGCACAGCCCATTGGGCTCCGAGGTGGTCAACAGCAAAATGTCGGCGGCCACAAACTGATTGTTATCGAGGCGAATGACATCACCCACCTGGACCTCAGACCATTTGGCCTCCACCAATTTGCCATTCCTTAGGGTTTTGGACTTGCGATTGTTGACCTGCGAGTCGGAGAGATGACGTTGCTGTAAAAAGTAAAAGATAAGATGACATCGGTGGAGATAGAAAGATATATGGCTAAATTACTATATCATCGTAGGCGTCCTTGACGGCGGTCAGTGTGAGCACTCCTATAAGGGGAATCGCTGTGGTGACAGGCGTCAACGAGGAAATGGCCGGTATGAGCTGAAGCACCAACAGACACAGGAAGTAGAAATTGGCCAAACGTTGGAACTGCTCCAGCAGGTTAAAGGGCAGAAATGTCAGCAGCGAATACTTGGAGGTCTTGATGTAGTTGTTCTGGAATGTGTGTGATTGGGTAGGGGGATTAGTTTTATTGTTCAGTTGCTAAGCTTCTTTTCTGAACAAGTGAGCCAAGCAACTACTTCAACTGCCCAAAAACTGTCCACCTTTGCACAGTGGTCGGAATCTCGATTTTTTTGCCAAAAAGTCCAAAAGTTAAGCTACGACATTGCAATTTGGCACATATTTTTGAGTGGACAAGTGTAAATTTCGAATAAAATTATGTCTCGATTGGACCACAGGTTCACCTACCTGCCATACAAATCCGGCTACCTCCAAAGAGTATTAATTTTTTAAACAGAGTTTGAAATAAAATTGAGATATAATGGATAATTATTATTTTATTTCATTTATAAACTATAGTCATATTCATCATAATCAGATTCCTGATCTTCTTCTCAGGAAAGTTGCAATTCGCCGGAGACGGTGATTCCAAAATTGCAATAACGTCTTGTGGAAGTGGTATCTTTTTGTTCTTTTTCCTATTATTTATTAAAATACTCGATACAAGCGGATCTGATGTATCCATAGCCCTGTGAAATCGTCACTCATATTATTAAGACGACTATTTTGCCTGGCATGTGATCTCCGATCTTGTTTATAGTATTTATTTCGGGCCACGGAAGCGTTTTCTCTAAGACATCCAACAGGAAGAACTGCGTGTTCTATTATTTGGTATCCGTGAACCAACAATTTATGCACGGACGCTGACATTAGGTACCAAGGATAGCTGTTTATGTACATGGAAGCGGTTTTTTCACACAACTCTTTAAATTTGATCTGAGAAATATGAGGCAAATTTCTCAAGACAGGTTCTTGTAACATAATGATTCGGAAGGCGGTATGGTTTAACAAATTTTGAAGTGATACCTCAGCTACGGATTCTATTAACAGAATTTCTTGTGGTCTGCATTGTAGAATTTTTTCATAGCTCGGGTATATGTCGCAATTCTTCTGATTGCACTTTGCTCGAACGCAGTTATACTGACTTTTGGTAAAAGAATTGTCCAGCAAAAAGGCTAAGGCTTCATCTTCTGTTAAAGGAAACGGTTTTTTGACTCCCAGAGTGTCATTAGCTCAGATTTATCTGGCGTTTTTAATGTTTGCTGCAAAACAAACGACAAGTCCTTATCCTTAGCCTTTTTTGCAGAAACTGATGCTGCGTGTAGAAGAACGTAGGCATCGTTCTCTTTCGATAAATCGGTCACAATTTTTCTCTTACGGCTCGATTTTCCATCCTCGTATTTCAAACGAGGCCGACCAAGTTTATTTTTACAGTTGGTCTTCTGAGTCTGTACTATATCTTTTTAATTACAATTGTTAAATCGTTTACAAGATATTGTTCGTGCTTTTTTTCAAATCGACCCATGTGTCTATTGCATTTTTGAAGTCCTTTTTTTACATAATTTTAAAAATAACACATTTCCGTTTTTATGTCGGATATATTTTGCTTGGATAGGGCTAAGGTAGAAGTCTTTTTCAATGCCCATTGCAACAGCGCACCACTGTTCTGCTTGTTTTTCTTCCAAACGTCAAGCATTTCTCTCCGGCAAAAAACGACTTCGTCTGCAATGATTCAATTTATTTTGAAATGGCGCAAATATGCGCAAAAACTGTTAAAACCGCCTCATTGTGCACATGTTGAAGATTAATCTGACATTTACAACTGCAGTTGATTCGACTTTTTTCACTAGTTCTGCTCCACAAAACACAATCACTTTTAGGTTAGGTCGTACTAAAAAGACACCACAATAACAACAATAAAAACAATTACAAAACAAAAGCACGCATACATCTATCTTTACAATCTTTTTCCAAATACCTTGATCTATGATTTCCATGGTTTACAAAAGTTTTACGGTACGAATTGTTTAAATGCCACTGCTTTAAACACAAACATTTTTTTTAGCAAGCTGACTTCGCAGCCCTGAAACAGCCGCAGGGATGGCACAACATAAATATTTTAAGGTATTTTAATACTGGCTAAGGTATTTAGAATTCAAAAATACTAGAGACGATATAAAAAACAAATATATTTTTTTTTTACTTTTTGGCAAAAAATGGGCTTTTCCGACCAATGTGCTTTGTAGGCAGTTACAGTATTCTTCCCGCTTTCTTTTCTTTCAGTGTAAACGGCCGTCTACACAGCCACAGCTACTGTTCATGTTCAAATGTATTCTCTGTTGAATTTTCTGGTTGATTATTGAACTATAATCATACCTCGACCTTGAGCCTGCTAACATTCACTTTGACTAAAATCAAAATAGGTCGTTAAACCCATATTCAGTGTACTTACATGATATTTAAACTGAGTGTTGAACTCTTTGTCATTGGCGCGAATTCGGCGTTCGTTTTCTGTAAAAAAAACAAAAAAAACGAAAAAATTCATCATAAAAATTTGTGTCACACAAGAAAACTCTCATCTAAGTCTACCCGAAAAGTAGTAGGAACTGCGACGACGTCGCATCTGTGACAAACGCCTCAGATTACGCGCTGAAGTCGTGGCCGAATCATGGCTCCGACTACGACTAGGACTTCGACTGCGATTTTGTTGGCTGGGCAAGGTCTCGGGTGCACTGCGTCGCCAGCTGGAGAGACGATTGAGTAGTGAGATCTTGGGTGCCTTAGCTGCTGCTCGCCGTTGCTGTTTGTACTGCTCCAGCTCCTGGGGTTGCGGTGCAATCGTTGGCCCGGGTCCCGTGGCCAGACTATAGAAGCCATCATCAGCTTGACTACTCGTGGTCACTGTGGTCAAGGGTGTGGCTATGGTCTGCGTGGAATTGCCAATGTTCATGGTCTCCGGTTGGGCCAGACGCGCATGTTTGCCATTTTCTTTGTCATCCTCTTCGTTGCGCAGGCGTCGGCGACGTCGCGAACGTCGTGCAAATTGAAACCAACGCGTGCGACGAGTATTAGCCGATAGGTTATGGGCCCCAGGCTCAGTTGCAGTTACCGCCGTGGCATCTTCCTCCTCCTCCTCCTCATCCTCCTCTTGTCTATTGTCTAATTTTTCCGCCTGAGCTGTGCCCAATACGGCCAGTTCCAAGGTATCTGGAGGCTGGCGTAGACGCGGCATGACTAGTAAAAGATTCCCTTCGGGGTCATCGATTGTCCAAGGGCGGCATATTTAGTTTTCAACTGCAGGTGAGGCAGTGAGTGGAAATTCAACGTTGGAACTGTTGCTGATGAAAGCCAACTAGAAACACTTGTTCCTGGCGCAAACAATAGGAACTTAATTGGAGACCTAACCTAACCCAACCTCTTCTGTGCCGCTCTCTCTCTCTCTCTCTCTCTCTGTTGGTAGTCCCAACAGCTGTGAAACAAATGTTTCCCATCAATTTGCGGTCGGTTGCATGTGGCGTATGCGTAATAATTTCATAAACATAATTTTGTCTGTGTTTTAAATTTCTGCTCATTTGCATTCCTCAAATATTTGCACGGATTGGAAAATGCTCTGATTACATTTGCCCATTAATTTGCTTTAAAAAAAAAAGGCCAGTTTCAAATTGGACACCGAGCGCAAAAAAGGGCTTCAGCTGCAGAGTTTCCTATAATTTTGTAAAATACAAAGTAAAGCCCACCCGCAGGCAGAGCAACAGGTGCTCTTTATGGCAACAAAGGGCAACAAAGCAAACGGAAGGAAGCTGTAAAAAAATAGCTCGTTGCTGTTGGCGGTGGTGACGGATGGTGGGTTTAAAGTCAATGTCAAAACTGTTGTCAAGGTCGCAGAAAAAGAAGACTTTTTCCCTCTGCCTGGCCCTGAAAACCGCAGCAGAGGCATCAGTTTTCCCCCCAGTGGTAAATAGTTACTTATTTATGCATTTTTTTTTTTTACTTCATGTGGCATGGGACAGAATATGTGATTTAAGTTGGAATTGTGCATATAAGTAGAGACGCAACCAAATGAAAGGCAAGCAAAGACATGCATAATCCTTGATTAGCAAGAAATGAGAATCCTTTTATGTCTCCTTTATGGAATTCATTAAGGAACACGCAAGCATTTTAACTGCGCAGAGACAAATTCAATGCGGAATGCTAAAGATTGTATTCGACGTCGTCTTTCCCTGATGAACAATATTATTTTTATAGTTTTCAAAAGGACAAAGAAGATTTAAGCCTCTGGCATAACTAGTTGAGAGTGGGGAGACTTTTATGCAAAGCGTTTACGTTTTATGTTAGGTTTTAATTTCCTTTTTAATGAGAATATTATGAAATCATTTTTAAGTAACATGCAGTTTTTACTGGCTCGAGGTCTTGCTATGCTATTGGCATAACTTTAAACAGAGGCACACAACACAACAAAGAAGGCTTCAGGTTGATCTTGAGCCTGAAATGTCTGTCCAAACAGCAGTCTCTCCATGCCCGCGACGGCAAAACTGTTTGGGAATTCCAAAGGCAGCTTGCGCGCAAAAACACCAAAAAAACAGCTTAAGAC
Source organism: Lordiphosa collinella (assembly GCA_018904265.1). NCBI lineage: Eukaryota > Metazoa > Arthropoda > Insecta > Diptera > Drosophilidae > Lordiphosa > Lordiphosa collinella. The sequence continues at coordinate 248,441 of JAEIFV010000340.1, read as the reverse complement.
AGCCATTCCCCTTTGTAAGTGTGTGGCCTCCGTTAAGTAACCTTTTCGGACCAGTTTCTTGCATTTAACAAAGGAATAAGCATGCTATTCAGAAATATAAATAACTTTTTATAACATTTCGCCCATTAAAAGCCCATTAGCCAACTTTTTTCCTTTAATAACATTAGGCCACAAGGTCCAGTATATTGAAGGGCTTATGATGATTCCATATGATTTTCGTGTGCCTAACACAAATCTGTTTTCTGAAATGGTCCATCACGTCTAGATTTTTGGTAATTTGAGCCCAAAGTTGCATAAAATGCCTTTTTTTCAGGGATGCAAACCACTCGAAAATAAGTACTGGTTCGGTTCAGTGGTTCACACAGTTTTTGTACCGCCGCGGTTCATTACATGGTTTTTGAGCCAACTGAACCGCGGTTTCGGTTCGGTTCAGTGGTTCATAAAGGCATTTTATGAAATACAGTCGAACTTCTGTATAGCGAATCTTAAGAGGACAAAAATAAGCTTCGTTATATAGAAAACTCGTAATATAGAATAGTTTGAACGAATTGAACGAAATTGCAGTGTTCTGGAAGTTAATTCGCTATAAAGAAAACTTCATTGTACAGAAGTTCGTAATAGAGAAGTTCGACTGTATTATGATTTCTGTTGTAATGTGACTTTTCGCACACTTTGGAAATTGAATTCCTATAAACCATCTGAGTATTTTTAAGATTTTTGAAGTCGGATTTGTAGGACTCGTCTATAAGTTTTAGGAATGCAATTAGAAAACGGAGAATGTCGGCAAGAAGAGAATACACGTACTATGCATCTTACACACCCTATTAATGGTATGAGAAAAAACTCTCTTGGCTAAAATTAAATGATTATCAACCTTCAAAAAAAGAATGCACACTGGTGACAGGTATATTAAGAGATCGGCTTGCAATTGCGGTAGACTAACAGGAGTACATGTTGCAAAATTTGGAGTCACCCCCCCTAAGTATCAATTTGGTCTATCAGTGGTCACTTTGGTAGAAGGTCGAACTAAAATTATCTCAGGAAAACGAAGTTAATAAGTAGGTATCATTGGCTAGAGGAAAGCGACTTAAGTTTTAAGACTCATCAGAGAACAGAACCGAAACGAACCGTTTTTATACCCTGTTCCCATTGAAAATGGGAAAAGGGGGATCATGAAGTTGTGCGAAAGTATGTTACAGGTAAAAGGAAGCATTTGCGACCCTATAAAGTATATTTATTCTTGATCAGCATGAACAGCCGAGTCGATTTAGCCCTGTTCGTCTGTCCGTATGAACGCGTCGATCTCAGAGACTTTAAGAGCTAGAGCCACAAATTTTTGCATGTAGATAGGTGTATACCCGATTCAAATCGAGTTTGTTTTAGATTTGGAAAATTCCTCCCCCTCCCCCCTTTAAGCGCAAAAAACTGTACTATCCGATATTTATTTTTCAAGGAATCAGCTCTAAATATATAGTAACATGATTAAAGATCCTATTTAAATTAGTTGTGTTAAGAAACTCGAACGGGTTTCGCAGATTTTTGAATTTTTATGAAAGCCAAAATAAACGCAATTCCTTATTCTGTCACATAACGTATTCCTTTTTGTCTGCCAGTATCTTGGTACCTTCTCTTTCTACAACTCCCAGATAATACATTAAAAATAGGGCTTCTAAAATGCTATTCAAAAACCAATATGGACAAATATATTTTAAAATTGTTCTTTGGTTTTCTTTATGGTGAAGGTTAATACATTCGTACCCATATGCGAATTACATAGTAGGCTTTGACAGTTTTTTTCTTACACAACAAATGGGAATTTCATAGTAGGCCTTGACAATTTGCTGTCCAAAAAATAAAGCATAGCCCCGGCAGTCTAAATTTTTCAGTTATCATTTCACTCTTGGAGTGTGATGTTCTGCTCTCTTATTTTTTAATAATTTTTTTTTTAAATTTTTTTCTATTCGTTTTCCGCGTGTTGAATGCCGGACACGAGTTGCTTTCCTCCTCACGAATACGCCTTGTCTTACTCCGCGTGTTAAAAAATACTTTAATACTTCAATACTTCTATATTGGGTTATTCCTAAAGAAGAATGTTCCTCCATTATTTTGAAATGGTTTAAACAGGATCACCAACTGACCCGTGGAATAGGCCTACTGGGGAAACCACGTTAAAAAAAACGCGCTAAGTACACTACCTCATGGGTGGCGTGGAAACGTGTGCATATTATGACGATTACAACTTTTTGAATCGTTATATCTCAAAAACGGCGGCTCGTAGGAAAAAAAAGTATTGAGACATTTTTTGTAGATAATTATTACCGTTTGACAGAGGGTTTCAAGCTGAATACAAGTCAATTTAGAATTTCAATGGTCAGCATTGATAAAAAAAAGTCATAAAATGGCACTTTATACATGGAAGGTTCGAGCCTGCTGGACATATTTTGAAATCAAGATTATTTATCGATCCGCCAAAGGAATGTTAAAGATCGGATGAACGGTTATCGAGTTATAAGGAAAACAAACAATTATGGGCAGCACTTCACAGGTACAGAGTATGTTAAGTCGGGCTTGACCGACTTTCTTTCTTGTCTAATATGAAAAATCGTCACACTGTCGTCTCTTCTAGACGCGGGAGTTAGGAAAGACGACAAAATGTTTAAAGGGAAAGACATTTTTTGTACCTTTACCTTTTAACATTTACCTGGTAGCTTTTCTAGGTAAAATATTAAAACCTTTTTAAGACTTTCTTTTACTGTTCATAAAGTATCTTTTTCCCAGTAAACTTCAATATTAAGTACATCAGCCCAAGAGTATATAACATACTCAAGAGGCACCTGCCAAGTTGTTTAATTAAAAAATTACATCAAAACCAATGGCAGCAAGCCCGCTTGTGTGTTGCATACCTTCAGGCCGTGGTAAGTAATAATGAAATATGTGAAATTTAATTAATTAGGTGTAAGATTATTGTGTGTAGCTTTAAACTGCCTCAGGGCAGTGCCCTGAGGTTAGACTCTGACCTACAGGAATAATTTAAATTTCAAATATAATTGAAAAGAAGTAAATTAGTTTACCTAATTAAAAGTTTTAATATTGTTCTCCTAGAGAGATGACAAAAAAACCACGTTGCAGCAGAAAGCCGGCAGTGAGCCGCACGTACCAAAAGCTGTGCTAGTTGTTGTTGTGGCTTTTGTATGTTTTACTCTAGTTGAGCGACTTTTTTACTCAAAAAAGTGTCCAAATGGTAGAGTTACGCACTCTATTAAAAGAGTGAGTGGCTTGAATCAAACAAGCTGTTATGTTTAATTGACTTTTCATATCTGAACCAAGCAGTTTTTAGGCGTAATGATTCGTTGGGGTTGGGAGCCGGTTTCGAAACTGTTATTTTGAGTGACTAGTTAGTTGAGGACTCAACTCAAGTTACACCGTGGCGTGGCTCCTTTTCGCCTCTCTCTTATTGTCCTGCTGTGTCATGAGTCACGCATTGTAGTATATGTCCCCCTGCCTGCCTAGTGCTGCTCCTTGGCTGCCTCAGTTACCAATTCAGTTACAATTCAAGAGTTGTTGTTGCTATTTCTCGCATGCGTCACCGTTTGAGGGTAAAAAGGGAGGTTAACATGGCAGAAATGAAGAAATTTAACTACAAGAAGAAAAAGCACAAAATGCAAAGAGACTTGAGGTCAGCCAAAAGAATCGATGAAGACTCAATAATTATGCTGAGACAACAGAAAACAAAAACACACACAAACACACAGAGAAGAGTGGGGAAATGTGTGCCAGGTGCCAAGTGCATCATCATCATCAGCAGCATCTTCATCCATTGAGAGGCAACGTTGAATGCTTCCTCGACCGCCTCCACCTCCTCTTGCTATTTGCGTACATTTTTAGCATCGTTTCGGGCACTTTCTTTGCTTTGACAAGTCTCCCTCTGTTCAACTCTCTGCTCCAACTAATTACAATTTGATCCCAACTTTCGGTTGCACCAGCACAAAAATATTTAAAAACAAAAAATCCACCGAACCGCGCGCGATAAACAAACGAAACGTACGATTTTTGGGCCAAAAGGCAAAGCCAAAGCCAAACGGGCAACTGGCAAACGACCTGCGGCCAAACTGGGCGACGCCAAACTGAGCGACCCGAGCCAGCGACGAGAACGACAACGACGCCGCCGATGATGGTGGCAACGATGGCTACCAAGGCAACCTAAACATGACCAGCCTAGCAACGTCGAAAAAAAAAAAACACACGCGACTCGCGCGAGAGCCAAAAAAAAGCACTGCCAGGACCAGAAGGGGGGGAGGGGGAGGACAATACAAGCGGCAAGAAAAGCCTACGGAGAGCTAAGTAATTGAATTGCTCATTTCTCCTGAGCCGAATGCAGGCAGATGTGTGTGTAGGGTATATCCGGAAGGAATATCAGTGGGGTAAGGCATTTTGAAGAAATTTTAAACATATTCATTAAGTTTTTTGACTGCTTTTACGACCTTTATACTAAGTAAACCTACAGTTTTTAGCCGGCTTATGCATAACTTAAAACGGAGACACACAACACCACAAAGGAGGCTGTTCCATGAGGGACCAACCTCAATCATCAGTGATCAATGCCTGGCTGTGAGTTTAAAACCGACCTGCGACGCTTAAACTGTTTGGGAATTCCAAAGCAGCAAGCGTGCAAAAACACGGGAGACAGCCTGAACAGACAGACGCCTTTGTGTATGTGTGTGCACAAATAACTGATCAGGTCCCTCATGAAACAGCTGTATGATCCATTGTGGTGTTGTGTGTCTCTGTTTTAAGTTATGCTTAAGCATAACGTGACCTCAAGCCGTCTTCAAACTTAAATTTCCACATTTTTCTATTGAAACAGTATTGAAACAGTATTGAAACTGAATTGAAATTGTATTGAACCTGTATTGAAACTGAATTTAACCTCTATTGAAGCTCTTTTAAAACTGTACTGAACTAGTATTAAGACCTATTCTCTTTCAGCAAAAATTTTTTTTCGATTTTTTGTTTTTGCATTTTTATACAAAGCTTGAAAAATGAGATTTTGTGAATATGTGTAAAAAGGATTTTTTTTACATTTTTCAAAATTCTTTAGAAGATATTAGCACTTTTCAATGACCCAAAGTGACCAATTTTAGCAACTGCAAACTTTAAACGCGTTTATTTCGAAACCACGTTTTTCGAACTGGCCATGATATCTCCAGTTCAACTGAACCGATTTTCATGAAACAAAGTGGAATCGACGTAGAATTGTCACCATTCTCGGCCCTCGTACAAAATAAAAAAAAATTTTTTTACTATTTTTTTTTACACTAAACTACAAAAAAAAAATCCAAATTGAAATTTTTTTGAATGGCCGCCATTTTGTCAAAAAAATCACAAAATTAAGTTTGAGGTTTTACACGGGCCGAGAATTACATCTTTACTGATTATAACCCCGATATTTTTTTTTTCTTTTCGGACGCTCCGGAGACCGGAATCGTGGCCGCCGTGACACACCATTTTTTTTAATCACCACCAACTTTGAAGGTCTCATTACTTTTGAACAGCCCCTATATCGAGGCAAAAAAATTTTTTATTTACTTTGAACCTTTTGTAATTCAATAAATAAAAAAGTTTCAAAATTCTTTGTCAAATATTTTTTGGTTTTCAAATAAGAATTTTTTTAAAAAGGGCCAAAAACAGCAAGCTGAATGAAATATTGAGGCTCTTAAAACTGAATTAAAACTGAATTGAAACAGAACTGAAACTTAATTGAACAAGTATTGAAACTAAATTTTAACCTCTATTAAAACTGTATTGAAACTGAATTAACCAGTATTGACCTCCATTGAAACTATGTTGAACCAGTATTGAACCTCAATTTAAACTGATTGAAACTGTGTTGGTATTAAAGACCTGATCTTCAGTAATCTAAAGGTTTGGTTGGCTGGCTCGAGGTCGAGGTGACTCTGTATGACCTCGAGCCAGCCCAACCAAACCTTCTGAATTGAAACTGTATTGAACCAGTATTAGTCCAGGTTTGCAGCTTTGCATTATGAGAATATTAGTAATCAAATATGAATCGGTTGAGAATCTCTTTCCACATTTGAACTACTATTAATACTGTATTGAAACTGAATTGAAACTGTATTGAACCAGCATTGAAACTGAATTAAACCTCTATTGAAGCTCTTCTAAAACTGTACTAAACTAGTACTGAAACTGAACTTAAACTGAATTGAAACAGAATTGAAACTAAATTGAAACTGTATTGAACCAGTATTAAAACTAAATTTAAACCTCTATTGAAACTGTATTGAATCTGAAATTGCACCTGCATTGAAACTATATTGAACCAGTGTTAAAACTGAATTTAATTTGTATTAAAACCATTTTGACACTGAGTTGAAACAGTGTTGAAACTGAATTAAACCAGTATTGAACCTCTTTTAAAAATGTGTTGAACTAGTATTGAAACTAAATATGAACTGAATTGAAACTGAATTGATACTATATTGAACCAGTATTGAAACTGAATTTAAAACCCATTGAAACTGCATCAAAACTACTCCTTTATTGAACCTGCATTATACCAGTACTGAAAATGTATTGAACCAGTATTGAACCTCTATTAAAACTGCATTGAACTTGTATTGAGCCCCTTTTGACGCTGTATTGAACCAGTATTGAAACTGAAATTAACCTTTATTGAAACTGCATTAAACCAGTATAAAAACTGAATTGACGAACGATGATCTTTAGGTCATAAATATGTTCCAACAGATTTTCATCTAAATTCGATCTGAGATCCGACAAAATGAATTTCAGGGTTGAAGAAAGCGAGCTCAACTGAGACTTGAGTAGCTTCTCTTTGGTTCTAGTTTTCAATACTATCAAAGTTTTAATCTAACAACAAAGTTTTGTAGAGCATTCGAAAAGTCCCTCTGGCCTAGACTTGAACTTGCCCAAAACAAAATTCTCAAGTTTGTCAAGCGTAAAAAATGAGCAAATGAATGTTAGAGAATCGCTCATTCTTCTCTCTTTCGCTTACGCTACCTCTCAGGCGGAGAGGAAAGCACGTGAAAATATACAAGAAAAGCACTAAAAACAATTAGAGGCCAGAGGCGAAAAGGCAAAGACAAAATGAGTGCAAGTGAGTGTAAGTGTGAGCGAGTAACTGGGTGTGAGAGTGTGTGTGAGGTTCAGTTTTGAATGTCAAATTGAGTGCCAAGTGAGAAATGGTTAAATTCTGCTTGTGTTGTTGCTAAGGTTCAACTGTAATTTCCAGCTCAATACGGGTGCAGGGATTAATGGAAGGGGGAGTAAAGTAGGGGCGAAGTGGTTTCATCAATCATTGCAATCACTCTACATAAAACAAAACCAAAACAATACAAAAACAAAACACAAATCTAAACAAAACAAAAAGCGCACACAAAATCTGCCAAAAATATACAGAAAAAAAAAACACAATCAACATTTAATGAAGCGCAAACCAAATGGGAAATAGAGCGAACAAGGGAATACAATTACAAACATACATATGTATGCTGAATGTACTCGTATGTATGTCTTTGGTGGTTTGCTGAAAAATGCAAGAAACAAAATCAAAATCAAGTTAAATTCAAGTCGAAGTAAATCAAATCAAATATCAATTAATGAAAAAGCTTAGCAAATAGCAAAAAAACAAATCATGACCCCATAAAGTACACAAAGCGGAAATGATTCCATTAAATTCATTCATTCATAGGCCAAGCTCAAGGCGCACACATAAACACACGCAGACAGATCCAACGCCCCTGGATTCGTGTCAGGGCCAACTGACCACATGTTGAGGTTCATTCTGTTTTGTTCACGAACTGGGCCAATGTCAATCAAAATGGGTGCCAACTGTTAACATTTACATCGGGATTCAGGGATTTCTTGGCTAAGTAATTATCAAAATTGACAGCAAATAGCAAATATGGTTGCCAAGAGATTGCTAAGTCCGCCAGCCCGCCCCGAAAAGTATACCACAAAAAATATGAGAAAAATGTGATGCTGGATACAAATGCCAAAGCAAACCGGTAATCTTCTTTAATATCGTTTTAGGGGAAGAGATCTATCTAAATCAGAGGCAGGCATTTACATTTTTGCATTGGTGTGTGTGAGAGCAGCGCAAAAATCGCTCTCAATTTCCGAACACGCAACGCAGCGGCGCTTTTACAGCTTATTCTGTGTGTGTGTGGAAGCAGCGCTGCTTTGAGATTTTTCCTATGCAGATACGTGCGAGATAGCAATGTGCCTGCCCCTGATCTAAATGCATCTCTCAAACAACTTATTTGGTACAGACAGCAAGGAGCTAGCATTTTCAGCCCCATCTCTATATTTCAGGAATATATTTTCCGCAATTTTTAATATTTCGTGAACTCAATATATCAAATATTGAATTTGTAAATGCTGATTTTACCAATTAACAATTTCAAGGCCTTATGAAATAACGATTAATCGATAAATCGATATTTTGTATATCGATATATTAAACAATAATTTTGTTAATTGTGTTTTTTATACAATCTAGATTCTATGCTGTAAAATAAACTTACGCAAAACAAGTCAACGATGTATTTATCGATATATCGATTTGTGGATTCGATATACATATGATATATCGATCTTGTAAACTCTGATTTTTGATGTTAACTACATTCTAGGCCATAAACAAAAACTTCTTAAAAAAATTCAACAATAAATTTGTCGATATATCGATACTATAAAGAGTCTTTCTCATATAAATATCGATCTTGTCATTTTTGGTCTTTATCTAAGTTCTGCAACTTATTGATCGATAAAGCAATATTTTGTGGACTCGGTAGATAAAAAATATCGATCTTGTATCTATCGATTGTACAAAATCTTTGTATTATAATCAATCCTTTACCTTGAGACGACTAACAATCACTTTGACTAAAATTAAACTAGGTCGCTAAGCCCCATATATGTACATATATCAAAACAGTAGTCTCGCTATAATGTTTGTCATAAAAAAACTTAAAGGTTTCTCTATTAAAGCTGTATTTTCACTTGTCGACATCTCATACGAGATGGATGAAAAACATCTCAGCTTACTATGAGTTGGCTGTCAAAAAACTATTTTGAGAAATCGAAATTAAAGAATAGCCTACTTCTCATTCAGTTTTTCCATGCTTTTTATAAATTTTTGTGTTTCTCAGATTGACTATTAAACTTTTCTGATATCTCTTTTTTAAGAAACTTTTATGAGATATCAGACAAATGAAATACAGCTTAAGCAAACAATAATAACCTTGGTATTTATAAAAGAAAGCAAACCCTTTGGGCAGCGGCAGCAGCTACGACGTCTGCCTTGGCTTGGTGGCCCACACGCACTCAAACTAGACGGACATTTGGTCCAAGCTCACACGCTAAGTAGAGCTCGAAGCAAACGCATTGCTAATTGAAAGTTTCTAAAGGCATTTGGTCGTTCAACAGAACTAGCAGATATTTGGGCTCGACTCCACACGCAATAGACGATCATTTCTCATGAAATAAGACACACAAAATTGATTGAAAACTGCTATTCTTTACAGTACTACCCTTTGTAAATTGAACTAACAAAAAGCTTGTTAGTCAAACATCTTGACAAATTTAAATTAGAGCGGACCAACTGAGTATGAAATTTTTAAGGTCATGGTCTCACCACCCTATCTGATGTGCTTTGAAGTATAATTGACGTAAAAAAAAAAAAAGTAGATAAAAATTGAGTTTTAAGTGGCACTCCGAGTATTTAAAGTTTTTTCCAATCACTCATACGCAGTGTTGCCTATTTCTATATATTTGATTTATTTGAAAATAGTCGGCGTTGATTTAAATTGAAAATTGATCGAGTTCCATCCGATGCGGGATGTTTTTAAGAACTTTTAGAGCTCAACATAAAAATGATTTATATCAAATTAAGTATTTGATGTCCTAAGATTAAGAATGAATAATGCTAGGATTTACAACTTTGATATTAAAATAAGAACCAATCATACTTCATTTGCCTCTAAAATAAATCCCTTTTGATTTGAAACTCAATCCGATATGATCTTCAACCAAACAATCCCTTTCATCCCGATTTTCTCTCAAGAATTTCAGACTTAAATCAAGAACTTAGACGGGATTTACACGGTGATGCAAACTTTATGAAGTTTTTCAAAAAGCTTTTGCTTGTAGGAAAGTGGTGTAGAGGGGCAAGTTGCACCACTACACCTCTTTCCTACAAACGAAAGCAGTTTTTGAAAACTTGTTGAAGTTTACTACACCGTTTAAATCCAGTCTTACTGGCCTGTTGAAGTTTTGAAACGGAAAAATTCTTATTCAATCCCGATTTACTCTGAAAACTATATTGATTTGTTTTTGAATCAAGAATTTTATACTTATATCAAGAATTTTCTAGCTTATTTCAGTTTTGAAGCGGGAAAATTCTTGATTCGTTCCTGGTTTACACTCAAGTCTATCTTGATTAGTTCTTAAATCAAAAATATCGTTCTTAAATCAAGATTAACGGGTACATAGAACTTTTGAAATTAAAAATTCTAGATTGAAATGAGAAATTTTTGGATTTGTCTTTTTAGTGTGAAAAAAATTGGTCAAGAATTTTGTACTTAAATCAAGTATTTTCTGGCTCATTGAAATTTTGAAACGGTAAAGTTCTTGATTCAATCTAGATTTGTTCTTGAATCAAAAACATCGCTCTTAGGGCAAGAATTTACAGGCACTTTGCACCTTTTTGAAACTAAAAATTCTCGATGTAAGTACGAAATTTCTTGATTTTTATTTCAGTGTGCAATAATTTAACTTGATGAGGTAGAAAACATGTTTACACTTAACTTTTTAACACTTAAATCAATCCCGATTTACTCTCAAAGCTAACTCGATTTGTTCTTGAATCAAGAATTTCGTACTTAAGCCAAGATGTTGAAGGTTTGAAGCGGGAAATTTCTTGTTTTAATGTCGATTTACTCTCAAATCTATGTGGATCTTTTGTTGAATATAGAACACTTCGTGTTTAAATCAAAAATTTACAAGCACTTTGCAACTTTTTGAAACTAAAAATACTCGATGCAAGTAGGAAATTTCTTGATTTGAATATGAGATAGAAAACATGATTGCACTTAGTTTTTAGTTAATCAGCCATGCTCCCATTTTCGCATTCGCAAAAGTTTTGCGATTTGAAACCGGTACTTAGTGCAAATTTGCTCTCCAAATCGCAAAACTTTTGCGAATGCGAAAGTGGGAGCATGGCTGAATATCTAGACTTGAGTTTACAGAGCAAATGCCGAGAGCGCGAGAGAGAACAGCTAGTTGTACTAAGTTCATATGCCAAAATCTTGCTATAATTTTTCTCACTTTATTTTCATTATGTGATGCAAAAACTATATTTTTAATGGTCTGCAGAGCAAATGCTGAGAGCGGGAGAAAGAGTAACTAACATTTGTAGTGCACTTACCTTTGGTCAATTGTGGTTGAGTTTTTGTGCCCATTATGAGGATGCCTCGCTGTGTAATTGAAATTTGACTTTTGTTTTCCTAATTCCCTTTTGCTTTGATGGCTTTAACCAGGATGGGGATAACTGTGTTTATGGTGCAGCAGCTTCTCGGTTGGGGCAGCAGCAACTCTGCAGCTTCTGTGGCTGCTCGGCTGCCGGCTGGTTATGAATGTGGATGTTTTTGTCCTGGTTGTTTCGGTTTCGGTTGCTGTTGCTGTTGCTGACACTGGGCAGACGTAAACCGCCATGTGTTGGCCTTGCCGTGCCGCCGTCAGCTGTGGAAACAGACGGAGGAGGAGAGGGAGAGCATTCAGTAAGCATTGAAAAGAATTAAGTGCCGTGTGGTCATTTGGTCATTTGGTCATTTGGGTTTTTCTACATATTTAATAAATTTAAAATGCGTAAGGACGTGTCAGTTGGACAGAAAGAAGGTCGCCGCCCCGCAGGACATGGGAATGAAATTGGATTTACGCAGCTGGAGATATTTGTTTAGTTTTGAATTAAAACAAAAAAAAAAAACAAAAGGCTAGACTGGGATTGGCCCAGAGCTATTAAAAATTTTATACCTCCACAGGTTAATTGTCACACGGTTGCTCATTACTGACACAGAGAGGGGGTGCGAGGGTGGAACGGGGCTTACAAATGGTGTAGCCAGTCGCAGCTGCGCCGACACTTTAAAATTCATTTGCAAAATTTACACAAACAAACCCCAGAAACCTTCAAGACAATGGTTGAGCTGGGCCCAAAATCAATTCCAACCCACCTTCCTCCCTCCCTTGGAGTGTTTACTGGCCTAATGAGCTGGCTTTTGTGTGCGGTTCACCGGTTAAACTATTTCCCTCTAAATGCTCGCGTAATATTTCATAATTTATTTGCCGAAGCGTACAACGTAACCAACTGATGGAGAATTAATAACACACCGCGGCAACAAACCAAACCAAACGAACAACTATGTACGGGATGTGGGTACATGCGAGCCGCCAGTACAGGCAAACACAAGGTGAGTCACTGAGCCGAGCTTTTGCAGCGCCACACAAAACGGAACTCGCACACAAAATATGTACATAAAATCTACATAAAGCGAGTGCAAATGCACTCAGTTAATATGACACAGATACGTGAAGCGAAACTCAAAAGAACGCATGCGATCGACAAGGGAATACTCTTATAACTGGGAAATGGAAGATAAAAGTCAAAGAATTTCTTAAAATCAAGTAAGAAAGTCGGTCTAGAGCAGCGATGTTCCTCCATAGCCCCCAGGGGGCCGAGCGCAATCGGCTATTTACACGCACACAAGCCGAGCGCATGCCGAAGTCGGGCATATGAGCGTAAGCAGCGCTCTCTTTGCTTACGTCAGTTCAAAGCTGGGCTGTGTCGCTTTAATATCGCACACCAATACACTCTCACTTTTTGGCCTTGCTCTTCTTGAACATCGCTGGTCTAGAGCGGCTGTAATACTATGTAATACTCTGAACCATCGGTGGGCACGGCCTTGCTCTTTTTGCTCCGATCGCTCCCATGAGTTATTGTATGGCAGACGCATTAAAAATTGCCTCGTCATCTCACACACGGCAGCCGAACTCGAAGCGAAAACAACAACAAATCTATTGCGTATCGGGGCGACAGAGACGACTGCAAAAACAAATACATGCAGTGTGTGTCTGGTTGGCCGACTGGAGCCTCGCCAAAAAGGGTTGATTTTTCAGTGGTTGTTATAGGACTGCTCTGAAAATCAAATTTTGTGCCCACCGATGCTCTGAACCAACGAAAGTGTATGCTTCGTATGAATTTTCATGCTGCAGTAGGAGCTGAAAGCAGCGCTGTTGCAGTGAACATTCTTTTGCTCATAACTTGATTATGGTTCATCCGATTCTGATTACTAAATATGACGAAAATATACGAACTTTTTTATCTATAAAATTGTGGAAAATATGACGTTTTTTTCCAATTTGCGGGGGCGGTAGGAGTCGTGACCAAAATTGAAAATAAACTTGATCTGTTTGCAAGTATAAGAAGTTTTGGTCCCATACATGTCAATTCTCTATCTCTTACCATCTCTGAGATCTGTTTGTTCATACGGACATACAGAAATGGCTAAATCGACTCGGCTGTTGATGCTGATCAAGAATATATCTACTCTATAGGGTCGGAGATGCTTCCATCTGCCTGTTACATACTTCAGCACAAACTTAATATACTCTGTGTCCCTTTGGTACAGAGTTAAAAACAGTGCATAACTCAACAATAGTGCCAGCATCTTCGTCCAAGTTTTATATATATATTTGATATAGCCCTGAACTTAGAAAAATAGGGGAAAGTTAACTTCGGCTCGGCCGAAGTTTTGTATACCCTTGCAGCTTCCATTGAAAACAAAAAAGTTTTTCTAACTGAGACTACTTTTTGGACCTTACTTTTCTATGGGATCTATACTATATAGATGTCTGATTTCGACCAAACTTGGTGAAATCACGAAATTTGGAGGCGATCCCATTTAAAACTAAAAAGTTTTTCTCACTAGAACTTCTTTTTCGACCGATCATTCATACTGCAGCTATATGCTATAGTCATCCGATTTCGACCAAACTTTGTAGAATTGTGTAAAAGTATATAAAATAAGTGTATGCCAATGATAAGGACGTTTTCATTAAAAACAAAAAGTTTTTCTCACTAGAACTAGTTTTTCGACCGATCGTTCCTATGGCAGCTATATGCTATAGTCATCTGATTTCGACCAAACTTAGTGAAATCACGGAAAAGCATAGTAAACTAAGAAATACGTATTTTCTTACTAAGACTAGTTTTTCGACCGATCGTTCCTATGACAGCTATATGCTATTGTCAAATGTGCAGCGTATTTGTACCAAAAGACTTCGTGCAAAGTTTGGTGAGGTTAGCTTTAAAACTGATGGAGGAGATAGCATAGAAACAGACAGACGGACAAGGCTAAATGAACTCAGCTCGTCATGCTGATCAAGAATATATATACTTTATGTGGTCGGAGATGCTTCCTTCAATGCGTTACAAACATCCGCACAATTTTATAATACCCTCTGCAAGGGTATAAAAAGTCTCAAGCGGACTTGAGCCACGGCCCCACCGGTTGTAAGACAACACTCTTCGCATCGCACCACAGGCCACTTCACATTCAACTTGATTTGCTCTGTGTTCTTTTAACATTTGAGTGCGTTCTTTACTCTGACTTACGCGTGTGCCTTAATGGCCTTGAGTGTAGAGAGGCCCCGCTTTTTTTTTGGAGATTTTCCGAAGGTACCGAGTTCCTCGCGCCGCAAGGAGACATGTATAATGAAGTTTTAATTTATGTGTTTTTCATTCAAAACCCGTTTTTTTAAAAGGTTCAAAGTAAATAAAAAATTTTTTGCCTCGATACGAGGGCTGTTCAAAAAGTAATGAGACTTCAAAGTTGGTGGTGAAAAAAGGTGTCGTCACGGCGGCCACGATTCCGGGTCTCCGGAGCGTCCGAAATGAAAAAAAACAAGGGGTTATAATCAGTATAGATGTAATTCTCGGCTGAACCTCAAACTTAATTTTGTGATTTTTTTTGACAAAATGGCGGCCATTCAAAAAAAATCAAATTTCGGGCTTTTTTTTTGATGTTAGTGTTAAAAAAAAATAGTAAAAAATTTTTAAAATTATGGTCGAGGTTCAAAACCGAGAATGGTGACAATTCTGCGTCGATTCCACTTTGTTTCAGGAAAATCGGTTCAGTTGAACTGGAGATATCATGGCCGCCAGTTCGAAAAACGTGGTTTCGAGATAAACGCGCTTTAAGTTTGCAGTTGCTTGGGAATTTAGGTCACATTGGGTCACTAAAAGGACTATATCTCCTAAACTAATTCGAGTTTTCGAAAATCCTTTTGGGGGATATTTTTGAATATCCAAGCTATAAATAAATGCAAAAAAAAAAGTAAAAAAAAGTTGCTCAATGAGAATATTTCGAGTTATTTTAAGTTTGAAACGTACTTGCATCAAGTTGAAATGTTCCCATTTTAAGTATGTTTCGAGCTCATTTTTGAGTCCGATTATACTCAAATCAAGTTTTCAAACGTACTTGATTTAAGTATGGCGAACTTGATGGTAGTAATTAAGACAGCGTTCAAGTACGGAATACTTGATTTTTTCTCTCTGTGTGGATTTTTTCTGAGTGTGCATTTATTTAGGTCTTGTAAGTAATTGCTTTCCTGCAAGTGGTGGCTTAGTTAGCTATGGTCCTTAGTTTGACCTAGTCTCTGGGACTTCAACACTTCAAGTATTGGTCACAGGTCCAGGTGAATTACAAAGTCCAGAAATGATTTCCCTCCAGAAGTGATTTCACAACAATACAGGGCAGCCTATTCTCTTGCAGTCTCATTATCTATACGCAAGCTTCCCCTTACTTTGATCATTTTAGGTTGATAACTACCATAAATAAAAGTAACTTGCTTATGCTGATCATGCATGGGGCATAAAAATATTGTAAGGTTACGTTTATTGAAATCAATCAAACAGATTTGGTTCACTATTAATGATGTACTTAAAATTTGGCTGCCTTCAACTAAATATTGCTGTAAGTACACATCATATATAGCACAAGTCAAGTGAGGTGACTCAGTTGCACAAAATCACACAAAATGAGACACTATGCAAATAGGCGGCTACACAGAGCGTTTTGTGTGTGTGTGTTTCATACACTTACCTCTTACCCTTTAATTGGCCATTATCCATCAATCGCCTTGAATGTGGCCGTTTGTTTTGCATTTTACGCTGATCGTGTTTGAAGTAATTTCTTTTGCTGTGCATCAAAACATGATGCGATTATAATCAACAAGCCATTTGGCGTTCATTATTTCAGAATTGTAATCATTATGTGTGTGGGTGTGTGGGTGTGGGAGGGGATGGGGAAGTTTCCAAAATCCCCAAGCACCTGTGCGACCAAAATAAACTAAACTTAACCAGAGAAATGCCAAAAATTGTTGGCCCAGTTTGCCCCGAATGGTAACTCATTAACATTGACCTCGACCACACGACGAAATATGAAGTACTTGGATAAATATAATTACAGCTATAATAACTCAAAAGTTGATGGGGGAAATAGTAGAGTTAGCGTTTTATGATGAATCTGCATTCAAACAAACTAAAGATCTGAGAAACTTTGCTTTCATATTGCTTAAGTCGGAATTTACACGATGTACAGCGTGAATTCAATAATGACTTTAGATCGTATAGTTATTTGGGTTTCTAAAGCCAGACTCTGATCTGAATAACCGGTTTGCATACCTGATTCACACATTGCCATAGATTTCTACATCTTAATCAAAGTGAATCGAAATCATTTCCCAGAATTATATATATACAAAATTGATGTTCATCTAATAATTACACTTAAAGAATCATGCAAAATCCTTTACGATTACGCCATTAAATAAAAGCTTGAAAGAAAGAATTCCCATTCATAGCCACTTGTCGCTGCATTTCCACAATGGTGTCAGTTGTGTCCGGATAGTAAACGCCATCTATTCAAATAAATGCAATCAATGCAATTGAAAGTTGAGGCATCAATTTCAATTGATTTGACGCAATTAGCGCACCATTTGATTGGGTCGTGGATACGCGGGGGCTTACATTGTATTTACCCTGGTGAAAACACGAGAATTTACTTGCAAATTACTTACGAAACTCATGAGGTTGGTTTGGTTTGAATGCGTTTAGCGTCAGTTTGGCCCCCTAAAAGTGGCATAAATAAATTAACTCACATTTCACATTTCTTTTCTTTTTCTTTAATAGATATCTGCAACGAAGGTCACTAATTCCCACACACAAAACAATAGCGGACAAAGCAAACGGTATGAAATCGAACAAATGGCATACAAAAAAAAAAGTAAGTTTAAATTGTCGAACCGTTTAAAATTGATAAATGTTTCCCGGGATTGGGGTTGGTGGGCGCCGGGGGAGATGGTAAAAATAGCGTTATAATTTCTGACAACAGCTCAGCAATAAGTTGTTAATGTGTAGGCCTTGAGACGGTGGTTTTTGTTCAAGGAGAAATTTGTCAAATGTCGTGATTTGACTATTTTGAAAATGGCAAAAGTCATTTAGGGAAAAGGTCTATTTCACCCTCGACGCTCTGCTCTTTAAGGGGGTCTTCTCATTGAGCAACTTTTTTTTCGACTTTTTTTTGCATTTATTATAGCTTGGATATTCAAAAATATCCCCCAAAAGGATTTTCGAAAACTCGAATTAGTTTAGGAGATATAGTCCTTTTAGTGACCCAATGTGACCTCGAATTTATTTGACCTATGCGTTAAGTTTTCCCAAGGACGATTTGTGAAAAAGTGATTGAGGAGAATTGTCCTCTTTAAAACTGCAAACATTTTTTTCCAAAATTACTTCAAACTTTAAACGCGTTTATCTCGAAACCACGTTTTTCGAACTGGCGGCCATGATATCTCCAGTTCAACTGAACCGATTTTCATGAAACAAAGTGGAATCCACGCAGAATTGTCACCATTCTCGGCTGAACCTCGACCATAATTTTAAAAAATTTTTACTATTTTTTTTACACTAAACTACAAAAAAAAACCGCAAATTGAAATTTTTTTTGAATGGCCGCCATTTTGTCAAAAAAATCACAAAATTAAGTTTGAGGTTCAGCCGAGAATTACATCTATACTGATTATAACCCCGTTTTTTTTTCATTTCGGACGCTCCGGAGACCCGGAATCGTGGCCGCCGTGACGACACCTTTTTTTCACCACCAACTTTGAAGTCTCATTACTTTTTGAACAGCCCTCGTATCGAGGCAAAAAAATTTTTTTATTTACTTTGAACCTTTTGTAATACAATAAATAAAAAGTTTTTTTCAATTATTCTTTGCGTTTTCAAATAAGAATTTTTTTAAAAAGGGTCAAAAAACGGTTTTGAACACACTTGCGTCTATTGAAACTTTTTTGTCCTAGATTTTTAAAATTTATTCTAGACATGGATCTAGTTGAGGCTTTCATTGAAAACAAAAAGTTTCCTGACTATTCTGATTTGGACTTTCTCTATGGGATTATTTATAGATGTCTGATTTCGACCAAACTTGGTAAAATCATGGAAAAGCATAATACACTGTTAATTACGTAATTTGGAGGCGATCCCATTTAAAACCAAAAAGATTTTCTCACTAGAACTTCTTTTTCGACCGATCGTTCCTATGGCAGCTATATGCTATAGTCATCCGATTTCGACCAAACTTTGTAGAATTGTGTAAAAGTATATAAAATAAGTGTATGCCAATGATAAGGACGTTTTCATTAAAAACAAAAAAGTTTTTCTCACTAGAACTTGTTTTTCGACCGATCGTTCCTATGGCAGCTATATGCTATAGTCATCCGATTTCGACCAAACTTAGTGAAATCATGGGAAAGCATAGTAAACTAAGAAATACGTACTTTGGAGGCGTTTTCCATTAAAAACAAAAAAGTTTTTCTCACTAGAACTAGTTTTTCGACCGATCGTTCCTATGACAGCTATATGCTATAGTCATCCGATCCGGCCGGTTCCGACAAATGTGCAGCGTATTTGTACCAAAAGACTTCATGCAAAGTTTGGTGAGGATAGCTTTAAAACTGACGGAGGAGATAGCATAGAAACAGACGGACAGACGGACAGACGGACAAGGCTAAATCAACTCAGCTCGTCATGCTGATCAAGAATATATATACAATTTTATAATACCCTCTGCAAGGGTATAAAAAAGAAAACTGGAAGGCAATTCAAAACGCTGGAAGAATATTATAACGCCAAGCGTTTCCGCAAGGCCCAGTGCCCCATTGTGGATCGGCTGACCTACACGCTGATGTTGAAGGGACGCAACAATGGCAAGAAGCCGAGTTCCCGTCGCACTGTCAAGCGCTCGCTCGAGATGGTTCATGGTGGATGTGTCGCCCTTACGCCATCAATACAAAATCAAGAATAAGAAAACATAGCAATTCTACTGACATGTTAACAAAAAATCTAAAATAACTCAATTTAACAATTCCATAGCTTAACTGGAGGTCGAGAACACTCAAGATTTAAAACATAAAAAAATACAATCAATAAAAATCTGTCTGTAACTAGACCTAAAGAGTCGTTATCACCTACTCCAAACATAGTTTTAATTTTCATTATTGATGCAGCTATTTTGCATATATCTTAAAAGGCCAAGTCAATTGTTCGCTTACTCGAAGCTTGTTGCACCCTTTATCTTGGCATTTTTATTTTGTTGTTTTTATTTGTCAAGTTTGGGCATTCAAATAAACTAGTTTTTCGACCGATTGTTCCTACATCACAGCTATATGCTATAGTAAATCGATTTCGATCAAACTTTGTAGAATGGTCTGATAGCCTATAAAATAAACAAATAACAAATTTGAAGACGTTACCATAGAAAACAAAATAGTTTTTCTTACTAAAACTAGTTATCACACATATTTCTTGTATGGAAGCTATTCTATATAGTTTTCCGATTTTGATCAAACTTGGTAAAATTATGAAAAATCATAGAAAACTACTAAATGCAAAGTTTGAAGACGTTTCTGATGAAAAGAAAACGTTTTCCTTACTAAAACTAGATTTCCGACCAATCGTTGCTGTATTCATAAAACCCTAGCTCTACTACCGCAGATCATTTGGTAGCTCTCACTATCACCTACGATCCAACGATCGCAAAACAAACATCTATAATATGAAAAAGATATTTTTGTATTCAATAACCCCCACCCGTATTTAATGATGTATTTGTCATCACAGTAATATAACTTTTCATTTCTAGCTATTATTTACCTATTAATAATTACTTTCTATAACTTTTCTCACTAATCATAGGTTCCCCTCTCTACCTGAGAAAGCACTCATCGCGGGTAATTACCTCCCAGCCACCACCATTCCATGTGGATTCGTATGTGAAGGACATTAAAAATTGATAAAATATTGAAAAAACTAAACCACAGCGAAACGGGGGTAAAAACTGAACAGCACCAGCAGGTGGTGTAACACGAATGAATCCAGAAAACCTTCTCTACCTGCCACAGGCAAAACAACTTGTTGACTTGCAACTTAGAACTTGACACGCCACGCGTGGCAACCTCCCTGGGTATTGGTGGGACAATTCATTGCTGCCAAAAACAAAATGAAAAGAAATTGGGTTAACCAGCTGCGTTATGCGTGTGTCTCCCGAAATTGCGTGTTGAGAACGATTAACCCTCCATCTACACGATCCACAGCAGCAGATAACAAACGGATGTTTCCATGGAGCAGAGAATACTTGTACAACAAATATTTAGTTGAAGTAGCCAAATTCCAGGACTAAGCTGGGTTGGGATTAAAGCCCAGGGGATGCCAAACCTATGGGTTAATTATTGTACACAGTGCATTGGAGTCAAAAAACTTATAATTGGTTGTATTTCGTAATTGGTTATTCCTTTACAAAAGAAATTATTGATTGCTTTTAGAATTTAAAACGGTTTTCATCGCAATAAGCAATACAATTTTATTTATTTATCACCTCTCAACTTATCAACAGTTCGCTTTAAAGCTCCAGCTTAAAAATGTTATGCTATGGTAGCAAAAATGCTCAAGATGCTATAACCTAGTGGTTTATCCATACATTTATTTCAAGAGATTTTGCCGAAAGAAATCGATTTTGGAACCAAAGTTCATTGCTTTGCATATGTTTTTTAAGGCCAATCTAGAGAGCTTAAGATTTGGCTGCATTTCTCACTATGATTTGCCGCACAGTCACGCGTGTGGTCAATCATGAGTTTGCTCTCATTTCTAGCTCAATGAAAGCGTTAATACACAAAATTTGCCGCATTTGGACTGATGGGCAACCTTTACATCCAGTAAAAAGCACGGCTAGTGGTATCATCTTTTTGTATTTCTTTATAAATGAACATAACCGTCAATGCGGAGTGCTACCGCACTATATCCCACTTTTTGGTGCCTGAAATTAAGGCCCGCAATGTCGGTGAGATTTGGTTTCAGCAAGACGGTGCAAAGGCTTTATTAAGAAATCATTTTGGTAAGCAACAAATTTCGTGTTTCGAAGCTGTCCACTGGCCGCCTAGAACGTGTGATATTACACCTCTGGATTTTTATACTCTGTACCAAAGGTATACAAAGGTATAATTTTGACCTCGCTAGGCGGGACTTAGGAAATGATTTTAGACCTTTGGTTTCTTGAGGAAATATTCTTAGAATTTACCGTAGATTAGGATTCTGCTATACGTTTGGTCGATTAAAAATTTGACCCGCCCTAACGTGTATGTTTCAAAATCAGTTTGAAGTTAGTCGGAAAATTTTAAAATTGATCCCACCAATTTCCCGTGAGGTGGGTGGATTTTCCAACAAAAGTCAACACAATTATTATGGATATTCCAAAAAGCACTTAGAAAATGAGTTTGAGTCCGATCAAATGGAAAACAAAAAAGTTTTTTTTCCAAACTGAAAAGTCACATTCAGCAGTTTTCCGCCCATTTTCCGACTTAAGGAGTAGATTTTCCAAAATATCAAAGTTTCCTATTTCTTAATTATTTGTGTGTAGTTTTAGAAATGAGTTTGGAGCTAGTCGCTGTAAACTAAACTTTCGCCCATTAAGCCTTGACCCCCAATTTCCACCAAGTGGTTGAATTTTCCGGAAAAATAGTATTAGTCATTGTTGAATTTTTATATTGAACTTTGAAAATGAGTTTGAGCCCGATCGGATGAAAAACTTAAGGGGGTCTTCTCATTCAAAACCCGTTTTTTGGACCCTTTTTAAAAAATTCTTATTTGAAAACGCAAAGAATAATTGAAAACTTTTTTTTATTTATTGTATTACAAAAGGTTCAAAGTAAATAAAAAAATTTTTTTGCCTCGATACGAGGGCTGTTCAAAAAGTAATGAGACTTCAAAGTTGGTGGTGAAAAAAAAAGGTGTCGTCACGGCGGCCACGATTCCGGGTCTCCGGAGCGTCCGAAATAAAAAAAAAGGGGTTATAATCAGTATAGATGTAATTCTCGGCTGAACCTCAAACTTAATTTTGTGATTTTTTTTTGACAAAATGGCGGCCATTCAAAAAAAAAAATTTCAATTTCGGGCTTTTTTTTTTGTAGTTTAGTGTAAAAAAAAAATAGTAAAAAATTTTTTAAAATTATGGTCGAGGTTCAGCCGAGAATGGTGACAATTCTGCGTCGATTCCACTTTGTTTCATGAAAATCGGTTCAGTTGAACTGGAGATATCATGGCCGCCAGTTCGAAAAACGTGGTTTCGAGATAAACGCGTTTAAAGTTTGAAGTAATTTTTTGGAAAAAAAAAATCAAAAATGTTTAAATGCAGTTTTAAAGAGCTGACAATTCTCCGTCGAATTCACTTTGTTTCATCAAAATCGGTCCGGTAGAACCGGAGAAAACTTAACGCATAGGTCAAAATACGAGATTTAAAAAAGTTGCTCAATGAGAAGACCCCCTTAAGTTTGCAGTTGCTTGGATTTAGGTCACATTGGGTCACTAAAAGGACTATATCTCCTAAACTAATTCGAGTTTCGAATTGGATATTTTTAATATCGAACTTTGAAAATGCAACAGACTTCCGACCATTTTTCGACTTTGGATGCAGATTTTCCAAAAGTAGAAAGTCACGCTGTATATATATTTTTATGGGAAACTTTGAAAATTAACTTGGAGCTAAACGCTGGGAACTTAAATTCAACCCTTACCCTGAATTTTCTTTAAGTGTGGTATGCAATCATTGCTGAATTTTTACATAGATGTCTGAAAATGAGTTTGCGCCCGATCGGATGAAAAACTGAAAAGTTTTATACAACAGTTTTCCGACCATTTTCCGACTTTGAGGCAGATTTTCTAAATTTTAAAAGTCACGTTGTTTATAGTTTTTTATACTTTATACCAGAGCTACACAGAGTATATTAAGTTTGTGCAAAAGTATGTAACAGCCAGAAGGAAGCATTTCCGACCCTATAAAGTATATATATTCTTGATCAGCATCAACAGCCAAGTCGATCTAGCCATGTCCGTCTGACCGTCCGTCTGTCTGTCTGTCTGTCTGTCCGTCTGTCCGTATGAACAAACAGATCTCAGAGATGGTAAGAGATAGCGGTTTGACTTGTATGGGACATATGCTTCTTATACTTGCAGGCAGATCAAGTTTATTTTCAATTTTTGCCACGCCCCCTCCCGGCCCCTCAAATTGAAAACAAGTCATTTCTCCCACAGTTTTATAGATAGAAGGTTCGATCCTTCTGGACGTATTTAGTATTCAGCAAGAATGGTAGTCGAGTTATAAGAAAAACAAACAATTATGGGCAGCACCGGTCGCAACGGTGATGGGCAGCACTTCACAGCGTATGTTATAGTCGGGCTTGACCGACTTTCTTTCTTGTTTTATGAGTAACTTTGAAAATGAGTTTGGAGTTAATCGCTGGGAACTAAAATTCAACCCATTCAAACTTTACCACCCAATTTCTACCAAAGGGGCTGAATTTTCCGGAAGTTTGGTATGCAGTTATTGATGAATTCTCATATAGATCTCTGAAAATAAATTTGAACCTGATCGGATGAAAATCAAAAAAGTTTCATACAACAGTTTGCTTTGAATTTTCCCCATTTCCCGACAGAATTTTCTAAAACTGGTTCTTAGTACTCACTTTCAGCATTAGAGCAAAATAGTGTGAAAAATTCAGCTTTCTATCTCTTATGGTTTGGGCTGTGCGGTGGTTGAACAGTTTTATAAATAAAGATCACTTCGTTTATTGGTAAATTTGTAGTACGATCAATTCTGAATGGTGTCAGAAGAGACATTTTGACCAACCAAAACGTTAAATTATTGGGTCAATCGGCGTATACAAAAATTTATCATTGAACAAATTGCGAGATCAAAGTTTTTCGACACATTTAAACCTTATTGGGAGTGGAAGAAGTATAGCGTTTTTGATCAAATTTCTTTGTTTTTGTTCTCCAATCTCAAAATATAAAAGAAACAGATCCACTAAGATCCATTTGGAGTGGATACTAATTAATATCCATTTGATGAATTTCAGCTCCTTTGGATGACAATCTAAGATCAATTTAATATTAAATGGATTTTTAATATCAAATTAATACCAAAATCATCCAATGGATCTTAAACAACTATCCCTTTTTTCCTCTGTGTATAACTAAGAAACTAAAGTGTTTTATAATTTCTAAATCAGCAACAAATTCAATTAGAATTCTCGACAATTTACTTCCTGAATTCCAAGTTCATTATGTGGCATTGTTTATCAATCAAACCCAGATTACTTATTGTCTGGTCAACCCTTCCTGTGGTATCCCCCATTAAAGGGGTTTTCCTTCATCTCTAAAAATGTTCGACTTGGATAATGTTTATTTTAAAGGCACTTTGTCTCCTCTCTCCTCTCTCTCTCCTATATTCCTGCACACACAATTGTATTTGTATGTACTTACTCAGAACGTGTCTGTCTAGTTGTCAGCCTTATTAATGGACTCCATATCCATACGGGCGTCATACCAGCTCCCTTTTGCCCTTGCCCTCCCCCTCCGCTCTTCCATTGTCACTTTTAGTGTCTGGAGTTGTGGTTAAATCAATTCCCATATTAGTTTTCATGTATATCGACGGAGGTGACGGAATGTTTACCGTTGTTACCAGCACAGAGGCGTTCGGGCGCCATTTTGTGTGTTGGTTTTTGCACTTAAATTGCAATTTTCATTGCAAATTGCCACAATGAAACGGAAAGTAAATGTTGGAGGCCAAAAAAAAAACGGGCAAACACTACTAGTATGGGGAAAAGACCAGATCTGACCAAAAGCCAGACGTGTTCAGGACACGCTATGGCACACTAACCGCTTCGCTTGAACTTGCCCAGTTGTTCGATTATTTCACCTCCTGCTCCCCCACTCGCGTGTTGGGCCAATGCCTTTGACACTGACCGTCATCGGCGGCGTCGTTGTCGTCCTTTTGGCTGGTCGCGTGTGGCGCGAGTCGGCTCTAGCTTTACATACTTTCACTTTGGGTGGTCAATTAAAGGGTACCCTGGCCGTGGCCGTACTATACGAGAGTACATACTCTGGCTGTGGCTCTAGCTCTGACTCTAGAGGCCACCATTAATGCTTACCCTTAGGACTTGGTTTGTGTTGGAAACGCAGTTATAGTTAAGCTGAAGATTGAGTAGTTTTCAGCTGTCTATCAATCAAAAGTGCCACAAGTGTCCCACGGATGTTAAACAGAGAGGCGGATAATTTTGATCAACTTAAAGCGAAACTTTGATCTGATAATGAAAACGATCCCATGACTGTCGAACTTTAGTTACAGAATAGTTCACTTTTAGAAAACAACTTCCTGGACAAAGATAGTAACTTCCCACAAGGATTGGGAGTGACATTTGATAACCTTTTCTTCTTTTGCAAAACCAGCACGCAAGGCACTCAAGGTCTTAGCTGGAAGCTTCTGGCCTACAAGGCCATGTTGGTCAGCAGCCATCAGAGACACGCAAGGGGAAGACCTGCAACGTGTTCAGAATGCGACTCTCTCAACGCCTACAACGACTGTCACAGCATGTCACACAGGTAGACCACATTCAGGAGAAGGCAATGGTCGAGATATAACAAAATACAGGGTATATTACAGTCGTACTTGATCGACATTCCTGCTTGTTGTTTTCTTATGCCATTTGCTCTTTTGTTTGTCGTTTGATGTTTCAGGTAATTTGCTTGAAAACATTTCCATTAAGATTTTGTGGCGTTTTGTAATTTGTTTGCCGTGTGTGTGTGCCACTTATCGCTCCTACTCTGAATGCCTTATCTTTGTTTCGATGTTATGTGGATACAACATTTTTAACATTGAGAAGAAACTGCTGATGCTATGTGAGAGCTATGTGAGTCATCCGAACTTCAAGTTATCAAGGGTCTTTGCACTTTGAAAAGTCACTTGGATTTAATTTGTCCATGCATCATTCATTTGTTTGAAAACTAGGTATATTTTGTAATCTTATGCCATTTCGTCACAGTTTTTAATTGCGCAATTGTCTGAGGAAATCCCAGCCAAGGTGGCAAAGCTTGTTTCTGTTGAAAAATTAATTTTTTGTGCTGGCAAATGTTGAAGATAGCTTGTAAGTAGTTCGTTCTACCACCTACACACACATATTTTTGAAATAGTTGTCAGATGATAACGGAAGTCACTTTAGTGCGACTTTACAAATTCTAGGCGTCAATGCGAACAGCTGCCTTAGCTGGAGAGAAAAAAGATGGGTGCGGAAAAGCTTGACTAGATTCGCCAACACACTTTGAGTTGGTAGAAGATCGCACTACCAAACTCAAACTCAAAACCCCTTCTTAAGCTTTCTTATTCTTCATGTTGATCATGAATGATCAATCTTGGCTATTTATTCTCTTTTCTATAAACTTTTAACTCGTTAGTTTTTGAGATGCTTGCAAAACTTTTCCATATATTCTAGAGAATGTAATCATGTTTTTTCGACCAACTACACAGAGGGATAGAAAACAAGAACAATGGACTCAAAATGAACTCAAAACGTTACCAAAAACAGTGCAAGAATGGGTTTTCACTTTTCTATTACAATGTTCTCACTTTAAGCACCATTTTTTTAGGTAAGCAAAAGCTTCAAAAGTGTTAAGGGGTCTTTTCATTGAGCAACTTTTTTTTTCGACTTTTTTTTTTTTTGCATTTATTTATAGCTTGGATATTCAAAAATATCCCCCCAAAAGGATTTTCGAAAACTCGAATTAGTTTAGTAGGAGATATAGTTTAGTGACCCAATGTGACCTAAATTCCCAAGCAACTGCAAACTTAAGGGGGTCTTCTCATTGAGCAACTTTTTTAAACCCTCGTATTTTGACCTATGCGTTAAGTTTTCTCCGGTTCTACCGGACCGATTTTGATGAAACAAAGTGAATTCGACGGAGAATTGTCAGCTCTTTAAAACTGCATTTAAACATTTTTATTTTTTTTTTTTTTCCAAAAAAATTACTTCAAACTTTAAACGCGTTTATCTCGAAACCACGTTTTCCGAACTGGCGGCCATGATATCTCCAGTTCAACTGAACCGATTTTCATGAAACAAAGTGGAATCGACGCAGAATTGTCACCATTCTCGGCTGAACCTCGACCATAATTTTAAAAAATTTTTTACTATTTTTTTTTTACACTAAACTACAAAAAAAAGCCCGAAATTGAAATTTTTTTTTGAATGGCCGCCATTTTGTCAAAAAAATCACAAAATTAAGTTTGAGGTTCAGCCGAGAATTACATCTATACTGATTATAACCCCGTTTTTTTTTTTCATTTCGGACGCTCCGGAGACCCGGAATCGTGGCCGCCGTGACGACACCTTTTTTTTCACCACCAACTTTGAAGTCTCATTACTTTTTGAACAGCCCTCGTATCGAGGCAAAAAAAAATTTTTATTTACTTTGAACCTTTTGTAATACAATAAATAAAAAAAGTTTTCAATTATTCTTTGCGTTTTCAAATAAGAATTTTTTAAAAAGGGTCCAAAAAACGGGTTTTGAATGAGAAGACCCCCCTTAAGTGTAAGACGGGTATACTCAAGGAGGGCTTTAAGAATTGAAATAGGGAAATTAGGGCTGTTCCAAGAAAAGAAATAGGTTTTTACAACGTCTTGCGAATTGCCTTACCTTCGAAAACTTGGAAAAAATATCTGTGTAGATTTGAGGGCAAATCGACGGCGATCTTTGAACATAATCGCAATTTTTTCAACTTTTCGATACCTTATCGAAAACCGGGAAATAAAAAAAATTTCCAAATAGATTTAAGCGAAACATTATCGGGACATTATCTTTAAATACAGGCTTTAAAGGTTAAAATTCGGCGGAATTAAGTGCGATCCCTGAACAGAAATGAGTTTTTGGCATTTTATAAATTTCTTAATCAAAGGTCCACAAAAAACATTTCAGCGCAGATTCATGGAAAAATCAAGTCGTTACACTTAAAGACGGGTTTGAAGGGTTGAGATTTCACAGAATTTCAGTCGATCCAAGAATACAAGTTTTGTTTTTGACATTTTTGGACTGCCTTACCTTCGAAAGTTCGAAAAAAATTCTTTTCAGCGCAAATTTACTAGAAGATCGCGATTTTCTGCTAAAGGGTTCAGTTCAGTTTAGTTTCATTTACTTAGGTCGGTATTGGTCGAAGTTATAGGCAGATTTGGGTGCGAATGGTCTTAAAGTATGAACCCCGGAAAAGCTACTTCAAGTGTCGATTTTCGGAAAAGTCAGCTTCTTAAGGAATATATAACCTTCAGTTTTACTTATCTGAGTCGATATTGGTTGGAAGTTTAATAGGCAGATTTAGGTAAACGTGGTCATAAGGAATGGTACACCCTTTTCAGACTTGAAAAAGGTACTTTTTCCTTGGAAGGTCATCGTTATTGTAATGTTCATTTGAAGTACATGCTTATTACGACGAATGACGCTCCAGGGTTAATGAAGATTTGAAGAAAAAGGCTTAAACCAGATTCTCAGGAATTATAAGGGGCAGTTACATTAACACTGTCGATGACGAACCCTTCCAAGGTTACCTTTCCAGGGTTAACCTAGGTCTACATGGGTCATAGCTAAGGGCAGTTTTAGTTCGAAGTGTTTTTTTTTGGGAACGGAAATCGTCTTAACGTCGTCTAGAAGAAGTTTGAAACAATTAGTTACTAAGAAATTCATCACCCAGCTCAATATTTGTCTCTCATTCATAGGTTCCCAACATTGTGCTTTCTTACTTGTAGCCTGTCATAGGTTTCAAATTGATCGACAGTTGGTTGAGAGCGCGCTTACTCTTGGCCAATTTACATCACACCCCGAAAGAAGATAAATGAAGTTGTCTTACAGCGAGGCTAAAAATAAAAGTCTTGAGAATCAGTCATCATCGTTTCTTTGCCAAACTCTGGTTGTTTTCTTTGATTACATTTTGTGGAATTGAGTGCATGGAGTGGAGATGAAGTATAGATGTAATTCAGAGGAATTGACATACATACAAGTATGTATGCTTGTATGTTTGTATGGACGATCAGTCACGTGTCTGGTGTCGGTTTCTCTTGATGATCTCTTTGTGGCAACAAAATGATGTCATATGTCTTCTTCTGCTCTTTTTGAAGCAGTTGAAACAAAAAAAAAAAAAAAAACTCTTGCTTGGCATTTTGCTTTGGTTGCCATTTCCTCTTCCTTTCCCCTTCTGGGGGGGTCAAGTTTTGCCAATTTAAGTTTTGCCTTTGCTTAGAGTTAACCCTTTGACATTTTTAATATTTATAATTATAAATCTTGTCGCTGATTTTATAATTACACTTTTTTTTTTAATGTGCCTACCTGCCTTTCTACCTGCCTACACCCCTGTCCCCTGTAGAGTTAGCTGTTTGTGCTTGAAAATCGTTTGGCTAATCGAGATAAAAATGATTGTCAGATAGCCAGAGATATAAATAGAAGTGTATTTCTTTCAGTTTCTCGTCATACTGAGGCAGTTGGAGATGCAACATCTGGACAAAGATGTCTCCAATTGTTGCTGGAAGTATTTGAATAAAGAATGGACGAATTGTATGAATACTGAAACAACTTTTTGGTTGGGAATTGAAAAACTCAGAAATGTTGTATCCGGCTCGAAGGACCACCTGATTATGCTTTGAATTCTTAATAATTTCGAATATTAGAAACAAATTTTGCCGGTCGGTTTGGGTACTAGAGGCAGATTTTTTATCAACTTTCGTTTTTGGCAGCTCAGCTGTTTTCGTGTCACATGTTACTGTCAAACATGTTCAGTTTCGTCTATAATTTAACCATGTATCGACTTACGCTTGAAGATTATTGAATTTTATTAACAAAATTCATGCTCGATTAAGAAACTGCATCGTCCACTTCTTCCATTTGATGGTCAGTTTGGGCGTCCTTCTGAGGCGACTATTCGGAATCTTGTGACTAAATTTCGCACCACATTTACATTATTGGACATTAAACCACCAACACGCATACGTAGAGTGCGGACAGAGAAAAATATCGCAGCTGTATCAGCCACCGTTCGCAGCAACTGGGCCTCTGTTACTGAATGATTTGGGTATAATTGAATTAAAGCCACACAACCTACCACAATGGATAACTTTTGGTGAATGGGCGCTGACAAAGTTGGATGAAGATCCAGTTTTTTATCGGAAAAATTGTGTTCAGCAACGAAGCTCATTTCTAGTAGAATGGATACGTGAACAAAAAAAAAATTACCGTATTTGGTGTAAAGAGCAGACAGAATCATTGCAAGAACTGCCAATGCCAACAAATGCACATTTTGGTGTGGATTATAGGCCGGTGGCATCATTGGACCGTAATTTTTTAAAGATGACGAAGGCAGGAACATTACTGTGAATGGAGAGCGCTAACGTGCGCTGATTACAAACTTTTTTTCTTGCCCAAAACGGAAGAGCTAGACTTGGCTGACATGTGGTTTCAACAAGACGGTGTCTTATACCACACAGCAAGCGAACCAATGGCCCAATTGAGAGGCGAGTTCGGTGAACAGTTTATTTCACATCTGGGGCTGGTCAATTGGCCTCCTAGATCGTGCGATATTACTGTTTTAGACTACTGGAAACCAATATTGAAGAATTTGTTTGCAACATACCGGCCGATATGTTGGCAAGAGTATGCCAAAAGTGGTTTCAGCGTACGAAACATTTGAGGCGTTGAAAATTTACATGAAATCATCTTTAAACATTCAATTATACTCAAATAAAGATTTTGTGGCCATTTAGTGCCCAAAAGGGAACAAAGAATAAGGTTTTCTCCGAAATTTAAGGGCACACCTAGTGTGAAAAAGGTGATTTTTGGGAATTTTTATTAAAAAACTACTTTATCAATTATTTCAAAATTTTAGAATATATTTATACATGTTTCAAGAATATACAGTGAAATTTTTGAAGAAAAAATTAAATATTTTTTAAGTTATAGTCGATCTCCAACGGCGCGAAAAAAAAAGTTTCTTCACTGCTGCAGTGATTCCGGCCTTCTCCGTGGATGAAATTTAAAAAAAAATTCTCGTTAAACTAGATAATATTGTCTGTACAATGACCTACGATAAAAAAAAAAATCAAAAATTGACAATATGGCGGCGTTTTAAAAAAAAAGTCGAATTTTACCCCAAAATTTTGGTCGTTTTTGGCCTGCCAAAATTCGATTTTTTGATCAAATCAAAAACCGATAGGTCATTGTACGGAGAACTATATATAGAACATGTAAAAAAATTCGATAGTGATCGGATCATTTGTTTTGAGTAATCACTGCAGCAAATTCGGAAAATGCTGTTTCGAGAAAAACGCGTTTAAAGATAAAATGATCGTCTCTCTAGCTGCCGAGCGGCTGCTCTTAAATTGCTATAACTCAAAAACTATTTGAGATATCGATTTGAAATTTTAATATGTTATTTTTAAAGGTGTAATCTACCGAAATATGAAAAAAAAAGAAAAAATCGATTTTTTTGAAATTTCACACTAGGTGTGCCCCTTAAGCTTGCTTCGATAAAATTGATCCAAGCAGTGAAGACTATACGCCAAATACAGTGTGCGGCAATCGTTACGGCCACTTTTTGGATTGGTATCATCGACTAGGTAGAAAATTGAGTTGTATGAAGTCCCTGCTCGGGCGCCATCTGTAAGGTAGTGTCTAAGGCTGAGGTATAATTCAGTCTGGCAAAATTTGTAGTTGCTGGGACTAACAAGGACTAAAAGCCATCGTGCTCAATGCAGGTGGAGGTCTGAGTCACGTCGAGAATCTGCGTGTAGGAAAAGAAAACTCTGTGGGAAGAGCACAGGGTATCTGTGGCCGGGGCCAATGGTTGACCAATCGCACCGGAGGTTTGTCATTTACAGCTGGAGCCGACGACGCAAGAAAATACCTGGCAGCGAACACGGTGTGGATAAAAGACCCAAATGGGCATGTCGAATCCAAACGCAACGCATGCATTAGTTTTTATCTAAGCTAAATAAGCTAGCGTTGATATGCACAAAATATACTTCCAGTTTCAATGCCTGATGGTGCCGAAACGCCCTAGCCTCTGAGTCCGGATGATATGTCCACATGGACAGCCAACACTGCTTTTACCAATAAAATCAATTTTCAAGATGTCGATTACGAGCCTGATGTTAAAGATGAAAGACCGAAACCGCTAACACAAAACGAAACGGACTACCTTGTGGCTGTATATAAAATAAATGGTTTGAAGGGGAGATCGTATGAAGCTGGCATGTATTAGAGAGTTGTTTATATTGTTGTTTGGGATAATTTCGCTGAAGAAAGATTTGCCAAATTACCAGTTGTTTAGCCTAAATCAGGCTTATCGTAAGAAAACGATTACAGTTCTCTAAAATTTGTACGTTTGAAGACATCTCAGTGAAATAAACCACACCGAAACGTTTTGCTTTGTGGTTTTCGGAGCAGTTCAGCATTTTCGAAGAACAATTTTATACAGTCCTGTTCCGGTTTTCACTTTCGACAAAATTTGTCGAATTCGAATTTGCTAAAGTGTTTTCTTATATTGAGTTCGTTGTATTAAAAGGAAGTCAAAATATTAAGTGCCTAGTTCAAACTCACTAAAGTGAAAACCGGAACATATTAGGTAGTCTTAAGGGAGCAATTTCCGTATACGGTAAACTGTAGTTTTAAAGGAATGTTAGAAATGTGATTTTTGTTTTTTCTAAAGAAAAATGGAATGAATGTGGTAACTTTGAAAGTTTTTGAAATTCTTAAGAAATTTTTTATCTGGAAGTAGGCTATTAAAAGTTATCTGATGAATTTAAATGTGCACTTTTTTCTATGGTTATATTGTATGTTTTTGGAATTCTAAAGAAATGTTGCAACATTGGTTTTTAATGGTGGAAGTAGGTAATTAAAAGTTAGGACCTTTTAATCAAACGGAATAAGTAAATTAACCCAAAAAAAAAAAACGGCGAATCAAAAACAAACCAATTTTCATAGGATTTGGGTTGATTGGCCTGAATTTCGAACTTTTGAGCATTTAAACAATTTTCATCAAAAAAACTGAAGAATCACAGTTTCCCCATATGTTGAACAGAAGTGACTAAAGAGTATCATATTACACTTACACCTCCGATTATCACATGAAAAACAAATGTAATGTTAATTACTCTCATACCATGACAAGACATAAAAACAAAAGAGCGTTTTACTACAAGTCCCGTTAAATATTTGTACCTACGTCACGATGATGATGAGTGAGTACTTCGTACATATGTATGCATGTACCACACATACGTGTGTAGTAAATACTCAGATTTGAGATTGCAACAGATTGTTTTTATCTAGTCGCGATCGGCTCAGAAATTGTTCAAGGAAAAACTTCTTCATGCAAATATGTCTGCCCTCTCACCCCCCCCACTAGTAACTCACCTGTCAGAAAAGCGCGCAAAAACAGTTTCAGCTTGAGAGACACAGAGAGAGCAACAGTTGAAGCCGAGCTTTTTCGCCGGTTTACACTAAGCTTCTATTTGTTTTGCTGTTGTTGTTTTTGTTTCTGTTGTTGTTGCCTTTGCAACTGTTGCATGTTTAAGCTTGGTTTTTCCGTTTACAAACTAATTTGGCAAATTGTTTTTTGTTTGTCATTTGCATGCAGCCAATTTAACTAGTCAAAAAAAAACAAAAAAACAAGCAAGCACATAAAAACACACTTTAAAAAAATTCTTTTAACTAATTCGTTCTATTCGATTTGTAATTTATTTTGGCGCCTACAGTTAGCCAGAGAACGAGAGCACAGCTCACAACACACCACCGCGCAGTTTCAAACTTCGATTACAACTGAAGCGGCGAATTAAAAGGTTCGCCTAGCGAAGCCCCCCCTAATGGAAATACGAAGTGTACGGTTTACCGCGAATGCGTGTGTGTGTAAGTGCGGGCACGCTCGTTGATAAGCCCAGCATTAGTGATGGTAAACTTAACGGAAAAAAAAGCAAAACGGCTAGAAAAAGCCAAGTGAAGCGGGAATTGGAATTAATGGGGAGTATAAATCTTTTGACACGTTTTACTGTACAAATAGGTAACTATACTGAACTGTTATCGCTTTTGAACTCAAAGGATTGGACTTAGAAAAAGTTATGAATTTCAAGAAACGATTTGTAGACTCGTTTGAAACCTTATGTGGGCATAATTTGAACGATATAAAAACAAATTCTTTAAACTATAATTTAAAAATATAAATATTTATATGCTATAGTCATCCGATCCGCCTGCCGGTTCCGACATATAAGCAGCGTATATGTACCAAAAGACTTCGTACTCGATCAAATCAAGCGAAATCGGAAATGGAAACTCGTTCTCTTCGTTTTGTGTGATTCGGCTTTTAGCTTCCACCAAATTCTCTTATCCCTTTCTTGGATATCAGATCCCTTGCCAATTCCGCTCGAAAATAGCTAAACAAAAAATGAGCATCACTGCTTCATTAGAACAGCTGTTGCTGTTTTGTTTCTGTCGGTGGCCAACTAGAGGTGCTGGCTGGATTATAAGCTAAATCTCTGCACGTGCCCAACGCTGCGGTCGTTTATGGTTTATCATTCTCTCTCTCTGTTATTGCCATTGCCTAAGTGCGTCCTTGGACTGCGGCGATGTGAATGCAATCAGCTGTTGCGTAGAATCGAGTGTGGAGTAGGCTCTAATTAACCGACCGCGAGCTTAAATATGGAAAACCCGTTTGCAAACTCATCAATAATGCAAGACCCTTGCAAAGTGTCCCCAATGTGTCATCGCAAATATTTGCCCTGCAGGAGGCATCGGCGGCCTGTGAGCGTGCGCAACTGCCGTTAAAAAGAAATTAAAATCTGTGGCCGAGCAATTAATTAAATGCACTTTGAATCGAAACTCAACACAAGGTGGGGGGGGCCCATTAAGCATTATCTAATCGTTGAGCAACATTTTAAACTATCCACACCCAGTTGGATTGCTTCAAAATGGCACACATTAGTCTTGTGATAGGAATTTGACAGGCGGAGACTAATTGGCGTTCAGGGTCAGCCAAAGGACGCGGGCGCACCTTTGTTTTTTATTTTAAATACTCGCGCGTTAGCTCAATGTGGCTAGGTGGCAGCTCTAAGGCTGACGATGGCAAAAGCTAATAGAGATGAGCAAATGATTTTGATCACCTCCTTCTGGAAATCTACCGAAATAGCAAGGAACTAATCCAAAAGATGTCGAAATCTTTAAAATATTGAAATGTTTCTGGTTTGGTTTTTAATGCTTGATTGTCGTGTGCGCTAAAATGCAGAGGCTCGAGTTCGCAGTCTTCAAGGTTCTGAGTTCGACTCCCATTTAATATACAATTTTATATAAACAAATTTTTTTTCTTCGCAGCACAGCTGGATATCGATGGCCAAGTACAGTTACGTCCCAGCTATCGATAGCTATCACAAATGTCATTGTAGCAGGAGGCCACACTAATTAAGATGGCAGTCTTTGACTTTGACATCACTCTCTACAAATTTCTTTTCTTTCCTGTCGTTCAACAAAAGCAGTTCTCATCATGCTCTACTACATTATTGAATTCATTAAACTCACTTATTCCAATCCCTGTAAAGTGATTGAGCATTATCAGGCCGTAAAGGAGGAATGGAAGGATGCCTGCATGGATAGAAAACTGAATGAAGTCATTTGGCTCTCAACCAAAAGCCCACTTGAAAATCATTTCGATGAGCAAATTGCACGTATTATTGCTCATCTAAACAGGGCCAGATTTTCAATTGATATAGCAATGTATGTGATGAGCTCGAGGGCCATTGGCGAAGCCTTGTGCAGGGCCAAACAACGTGGTGTGCGTGTGCGTCTCATCGTGGACAAGAATTTCATGAGCGTTATGAACAAGTATAGAGATTACTTTGCCATCCGCAAGGTGCCAATGCAGCATTTCTTCCACAACCAGATGTCATTGATGCATCACAAGTTCTGCATTATCGATGGCTATCGTCAAGTGGAGAAGTTTCATGCTGCCGCATCGCTGGACCCGCCACCGCTTACCATAGTTATAACTGGCTCGTTCAATTGGGTGGATTACCCCAGCGGCTACGATGATATGTTTATAACCAGCAACTCAAGAGTGGCCAAGCGATTTGAGCAGGAGTTTGTGCGTCTCTGGGATTCCATTGGCTGGAAGCCTGTGCCACAAAAATTACCTAAACTGAATACCATAAACCCGTTTTATTTGTAAATATACAACAGAAGATTCACTATTTGTTATGCTATGTTTTGTTTGCAGTGGGCAGAAGGAAGGGTAAGGTCGGTGATTCAATTTGCTCTGCACGGCAGAGCAGTATTGGCGTTTCTCGAAAGCTTTTAAAATGTGGTTAGAGATTCTATGAACCTGCTGAGGCGCCAAAGCGGAACTGGTGGTCTGGTAAAGCATCTTCAACCGAGCTGACTGCCAACATTCTACAAAGAAATTTTCTTTCAAACATTTTGGAGAAGGCTGGTAGCAGACTAATTGGCTTCGTAGGATCCTTGCCCTTCTTGGGAACCATCACGATTACCGCTCACTTCCATGAGGTTGGGAAGTATTGCAATCGAGTCATGGCGTTAAATAACATTAGCATAAACATTACTCCCACTTCCGAAAGTGCCTTGACTGTTTTGCCGTCAGCATCGTCAAAGCCTGCGGCCTTAGTGGGCTTTAGCTACTGGATCTGAATAAGTCTAATGGGAGAGAGTGGGCCAGTATCAGTTGAGAGACCATTCTGAGTGGAGGCAACATCCTGTGGCGACGCTAAGCTGAAGGGGGTGAATCGTCTTTCAAGTTGCTAGCAAACTCCTCAACTATCCCAAGAACCATCGTTCCTCTGTAGGGGCTGCCTCATGACATGTCGAGTGCATTTCCAAAGGGAGAAGCATCGGACCTGCGTTGCATCGATATTGCGAAGTTTTTCCTCTATATATTCAGCCTTTAAGGGGGTCTTCTCATTCAAAACCCGTTTTTTGGACCCTTTTTAAAAAAAATTCTTATTTGAAAACGCAAAGAATAATTGAAAACTTTTTTTATTTATTGTATTACAAAAGGTTCAAAGAAAATAAAAAAATTTTTTTTGCCTCGATACGAGGTCTGTTCAAAAAGTAATGAGACTTCAAAGTTGGTGGTGAAAAAAAAAGGTGTCGTCACGGCGGCCACGATTCCGGGTCTCCGGAGCGTCCGAAATGAAAAAAAAAAAACGGGGTTATAATCAGTATAGATGTAATTCTCGGCTGAACCTCAAACTTAATTTTGTGATTTTTTTTGACAAAATGGCGGCCATTCAAAAAAAAAATTTCAATTTCGGGCTTTTTTTTTGTAGTTTAGTGTAAAAAAAAAATAGTAAAAAATTTTTTAAAATTATGGTCGAGGTTCAGCCGAGAATGGTGACAATTCTGCGTCGATTCCACTTTGTTTCATGAAAATCGGTTCAGTTGAACTGGAGATATCATGGCCGCCAGTTCGAAAAACGTGGTTTCGAGATAAACGCGTTTAAAGTTTGAAGTAATTTTTTTGGAAAAAAAAAAAAAAAAAAAAATCCGTCGAATTCACTTTGTTTCATCAAAATCGGTCCGGTAGAACCGGAGAAAACTTAACGCATAGGTCAAAATACGAGGGTTTAAAAAAAAGTTGCTCAATGAGAAGACCCCCTTAAGTTTGCAGTTGCTTGGGAATTTAGGTCACATTGGGTCACTAAAAGGACTATATCTCCTAAACTAATTCGAGTTTTCGAAAATCCTTTTGGGGGGATATTTTTGAATATCCAAGCTATAAATAAATGCAAAAAAAAAAAGTCGAAAAAAAAAGTTGCTCAATGAGAAGACCCCCTTAAACCAAAGAGGAGTTTTCGTAGTAGGTCTGCAGCACTCCGGTAGTCTGTCTCATCAAGGGGGCTGCGTGATCCCATCCATCTCCGGCGCATTGCTGCTCTCTTGCGCCTCACGAGGTCAAGAATCTCAGGTTCTAAAAGTGCCTGAGGGGGACCTCGGAGATTTTATTACATTTTTTTTATATAAGAGAGCTATTCTACCGTTGTAAATATACTTTAATCAAAGAGGTTGAAATAAAAAAGGTTATGCTATTTTTTCAGTGTCGGAGCTGCTTAAAATTTTTACAGAATATTAAAAAAATAAGTCGAAAACCCCTTAAATTCTTTGAAAATTATTATGTAGAAACATTTATGATAACGATTGAATGTTTAAAGAAATTTTTAAAACGTTTTGGGAAAACTAAGGACCCGAAAATGTATCTCTGAGTCTGAAATTCAAGGTTTCACGGTAAATTCTTAGTTTCCGATACTAAATTAATTTAGCTTAGAAAGAAAAATTGTTTTCTTTAAGGATGAGTTGCTTAATACAGGTAGAATATCCTTAATTTAGGTAAGAAATCTTTTTTATTTCATTTTTTTAAGCGTACTCTATACCAAAAACAATTTGGTTGATGGTTTACAGTTCCCTTAAGGGATTGTATACAATTAGAGCAATGAAAAGAATCGATTTGTTTTTATTTCATATTTGTAATTAACTATTTCTGAACCTCTGGACCAGTGACACACAATTAACGACATTGTCACAGTATTTGCAAGTCACTGCGATTTGCACAGTCATTGCTCATCTCTAATCGATAACATTTTTACTGCAGCGTTGCTTTCGTTTGACACATGCAGCTAAGCTGGCTGCGTTCAGCAGACAAACGTGAAATAAACAATTAATGAAATTAACAAGAAATGCCTCAGCAGGCGCTGACATCAACAGAAAGTAAATTGTACATTCAATAAATTTAAGCAGTCTCGGCTCCACTCTCACAAAAGCAACAACTCAACTAGGCATTTAGCTTAGAATAAAAACGCTGAACGCAACCAGAGAGTTGTTGTTTTTTTTTTCTGGCTAAACACACGGGCAAATTATTTCACGCGCAAAACAAAAAAAAAAAAAACAAAAAACTTTTGCGCAAGCGAATCTTAAGGCAAGCGGCGGATCAAGGCAGAAGAGTGGAACTCCGGAGACGAGCAATAACACAAAGACACTGACAACCGAGAGAGGGTAAGCGCAGAGCGAGATGAGCGTGGACACGTATGCGCCCAGCTCGGCGCTGTCATTCCTGGACATGGATGACAACGAACTGCTGCGTGGGGCAGATACACAGCCCACGCAATACGATTACCGTGACTTTACCATGCCGTCCACCCAGGGTGAGGAGCAGCAACAGCAGCAACAATTGGAGATGCAGCAGCCGCAGCAGCGGCAGCAGGTAAAGATTGGGATTGGAGTTTCCGCTTAACTTGGGCCACTCACCTCTCGCCCCCACCTCTCTTACACAGCACGCACGTCGCTCCGCCGACGAGGCGCATCATCATCCCCGTTTGGCCAGCATCACCCAGGATCTGGCTGATCTGCAGTTCGAAGAGGAGGACGATGAAGCGGGCAGCTCGTCGTATGTCAAGGAGCTGCCGCCACATGCATGCAAATATTGCGGCATTCATGACCCGGCCACGGTGGTCATGTGCAACAATTGCAAGAAATGGTTCTGCAATGGACGCGGCAGCACCTCTGGCTCGCACATCATCAATCATTTGGTAAGGGCCAAGCATCGCGAGGTGACCCTCCATGGCGATGGGCCGCTGGGCGAGACTATTCTGGAGTGCTATTCGTGTGGCGTGCGGAATGTCTTCGTCTTGGGTTTCATACCCGCCAAGGCGGATTCAGTGGTCGTGCTGCTCTGCCGCCAGCCATGTGCGGCTCAGAACTCGCTGAAGGACATGAACTGGGATCAGGAGCAGTGGAAACCATTGATAGCCGATCGCTGTTTCCTACCCTGGCTGGTCAAACAGCCCAGCGAGCAGGGCCAATTGCGGGCACGTCAGATATCCGCGGCTCAGATCAATAAACTGGAGGAATTGTGGAAGGATAATATTGAAGCCACCTTTCAGGTGAGTTGTAATGCTGTTAAAGGCTTTTCTTACTGCAGGAAGCTAGAGCTATGATAAGGATTTGCCTGTGGGGTTGATCGGCTATGTTATGGCATTTTAATTTAGAAAATTGTCTATTCATGGTTACTTAAGTGATGATTCATCTGATTCACATGGTTTTCCTATGTGCTTTTCATGTTTGTGTAGCCTCTTTAGAGTGGGGATGTTTATTTTCTGAACTGACACAGGGCAACAACCTCATCTCCTTCGCTCAACTCTATTCTAAGCCTTTGCTTTGAGTTCGTCCCTGGTTTTGAATCATATTTGGGGCTTCTCTCTCTACAGTTCTTATCCAAGTTTCTCTTGAGGTCTACCCTGGTGCCCTATGTATACATTCCATAGTCATTTTTATGCAAAGTATGTTTGTTCATTGTTTAACAAAGGAATGGAGTTTCTACTCAATGGTGTTAGTCCATTTTTCATGTTGTCGAAGCATATCGAATAACTTAAACTTAAAAACTCGATCTTTAACCTTTGTCATCTTCAAATTCCAGACACTATTTCATCGGCTGTTTCAGCATTTTGCTAATTTCCTAACGTATCCACGATGTCATCCTTTAGAACGCTCCCCTAGGATAATCAAAAAAAAAATTTTCCTTTCCTTTTTTTTAATTTTAAAAAATTTTTCCCTTCACTATCCGTTTGAAAAAAACAAAAAACCACAAACTAGGTTAAACAAATCAGCTTTAAGAAGTTCCTTAAAGTTGAGGAGAGTATTTTTAGTAGTAGTGGTTTTTTTTTTTTTTTAAAAAAAAAAAAAAAAGAACATTTTACTTATTGTGGTTGGCTTAATAGCCGTCAGCCTTAATCGAAAAAAAAATTATACATAGCATTTATGTTAATCCTAGTGAGCTACAGGAAGACTTACCCTTCAGAGTTACCCCACCTGCCTTCCCGGCTCGTCGCTTTAGGTCTTAAAACTATAATATTGAATACATTTTACAAATATACAAACTTGACATGAATAAAATAGAACTGGTGTATAAACTTAAGTATAAATTAATTTAAATCCTCATTTACTATACTCCTCCTATATACTATAGCACCCTCAATATAATCCGCCAGGTTTGCCCAACCCATGGCTCCATCCAGAGCACGCGACGACCTCCTCTGCCTCAAGCACTTCCTTCTTAAAATACTGACATCGAAACTCTTTCAAAATAGGGCATCTTCCGATAAAATGATGCATGTCCTCTATCTCCTTCCAGTTGCAAAGCGAGCACAATCCACCGTTTAACGTGTTTCTGGGGTTGCTATTTAGCCGCAGCATATCTCCTCTCGCCTTTAGGATCCATGTAATAGTCCTCTGTGTGGAGCCGTTATTGCAGAACTCAGCCCCTACCGCATAGTTTAAGTTCTTGAATATGCGAACTTCGCTCGATCTGGCCATGTTCACATGTTCCTTCTTAGTTTCTTCTGTTATGGCTGTGAGTAGAGATACACTACCTAAAATCCATTCCGAGTGCGTTGCATTTCCACTAAGGGTGATGTTATGATCCTCGAGTTTTCTTCTAAGCGTCGCGTACCATCCAATCCCCTGTCGGAGCATATACCGAGACAAAATATGCGGCAATCTGGTGCTGTTGTACTCGAAAAGTGTTCTCGCTATATATTTTAGGTGCAGATTTAGGCTATAAATATGTCCGTCTTCTAGGCCTGCATCAATCGCTATTAGCAACTTAACAATTCGTTTTATGAAACACCTCTGCAGTTGGT
Organism: Lordiphosa collinella; assembly: GCA_018904265.1. NCBI lineage: Eukaryota > Metazoa > Arthropoda > Insecta > Diptera > Drosophilidae > Lordiphosa > Lordiphosa collinella. The sequence goes on along the minus strand of JAEIFV010000340.1, from coordinate 206,231 downwards.
CTGCTTCTTCGCTTAGAGAACGGCTCTACTTATGGCATTAAACACATTCCATTTTGCGCTAAGGTTCAGGTTATCGCTTCCTAAGAACTTACCCCATACGGTGTTTATGCTTCCTTTTGCTTCTTTTAACCTGGCATCCACATGTTTTTTAAAGCTCATGGTGGGTGTTAACACGACTCCAAGGTATTTAAATTCCGAAACAACTTGAACAGCCTCCGTATGAAAGAACCATTTTTCTGATGATGCCAGTCTTCCTCCTTTTCGAAATACCATAACTTGCGACTTTGACCTGTTGACCTCCATTCCCCACATAGTGCAGTAGCTTTCTAGTTTTCTTATCATGTCCTGCAGTGTCTCGGGCTTGTCTGCAAGAATGACGATGTCGTCCGCATACATGAGCAACCAACCATTACTCCACCTTTTAGATGCTCGTGAATGTCATCCAGATATAAAGCAAATAGCAGCGGTGACATGAGACATCCCTGTTTAACTCCATTATGTGTTTCAAAATCCTCCGATAGACCGTTACCTGTCCAAACTGCGCACGAAGTTCTTGCGTATACGTTTTCTATTAGTTTAATCATTTTCGTTGATACTCCTAATCGTTGCAGCTTGTATAGGAGGAGTCCTCTAGGCACACAATCGAAAGCAGCCTTAAAGTCTACGAAATAGGCATAAACTTTGCGTTTTTCTTGGAGTTTTATTTGGACTATTGATGCCAGATTAAATATCCCATCTACTGTCGAGTATCCACGCCTAAATCCTGCTTGGTATTCACTAAGTTTTCCGCCTTTCTCAACCCATGTTGCTAGTCGTGTGGTCAGAACACTCATAAAAAGCTTCGCTGAAGAGTTGATGAAAGATATTCCACGGTAGTTTTGCGGGTTATTTATATCACCTTTTTTAAAAATTGGGAAGATTATGCTCTTTGAAAAAGATTCCTCTAGCTGCTAGTGTAAACATATGATAAACATATGTGTCCGAATATAACAAAAACAAAATATCGATAGTCGAATGTACTCGCACACCTTTTCCTTTGAACACACCTTGTATATTCTTGATCAGCACGATGAGCTGAGTTGATATGGCCCTGTCCGTCTGCTTCTATGCTATCTCCTCCGTCCGTATCTTCAGCAAACTTTGCACAAAGTCTTTTGGTACACAAAAGCTGCACATTTGTCGGAACCGACCGGATCAGCATGTAACTGTCATAGGAGCGATCGGTCGAAAATCTAGTTTTAGTGAGAAAAACTTGCTATTCCATGATTCCACCAAGTTTGGTCGAAATCGGACATCTATATAGTATACAACTCTACAAAGTTTTGTCCAAATCGGATGACTGTAGCGGTCGGTCGAAAAAGAAGTTCTTGTGAGAAAAACTTTTTATGTTTCCGCCCCCCGCAAATTAGAATAAACCTGGTAAAAAAAATGGTCCAACCTGACCAAAGCCGAATTTTACATAGATGGGCTTAAAAATTGACCGACAATTTTTTTTAATTTTTTCACTTTCCCCCCCCTTTTTAGGACCTGGAGAAACCCGGCATAGACTCGGAGCCAGCTCAGGTGCTGTTACGCTACGAGGATGGCTATCAATATGAGAAGACATTTGGTCCCTTGGTGCGTCTGGAGGCGGACTATGATAAGAAACTCAAAGAGTCTGCCACACAGGAGAACATAGAGGTGCGCTGGGATGTGGGTCTGAACAAGAAGACCATTGCCTACTTTACACTGGCCAAAACGGATTCGGATATGAAGCTAATGCATGGCGATGAGTTGCGTCTACGCTATGTGGGTGAATTGTACAATCCGTGGAGTGAGATTGGTCATGTCATTAAGGTGCCCGATAACTTTGGCGATGATGTGGGCCTGGAGTTGAAGACCTCATCGAATGCTCCCGTGAAATGTTCGAGCAATTTCTCGGTGGATTTCATATGGAAGTGCACCTCATTCGATCGTATGACCCGAGCGTTGCGGAACTTTGCCATGGACAGGAATTCGGTGTCCAATTATATATACTCACGTTTGCTGGGTCATGGCAGACCCGATGGCAGTGATGAGGTGCTGTTTCGTGGACCACAACCGAAGCTGTACAGTGCACCGCATTTGCCGGATTTGAATCGCAGTCAGGTGTATGCGGTGAAGCATGCGCTGCAGCGTCCCTTGAGCTTGATACAGGGACCACCGGGTACGGGTAAGACGGTGACTTCGGCTACTATTGTGTATCAGCTGGTGAAGCAACATGGAGGCACTGTTTTGGTGTGTGCACCCAGTAATACGGCGGTCGATCAGCTCACGGAGAAGATACATCGTACGAATCTGAAGGTGGTGCGTGTGTGTGCCAAAAGTCGTGAGGCCATAGACAGTCCGGTGAGTTTCTTGGCTTTGCACAATCAGATAAGGAATATGGAGACCAATACGGAGCTAAAGAAGCTGCAGCAGCTGAAGGATGAGACGGGTGAGCTGAGCTCGGCGGATGAGAAACGTTATAGAAGTTTGAAGCGTGGCACGGAGAATCAACTGCTGGAGGCGGCCGATGTTATATGCTGCACCTGTGTAGGTGCAGGAGATGGACGGCTGTCCAGGATTAAGTTTACTTCCATACTGATTGACGAATCCATGCAGTCCACGGAGCCGGAGTGCATGGTTCCAGTGGTCTTGGGTGCCAAGCAGCTGATTTTGGTGGGCGATCACTGCCAGCTGGGTCCGGTGGTCATGTGCAAGAAGGCCGCCCGTGCGGGACTCTCGCAGAGCCTGTTCGAGCGGCTGGTGGTGCTGGGCATACGCCCGTTTCGCCTGGAGGTGCAATATCGCATGCATCCCGAACTCTCACAGTTCCCGTCCAACTTTTTCTACGAGGGATCCCTGCAGAATGGTGTCTGTGCCGAGGATCGTCGCTTGAAATTGGATTTCCCCTGGCCACAACCGGAGCGTCCCATGTTTTTCCTGGTCACCCAGGGACAGGAGGAGATAGCGGGCTCTGGCACTTCGTTTCTCAATCGCACGGAGGCCGCCAATGTGGAGAAGATTACCACAAGGTTCCTGAAGGCAGGCATTAAGCCCGAGCAGATAGGCATCATCACACCCTACGAGGGTCAGCGCGCCTATTTGGTGCAGTACATGCAGTACCAGGGCAGCCTGCACTCGCGTTTGTATCAGGAGATTGAGATAGCCAGCGTGGATGCCTTCCAGGGACGTGAGAAGGATATCATCATCATGTCCTGTGTGCGTTCCAATGAGCGGCAGGGCATAGGCTTCCTCAATGATCCGCGACGCTTGAATGTGGCTTTGACCCGTGCCAAATATGGCATTATTATCGTAGGCAATCCCAAGGTCTTGGCCAAGCAACAGCTGTGGAATCATTTACTCAACTTTTACAAGGATCGCAAAGTCTTAGTGGAGGGTTCCCTTAACAATCTGAAGGAGTCTCTCATCCACTTTCAGAAACCCAAGAAATTAGTCAACAGCTTGAATATGGGAGCCCATTTCATGTCCACCATGATGGCCGATGCCAAGGAGGTGATGGTGCCTGGCTCCATCTATGAGCGCAGCAGTGGCTATGGCCGCACTATGCCACATCCGGGTTTAAATGGCGGTCCCTACGCTGGCACAGGGCATCATTTATCTTACAATCCCGCCAGCAGCAACACCTTAATGCAATTTGGTGGCGGCGGCGGCAATGGTAATGGCAGCTCTGCACCCAGTTGGGCCGCAGCTCATCTGCATCATGACTCCATTGGTTACATATCCAGTGAACATGGTGCTGCCGCTCTGGGCAATATGCCTGTTCCCGTGGGCATGTTTATGAACATGAGCAATTTGCCACCGCGCTTCTACAACCAACATCAACAGGCCATCATGGCGGCTAAACAGAATCGTGCCATGCAGCAGCAGCAACAACAGCAGCAGCAGCAGCAGCATCATCACCACCACCAGCAGCAGCAGCAGCAGCATCACTCCAATTATGGGTCTGGTCCCATTGCCATAGGAGGCGGCACTGTAACTGCAGCCGTCAAGAAGCATCAAAAGCTTAACAAATCCCGTGCTATGGCTATGAACACCACTGCTCATTCAGCTGCGCCAACAGCGCCCACAGTTACCACTTCTAGTGCTTCTTCACCCTTCAGCCAGCAGCCCGCTCCCTTGTCGCTGCAAATGACACAGCCCAGTGGTTTCGCTTTGTCACAGCAACCGGAGCTGTCGCAGGACTTTGGACAAATTTCACAAATGGACGGTCTGCTCTCACAGGATGTGGCCTTCAATGTGGTGAGTTTTGTACCAAGTTCTGGGTTTGGGGTTAGACAAGGGAATACCAAAAAAGTTTACCAACTCATTTTGGGACATTCTTTGATCACTAAACCCATAAGTTTCAGCCTACAAACTGACAGCTTGAGAGTGAATCTTGGCTTGGGAAACGTATGAAGATCGACGCGGAAGTAAAAACTTGATCCCTTTACCGTTATAAATTCCATTCCGCATCATTCTATGCGAATAAATTATCCCTGTATACCGTTTTCCCCCAACACTTTCACCTATCTTGGGGAAAAATCAAACAATACATCCCAAATTATTTCACTTAATGAGCTTCTTAACGGAGCTTCAAGTCAATTGGATGAAAAATAGATGTTCACTTACAAAAAATTCCAGCAATTTTTCCCACCCTGGGGTCGAATTTTTCTAAGTCGCTTCACTTGTCTTCACTTCACTTGTCTAATTATGTGACATACTATGCCTGAAAACCAAGTTACCCATTTCCATACAAAATTTTCGGTATTTCTACCGGGGCGGATTTCTAGGTATTCGTAAACATTTGTAATCGTACTCGGCGAGTACTACTCGATTACTATTTTACTTACTCGTGCAGGTCTCTAGTTTGTACCCACATTGGGGTTACGTACAAAATATACTTTGATTAGATAGTTTAATTAATTCTTAGTACAGTCATTAAACTCTAGGACGTTTCTCCAGACATCTTTTCTTATTTCGTCTAAATATTTTAGGTATTTTTGATGACTGTTTACATCAAATGCACAATTAATCCTATTTCCGTTTTCAAGTTCGATCAAATCATACGAAAATGGATTCATAAATGTTACCGGTTCCAAATTTTAATTCCTCTTCATTTGAAAGTGTCAAATGTTTTAATCGAATGTCTTAAACGCTTCTTGGAACTCAATTGATAGAATTCGAAAACAAAATCAGGTATATACAGCTGCGGTGAAAATAATAGCACCATAGGATGTTGCGAAATTCAAAGTTGTAAAATTTTGAAAATAACTGAATTTTTGAACATAAAATGATTTTATTCAATCAACTATTAATATATTTGTAAAAAGAAAGGACTTCTCATATTGGTTAGGTCAAAATAAGGCGGTAACAAAAATAGCACTATCCAGTCACAATGGCGAAAACAACAAATTAACTTAAAAATGTAAAACAAAAATACTTTTAATTCAAAACTATGATATTCAACTAGTTTGTTAATATTTGGTTGAGTATCCTTTATTGGCTATTACGGCCGCACAGCGCCTTGGCATGGAATCCACTAAATCCTGGCATCTAGAAATAGGAATCCTTTCCCAACTTTCTTTCACAACCATCCAAAGTGCTTCATTTGATGTTGGGTTGCAGGTGTGAACTGCCTTTTTGACATCAGTCCACAAATTCTCAATTGGATTGAGATCCGGGGACTGTGGAGGCCATTCCATGACGTTGATGGTTTTGTCCGCAAACCACTTTTTAGCTTTCTTGCTCGTGTGCTTGGGGTCATTGTCCTGCCGGAAGACCCAAACTAATGGCATTTCATCCTCTGCATGTGGTAGCATTACATTTTGCAGGATATCAACGTAGACGTGCTGATCCATGATCGTCTTAATCCAATGAATCGGACCTACTCCATAATACGAAAAGCATATAATATTGGAAACCCCGTGCTTCACCGTTTTTTTCGTGTACATTGGTCTGTACTCCTTATTTGGTGGTCTCCGAACGAAAGTACGAGATCCTGTCCCTCCATATAACACGATTTTGCTCTCGTCTGTCCACAATATATTCCTCCACTTTTCCACTGGCCATTTGGAGTGTTGCTTGGCAAACTTCATGCGTTTAGCTACGTGTTTACTGGTCAATAGTGGCACTTTTCCCGGACTACAAGCATTTAAATTATTTTCCCGTAGCCTAGTACGTATAGTTTCAACAGATGCAGAAATTTTTAAATCTTTTTTAAGCTCTGTTGCTGGCTTAAATGGCTCTTTCTTGCTCTGTCTTACCAGACGCTTGACGAGCAATGGCGACATTACGGATTTTCGCCCACGAGACTCCACTTTTGGGACAAATTTCTTGGCGTTACTGATCATTTTGTTGGAACAGCCCAGTATACGACCTATTTCGGCGAATGTTTTGCCTTCTTTTAGCATTTTTTGGATAACTTTCCTTTTTTCATCACTGCAATGCTTTCCGCGACCCATATTAAAAAAATAGCTATTAATTTTGTTTTTATACTATGTTTTCCTTTAAAAAATAACTTTTTCTAATTAACACGAGGGTTTCGCAATAATAATTTTCGCGCAAATGCTTTTTTTCTATGACAACATGTACTTAGTGCTATTTTTTTCACCGCGCTATTTTGCATTCTCCTTTCGATTTTGCTTCTTCTGAGAAGAACCGTTATCATTTTTGTTCTTTTTCTTGCTCTCCCAAATCAGAGAGACTGTCAGTAAGGCAAGAGAAAAGAAACTGCAAACCAAAATTCTTTTAGTCAAGTTTTACTGTAAAATAAAGTGAGCTGCTTATTTTGGTGCTATTTTTTTCACCGGCACTGTATAAAGCCTTACCGACATTGTCCGCTTCGAGATAATTTGGGACCTGTTGCATAAAGTATCTTTTCGCGGACTATCAGGTAACAGAGCTTAATTTTGAGAGGCAGAGCAATCTGGCAGTCTAGTATTATTGGTCTGTGGTTCACAGATTGACACTTAAGCGGCGAGAAAAGAAGGCAAAAGAGCGAGTATACCTTGGCGCAAACAGCGCTCAGATTGCTTTCAGTCGCAGGCCAGCGGTCAATTGGGGCAGGTCAGAGCTAGTTTGAATCCCTTCTTAGTCTCGCTCTTCTTGACAAACACTGATTTAGTTGCTTTTCTATGCTCCTTCCCCCCAAGAAGTCGCAAGTTTGGCAATCACTTACTTACCTTTCCATATCTTTTTGTTTTCTTGCAGACTGGCGAACGCAGTTTGAATCAATTCTCGCAACCTTATTGAGAAGCTGGAGGCGTACGCACAAATTGCCACAAACAATTTACAAACAAACCACGAAACGAAACAATACTAAATCCAACTTTGAAGTCATCAACATGAAAGGAGCAAGCAGCGAAGCAAGCAGGCAGCAGAAACCAGAAAACCAGAACGAGAAGAACAACGACAGAGGCAAAAAGGCAGCGGCAGCGGCAGCAACTGCAGTTAGAAGCGGCAGCAGCAGCGGGAAACAGGCAGGGACAGCGCGCGCGACACGGGAAACACAGACACACACTAAGTGAAACAGACAGAGAGAGAGAGAGAGAAAGAGAGAGGCAGCTCAATTGAAGGATGGAAATGGATATGGATGCACTGGATGCAGCCAAAACAAACTGCGGCGACGTTTCTAAAACGCGCCAAGGCAAATGACCAACCAGGCGCTCTCTAAGGCGCGCGGGCCCAGAAGAAGATGTAGGCGTGGCAGGCAACAGTTTTGCTTTAGTTTTTATCTTTTTTTTTTCCCCAAACCCGCCGCCCCCCACCACACGAATTTAAGAGCGGCTCCCCCTATTATTCCACAAAACAAAAAAAATCCCAAAACTTCAGCTCCTGTTCAAGCTAAAATGGAATGCCAACTGTTGTACATTTCGTAAATCTTTGGAAACTTTTCGATTTCTGTATGCATTTGTTAAAAACAAAGGAGCGAGGGTGGAGTACAAATTTCGCAATCACACGGAAAAGCCGCTATTTTTCAAACTGATTGGAAATCTGTCTCACACACACACAACACACCACAAAAACAGACACTCACACTCGCACACTTAATTTCGAAAATATATATTTAAAAAAGAAAACAAACTTTGGAGTTAGTGGAAACTCACGAATGTTATACAAAATTGGTTAAAATAGTTAAGGAAATGCACTCCACACACACACACACACACACACGAAAACAAGCAAAACCACGGACGGATAAATGGATACAGTTACAGATGCATGTTAATTGTTTTAAAAACAATATTGAGAAAATTGAAATACAAATATATTTTTTCTATATATTGTGATTTAATTTGATCACCAACCCCCCCGACCCCCTCCCCCCCTTTTAAGTTTCTTTTTTGGGATTAATTCTGAATAAAGAATTTCAACTTTTATTTGCAAAAACAAAAAAAAACTTGGAAAATGTCTTTTTAAAAACGTTTCGGTGCGCGGTTTATTGTACAAATTTATTTCAGATTTTTTTTTTTTTGATACATGCCACAGCAGGTGAAGCCTTCTGGTGGGAGGTTTACAATTATGGGAGGAACATTGACTGTGTATAAAAATTGTATTTAAATATATAATTTAGTTGGAGAACATTAAACAAGTTTTAAAGCAAGAGGCATTCAAAAACAATTAAAGCTCTCGTTGAATTCGAATTTACAAACGTAGCCGAAAAAAAAATATATATAAAGGGGAACATTTTGAAAAGAGTTTTATGTAAAGAGTGAACTCATTTTCACTTTCGCTTTAATTGTAGGCAAAAGTGTAAATGAAAGCACTCACCTTTTTTTTAAGCATAAATATATAAGTTGGAATTTTTTTGTGGGTTTTTTTTCCTTTTTTTTTTTTTAGGAGTCAACTCAACTGAGCTGTGCGAGGTAGTTTTGTTTAGTTTGGAAATTAAATTTCCAAACTGTTTTTCTTTTTGGAGTGAAGATCAATCTGAAAGTGTAAGAATATCAAGGTAGTTGTAAGTACTAGGAATTCGAATTAGCTTAGACCATAAAAATATCAAAAAAACCAACGGCAGCAAAGCTCTCAAATTCAGCAGAATCCAAGGTTTTGGTTTATAGATTCTTAGATTATACAAATAATTCTCCCCTCTATTTTCAGTAAACTAAAGTGAATCTATTTCGGTAGCTAGATGTTGTTAGCTAGAGGTAAATAGTAGCCGAATCGACTGTTAAAAGTGACAGAGTATAATTTGAAATAGCTATAGAAGTAGCTAAAAAAATGCATCTACTGGACTAATTGGACAGTTATGCTGCAATCAGACAGCAAGACACTGGTTGCGTCCATAGGCCAAAAATCAAATAAACGATCACAAATTGTTTCTTAAATTTCCAATCTTCCTAATGGCTAAGCGGGGTTTTTTAGAAATCTAACGTGACTCTTAGAAATAGCATTGGAAGCATGCCTACAGCGGCGCTTTGTAGGCTCTTTTGCAACAGCAAAATCGCACTTCAAAGTGGTCAAACGATTGCTAGAATGTTTCGGAGTAAATTATTTAGAATGAAGGTATTTACGTTAGATCCAGATATTAAAATTTAACTTACTTTTCAAATTTTTGTGAAATTAATTTGATTGGTTGAACCTTTTTTGTGCATTTTGTAAACGTTTTTTTATGAATAGTTAAAGTTTTAGTTGTGATCCCACAAAATTCCACAATTGGTTTGTATGTCATTGTATTTGTCTGATTTTTATGGTAATAAATGTGTTAAATTAACCCAGTTGGATTCGTCGGAACGTGGTTCCCAAAAGAATGCCTTGTGGCACACTTCTTTTTACTAGGAAGAATGCACTACCACTACCATAAGGCATATAATCTGTATGAAAACTGATGCACGTTCCATTTGGCAGTAGGTTAGAAGCGAAGAAGTCAGCACAACATGCAAACGTCCCTTCTAATGGCACGCATTCAGCACCCGTGCTACTGGAAACCAAAATGCGAAATAGGACCCGAACGATTGTTGATCGTTCGATTTTTTGCGAACATGTTCTTTTTGCTGTATGTTGTAAGGCATAATCTCTGCATAACATGCAAACGTCCCTTCTATTGGCACGCATTCAGCATGGAGCACAGAGAGCCGAGGGTTTTCACAAAGTTGAACCAACAACAACAACCCAAGCAAACGTCGCTTCTAACAGAACAGTTCCTGCTGCGTTTATTTTAAATACTTTTTCACAATTCTACAAAGTTTTGTCAAAATCTGATGACTATTGCATATAGCTGCAGTATGAATGATCGGTTGAAAAGGAAGTTCTAGTGCGAAAAACTTTTTTGTTTTAATTGGGATCGCCTCCAAATTTCGTATTTAACAGTTTGTTATGCTTTTCCATGATTGCACTAAGCGCTCTAAGAACGAAGTGGAAGAACATTCTTAGCGCATTCCCTGAACAGTGTTTTTAGACGGGCTCAGAGAACCCAGTACCCAGCTTTAGCAATTTCTCAACCTATTTACCGAAAACGCTTGAACTGAGCTACTGAACAACTGAGTAATTTGAGTAAGTTGACTCACTTTGAATGAATGAAGATAGGATAGAATGAAAATAGGAACTAAATGAATTTATTTTTGTTTAAGGAGGACGCGAACAATTTACCAAACTTTATACTTCAATTAGTAGTCTTTTTAAGAATAGTTATTGCTCGTAAAGTTCCCTTCCACAGCTTTTAAAAGGGCCTGTGGCCATTGAATGTAGCATCTACCAACCTTCTTTGTAGACTTTTGTTGTATTTTGCTTCTGATACTCAAAATATATGGAATTTTGATATGATTTTTATAAGCGCAACTTCAAGATGAAGTTATAAAAGTTACATTTCCAAACATTCCGAATCATTTCCAAACAAATGCGGTTCGGCTTGAGGTCAGATTAGTTAGGTCATCAATGAAAGGTTCGTCCATTTCTCCTACGCAACAAACACTAACTACTAGATAGCCGATTCGGAGGCTATGATGAAATAAGAAAAATGTCTAGGCGTAGCCTATGCAAGATTAGAGACGAGATACTCGTATTCTTATTTCTTGACAGGGTAGTAAAAGTTATTGTAAGGAGCAGAAAGTCTGGACCGATCAGATAGTGCTCTATAACGACAACTAAGCAGTGGGGTCTACTGAGTCTGGCCGGCAACCTAAAAAGAAGTCGGATCCGGCTGGTATACAGTTATATTATGATGTCTACCGCTGCAAATTGTCTTCTCAGCGTTAAATTTAGATGAAAAGCGGGCAACCAAAACGGAACGCGAACTTAAAAAGATCCCATTAAGACTCGAAAACAGTAACAAATCCGATATTTTAAGTTTTTTAAGATATTTTAAAAACAGAAAACACTGTAGTGGTGGTAGGTAAAGTTTACAGAAAGTAAGCTCACTGATCCAGCTATACAAATTAGCTTAGAGCATTTATTACCTTGGTTCCAATACGATATCGAATATCAAATATAAGCTATAGCTTAAACAGAATCTTTGTCTGAAGGTTAAGAACCGGAACCGAGATTTTATTCGGTTTGATTCCCCAGTTTAAAGTATGTAGCCTTCAGCGGTTCCTAAATGGAGAAGTTTCGGAACTATTTGCTATAGCGTGTTTAGCTCTATATTAAAGTCAAAAAATTTGGAGTTTTTGGAAGCGTTGAAAATGTTGCTATCGCCTTTAATCTTTTTTAGTTTTTACAGAAAATCTTTTCTGCGGTTATAAGAGGCTTTCTGGCCTACAAAATTCACAGCTACAGCTTCCTTAATAAAAATTTCAAGAAATTCTCTTTAATTTTAAGTCTCCTCCTTGGACATTTTTTTTTAAATTCCCTGCTGCCTTTTTGCATTGCATTTCAAAAGCTAACAGTTTATATTAAATCTTGTCTAGTTTTTTTTTACCTTTTGCTCTCCAGCTCCAATAGTTTGATCTTAAGCCGCATCCGTTCCTCCTGCAGCAGAACCATTAGCCCGTAGCTGACCCGTGGCCATTAAATGATGTGGCTGTTGATGCAATTGTTGCAACATGCCCGAACGCAGCTGCTGTGGCTGTTGCGGTGGTGGCTGTTGCAAGGGCACAAATATGGAATTAAGATCCAGCGTATGCTCCAGTCTACGTGCTGAGGCCACAAATGTGGCCTTAACCCTTTCAAAGGTGGCATAATCGTAGACTGAGCGTGCCGTATTGGAAAGATCAAAGGGTTCCTCAATATTCAGCTCCTTCCATTGATGGATGTCATTTTTATGGCTTTTGGCCAGACGACAGGCGGTCACCGGTAAGACGCCGCCGGTGCGTATGGAAATGGCATGATTGCGGAAGCTAAGTGATAAGTGATAAGCGATAAGTGATAAATGATAAGTGATAAAGTATAAAACTCACTCGAATTGGCTGTAATACTTGAAGAATCCCAGCAAATGTTCCCCCAATGTTTGCTTATTAAGCGTCTGATATGGTTCAATGGGCTCAATTAAATCCAAATCCAGACAATCCTGTTGACTCAGCTGAAACTTGTCAGGATACAGCGCATGCAGACAGGGCAGCACATGGGGTGTACAGCCATGCTGTAGATAATGAAGCACCATCAAGACCAGCGAGTAACTGGAGATGGTCATGCGTTTGGCATCGTTAATATCATGAAACTGAGCCCACAGTTTCACCATGACCACCAAGGGACGTGTACGCCAATCCACTACCCAGTAGAAAAAAAAAACAGAAAAGGAATCATTAGCAGCAAAAATAAATGTGGACTCCCATAGCTTACACTGGGCATACAACTGCAGCAGATAGGTATTCTTAATCCCCACACTATTATTATAGTTCAGATCCACCTCGATGCCATTGAGTGAGTCCTTGAAGCGTAGTATGGGTACACGCGCCTCAATCAAATTGAAATCCTGAAAGACTTCTGCCCCAAATAACGCAGTTAGTGCCTGATCGGAGTGGATATGTGGCTGGTGTTGGCATAGACCTCGCTTACCCGCATCCTTAAGCACTGCATGAAATTGATTCAATATGATCAAGGCCTCGGCTCTTTGCTCATGATGTGGATGATGATGATGATGATGAGCATGCTCTGGCAGCAGACACATATCAATGTCTGAGGAATCGGTGCCAAAGCCGGTTATAGTTGAACCCACCAGGCAGATGCGATATCTGGCAAACATAGGTTGCTAGCGAATCAAAATGGGGAGGGAAAATTTACATTTAATGTTAAATTGAACTGAAAATCATCCAAATGATATGAAAAATGTTAATTTCCGGGACCGAACAAATCACTCCTTTTTATATAAAAATCAGAACATAATAATTATTTTTGATTTTTATTTTTTTCCTCTTACAATAATAATTATTATATATTTTTATTGTTTTCTTCGTCAATAATAATTTTGAATGATTTTTTTCATATTAATCGAATTTACTATTTATTGGTAGATTTTTATTTGTTTAAATCATCGATGATTTTTTTGAAGAGTTTTATTTTTATTATTCAAGCAAGATGATTATTCTTAATTTTTTCGTTTCTAATCAAAGCATACAAATTAACAGAGATTTTTTTGTTTGAAAATCAAGAATATTAATCCCAATAAGAATGATTTAAACAAATAAAAATCTACCAATAAATAGTAAATTCGATTAATATGAAAAAAATCATTCAAAATTATTATTGACGAAGAATAAAATAAAAATATTTAATAATTAATAGCGAATAATTTTTTTCAATAAAAATCAAAAATAAGATATCATGGTCTGTCTGAGAAGCTGAACCGAAATTAATAGTGTCTCATCCAACAGAATACCTTTAAAGCATATCCTTCATATTTTTTTATCTAATCAAAAATTTTCAAAATAATTATTATTTTCGGTCTCTGGTTAATTTTAATATCAAAGTGGTTCTATCCACTCACATTGATCCACAGAAACAAGTGTCGCCACAGCCGCATCTTGACCTTGAACTTCTTATGTGTCTGCTGTGCATTACGGAAACGTTTCCATATCTCCGCTGACAGATTATCATACTTGCAATGACAGATTAACTGCTCCGGCTGGGCCATTTGTTCCATGTTGCGTGCCTGGGCCAAATAACGATCGGGTGGTAGCACCAGTTCATACCAGTTGGGGCCGGCAGTGGGTAAAGGAGATGTGTTGGTTGTACAGTAATTGGTATAGGGTGGTGGTGGTGGCAGTTGCTGACGTGGTGGCAAAGGCGGTGGAGGAGCATTAAATGGACCAATTTCCGGCAAATGTGGTGAAGGTGCAGCGGGGCTGTAAAGCAAAAGCTGGTCAGAGTTCACGGTGCCGCCTTTTCTTTTCAGACAACCTTACCGATTTCTTTCCAGCGAGCAGGTGGAGGATGCAGGCGACACAGGACGCAATCCGGGCAAGCAAGGTGAGCCATTATGAGTCCACAGGGCATGAGGAGCTGCTGTTACGTCTCCAAAGCGAAAGAAAAACGGTTGCTGCTGCTGCTGTTGAGGCTTGTTGCTGGAGGGTAATAAATGCGCCTGCGGCAGAAATCCAGGCATTGCTGCTGGATAACTGGGACTCAGCGTGGATGCCTCACCAGCCTGGCTGTTATGGCTGCCTGCTGCTGCTGCGGTAATGGCCTCATCCAGTTGGGCACAGCTAATCATGTTGGTGGGCGTGTTGGTGGGTGAAATGGTCACCGGTGAGAGTATGCCCTGGCCATTGCTTAACATGGTCAACTGTAGAGTGGGAGGCGGCACAAATATGTTGGGCGGGGGAACATTGGTCACAGCTGTCGGCGGCGTGGGGGAAGCCGTCAACGTAATCGTGGGCTTCATTAACAACGTGGGCTTACTGCTGCAAGGAGTGGTGGCTGCATTATCCACATTCACATTTACATAGGTCAGATTATAATAATTCTGATGTTCCACACCACCATTATTGGGTGTACCATTGTTGCCTTCTACCCCCAACAGAGTTTGATAGTGATGTGGATAGTAACCATTTTTGGCTCCTCCCTGCTGCATGCGACGTTGCAACGTGCTGAAATTGCTACCGGGTAAAATTTCTATAGGTTGCTGATTGTTGGCATTTGGTGTGGCGCCCCCTCCTCCTCCTCCTCCTCCATTTGGGGTGCTGTAGTGCATCTTTTTATGTGGTCCTGCATTATGTTTGCGTCTATAATGCGAGTTGTTTAAATGATGTTGCTGCTGCTGTTGCTGGTGTACATTTTGCTGCTGCTGCTGCTGATATTGCTGATAGCCATAGGATTGAGGATTACGATATCGCTGCTGCTGATGATAGCCTGCACCGCCTTCATGTTGCTGCTGCTGCTGTTGCTGTGGGCGTGCATAGTTGCTGTTGTCCTTATTGCTGCTCTCAGGCAGCAATTCCTTTTGCAAAAATGATGCTATGGTCAGCTGCTTGGGCTGTGGATAGTAATAGGGATAATGATGTTGCTGCTGTTGCTGATAGTTGGAGTTTCTTCTCTGCTCATAGGCCAGTGATTGCTGCTGCTGCTGCTCCGCCTCTTTTTGACAGGCCAAAGCTGTCTGCAATTGTTGCTGAAAGTAATTGAATTTTGAAAACATCAAAAACAAATCATTAACAAACGGCTAGGACCTTTAAAACCCCAGAAATTTTTCATCCGGCTCGAAGGACCACATGACCACATATAATTTGCCTTTATTAGCTTAAAGCACTCTTATGATCAGCTCGGCTCGAAGGTCCATATGTAAAGAAATGGCTCGAAGGTTCATATGTAAAGAAAGAATACTCAATTGTTTCTTTAAGGGGGTCTTCTCATTGAGCAACTTTTTTTTTCGACTTTTTTTTTTTTGCATTTATTTATAGCTTGGATATTCAAAAATATCCCCCCAAAAGGATTTTCGAAAACTCGAATTAGTTTAGGAGATATAGTCCTTTTAGTGACCCAATGTGACCTAAATTCCCAAGCAACTGCAAACTTAAGGGGGTCTTCTCATTGAGCAACTTTTTTTTAAACCCTCGTATTTTGACCTATGCGTTAAGTTTTCTCCGGTTCTACCGGACCGATTTTGATGAAACAAAGTGAATTCGACGGAGAATTGTCAGCTCTTTAAAACTGCATTTAAACATTTTTGATTTTTTTTTTTTCCAAAAAAATTACTTCAAACTTTAAACGCGTTTATCTCGAAACCACGTTTTTCGAACTGGCGGCCATGATATCTCCAGTTCAACTGAACCGATTTTCATGAAACAAAGTGGAATCGACGCAGAATTGTCACCATTCTCGGCTGAACCTCGACCATAATTTTAACACTAAACTACAAAAAAAAAGCCCGAAATTGAAATTTTTTTTTTGAATGGCCGCCATTTTGTCAAAAAAATCACAAAATTAAGTTTGAGGTTCAGCCGAGAATTACATCTATACTGATTATAACCCCGTTTTTTTTTTTCATTTCGGACGCTCCGGAGACCCGGAATCGTGGCCGCCGTGACGACACCTTTTTTTTCACCACCAACTTTGAAGTCTCATTACTTTTTGAACAGCCCTCGTATCGAGGCAAAAAAAATTTTTTTATTTACTTTGAACCTTTTGTAATACAATAAATAAAAAAAGTTTTCAATTATTCTTTGCGTTTTCAAATAAGAATTTTTTTAAAAAGGGTCCAAAAAACGGGTTTTGAATGAGAAGACCCCATTAAGGAGGCTTTACCAAACATTAAACATTAAAAAAACCGGCATTAAACATTGAATCTAATATTTGTGCCAATACTTTTTTGATGTTAAAATCGTGCTTTTTTGGTTTTTATCCATTTTTTATATTTTCTTTAAGTTAAGCAACAAACTTTTAAAGTGAAGCTGTGCCAATACTTTATTGATTCACTGTATGCATTTCTCTTTCTCTCTCTTACATATGTATGTATATTAATGTTGCTGCTGTTGGTGTCTCCCTCGCACCATACGTTCTCCTTGCGCAGCTGCTCCTCCTATGCGGGAGTGAAATCTTCTTTGATGTTCAACGTTTTGCGTATCTCCTCCGCTTTCTTGCCCTTGATCATGTTGGCTGCCGTCTTGCAGGTCACCGCGAGCAGACCCTTGATGTCCAAATAATGGGCAGCTTGAATCAGTCCGAAGAGCGTGCCCTGATCCACGTTCAAGAAATGAGCATCCCACCAACCGATATCATCGTTGCGCTTCTCCTTGTCATCATCATCTGTGGGCACTGGATCGTGCTTGTGGTAAGCGGCCCAGCTGAGAACCTTGCGCAAAATGGTCGAATTCACATTGAGCAAGGGCACAATGGCGTTCTCATCATCATCGCAATGCTTCAGCATGGGCTGAATGGCGCCAAAGCATTTCACAATTTCAATGTCAGCATCGAAAATCTCCCCATCGGAGGACTGCAACTTGATGTTGGGCATGATGATATTTCTGCGAATGATTTGTATGTATATCGTATATTATTATATATGTATTTCATCGAACCTCTAGACGCCGAAAAAAGCATGGAATGTGAATTACCGGAAACGCACAGAGTTGCTGGGCAACAGTGTTGCTGTGCAACAGTGCTGCCAGTTTCGCTTTTTTCCCGTCAAATCTGGCTTTTTTAAAACTGAATGGCGGGAAAAATTTTACAACAGCGGGCAGCGGGAATTCTGGCTTTTTTTCAGCTTAAGTAAATCGATAGTTTGTCAACTCTCGCAGTCAGGGACCGTAATCATTATAATTTATATTCGGGCCTGTTCCAAATTCCGAAAACGAGTGGAATTGCCGCAAATCGAGTTGATTGCTGGAACTCGCAAATCGACAAAAATTGTCGTTTTCAAAACGAGCGCTGCAGAGTCAGCGGAATTAAAATGAATTGCAAATTAAAGCATTAAACTACTTCCCCAATATGATAAACTAAAAATTCGAAATTAGTTGAACATTTTTAAGATCTTTTAGCATCATTACAAAATTGTTTTCGTTTTCTTTTTTTAAATTAAAATTTTTTGAAATCGAAATATTTAGAGATATGCCTTTTAATGACCAAAGTGATCGATTTTATAGTTGGGGGTTGATGGTGGGGGTAAAAGTAAGATTTTTAGGTAAAAAGTTTTTTACGTTTAATTATAATTTTACAGAATTTTTTTATAAACTTCTATAAAATATTGCATGAAAAACAAAACCGAGCGGCCGTGACCAAACCGAGCTGTTCTGAATTCCACTTTACTTTTTAGTCGATTTCGACCTTCAATCGGCGGCTGCTAGGGTTGCTGCATATGAATTTATTTAATCGGACTGCACTTTTTCTATTTCACTTAGCTATGTCTAGCCATATTTGATATGACATATTCAAATGAAATATTTGAATACTGGTTTAGGTAAAAATAAATGGATTTAAAGAGTAAATAAGAGCTTTATAAATTTAAATTAGGGAGAAGATGACAACTCTGTCTGCTGACGATAAACAAACACGTACGCAGGCCAGCCAGCCAGCTGTTTTCGAAACCGAGTTCGAAACGTAACCAAATCGTTCGGAATTGAGAACAGCAAATAGTAAAACGCTCGTTTTCGTTTCGTTTTTACTTTTTAAAAACGTTCGGAATTCGGAACAGGCCTGATTATAAAAATCCCAAATAATTTTTGATTGAAATTTTTGATTTATAAGGACGATTATCTGGAAACCTAAGCGTAAATTGGCAAATTTGCACAAATTATTTTCGTCTTATCTCATTAACATCTATCAAAAGCCTGTGTCAGATCAATGGGCACAGCTTACTTCCACATTGCTAATCAATATCGCTTCTTTAAAACTAATTTTTGCAACTCGAAATTCGGTTTTATATGTATACGTTCGTCTTGGTTCCCTTTCTAAGAATCTATATCATTTTTGATATAATGATTAAGGTCCCCAACTGAGAGAATTGCCAAACTATCGATTTACTTATAAATTTTAACTCAAAAGACTCCAAATCTAAATTAAAGCTGAAAAAAAGCCAGAATTCCCGCTGCACGCTGTTGTAAAATTTTTCCCGCCATTCAGTTTTAAAAAAAGCCAGATTTGACGGAAAAAAAGCGAAACTGGCAACACTGTTGCACAGCAACTCTGTGCATTTCCGGAAATTCACATTCCTTGATTTTTTTTCGGCGTCTAGAGGTTCGATGAAATACATATATAATAACATACGATATACATACAAATCATTTGCAGAAATATCATCATGCCCAACATCAAGTTGCAGTCCTCCGATGGGGAGATTTTCGAGGCACCCATTGACATTGTCAAATGCTTCGGCGCCATTCAGCCCATGCTGAAGCATTGCGATGATGATGAGAACGCCATTGTGCCCTTGCTCAAGGTTAATTCGACCATTTTGCCCAAGGTTCTCAACTGGGCCGCTTACCACAAGCACGATCCAGTGCCCACGGAGGATGATGACAAGGAGAAGCGCACCGATGATATCGGTTGGTGGGATGCTCATTTCTTGAAAGTGGATCAGGGCACGCTCTTCGGACTGATTCAAGCTGCCCATTATTTGGACATCAAGGGTCTGCTCAACGTGACCCTCAAGACGGTGGCCAACATGCTCAAGGGCAAGACCACGGAGGAGATGCGCAAATTGTTTAACATCAAAAACGATTTCACTCCCGCATGGGAGGAGCAGCTGCTCAAGGAGATGGGATGGCGCGAGGAGGAGTAAGGAGCGAGGGAGACACCAAGAGCAGCAACATAATTTCAAGTTTTTTAAGTTGTTTTTTGAGTTTGCTTGCAAATAAAATGAACTCGCAAGAATCATGATAAAGAAATTCACTTGAAACCTTATTAGTTGTGCAAAAACATATATAAAAAACAAGAAAGAAAGTCGGTCAAGCCCGACTATAACATACTCTGTGAATTGCTGCCCATTACCGTTGCGACCGGAGCTGCCCATAATTGTTTGTTTTCCTTATAACTCGACAACCGTTCATCCGATCTTTACCATTCCTTTGGCGGATGGATAAATAATCCTGATTACTATGACATCTATATGCTATAGTCATCCGATACCGCCGATTCCGACAAATGTGCAGCGTATTTATACTTAAAGACTTCGTGCAAATTTTGCTTAAGATAGCTTTAAAACTGCTAGAGGAGATGGCATAGAAACAGACGGACGGACGGACGGGGCTTAATAAAATCAGCTCGTCATGCTGATCAAAAATATTTATACGAACCAATGCTTCGTTGGTGAAAATGAATACGCAGTTTGATCTACTTTTGGTCTAGTTTACGGACTATATGGAATGTTTAATCGTCGAATCATTAAATGGTACACCATCCCCTGATTTTTCCGACGAAAATCATCTCTTAGGGACATGCAATAGCCCCATTATGTTATCATAAATTTGGATTTTAATTAAAATCTACCGTGCGGTTTTAGAGACATTGAAGAATTTAGGTTTGACCCCTTCTAGAGGTACCTTAACCAATTGTACGATAAACGCGATTTTTTGATATTGGCAAGTGTTTGATTTTTATCTTGAACCATTAACAATTAAGTTGAAATTGTTGTCGCCGCGTGTTGCTAGTACAAAAGTATCCATGGAAATCAAAAACTGAGTATGAGGTGATGCTTACAGAAGTCCCTTCTATGAGAATTTAAGGGTCTCATCCCGGGGTTTTCTGTGTTATATGTAGTTGTCCGATATTCATCAAACTTGGTGGATTATAAAAAGTATACAAAACCCATAATATGATGAGTTCTTCTACGCGTTACAAACATCTTAATATACCCTCTGCAAGGGTAGAAAAAGCTACTCGAAGCATTTTTATGCAAGCCGCCTTTAAGC
The DNA here is from genome assembly GCA_018904265.1 of Lordiphosa collinella. Lineage (NCBI taxonomy): Eukaryota > Metazoa > Arthropoda > Insecta > Diptera > Drosophilidae > Lordiphosa > Lordiphosa collinella. The sequence goes on along the minus strand of JAEIFV010000340.1, from coordinate 185,514 downwards.
AAATAGAAACTGTTTTATAGGGTAAAGTTATTGGTGACCCCTACGTGATTTTTGTTAGCATTAATCGTGAACAACGTACAGAATTCTAATGATTCCTTCAGATTTAGGAACATATTATTATGGGACTACTTGAAACTGTTTTACAGGGTAGTCACATTAGAATGAATACGTGATTCTGGTTATACTTACAATCAACTTGAACGGCTTAATCTTAAATCTTATTAAAAAGTATACAAGAATTTTCCTAGTAGTTTACCTCCTTTTGCTGATTGGTGGGCAGCTGTGGATAGTTGATCTTCCAGAAACTTAGTGGCTGCTGCTGTTGTTGTTGCTGTTGCTGCTGCTGTCTGGGTGATTCACTATTCAACTCATTCTTACATGTGGCTGGCGGACTGTTTGTGGTGCTGGTGGCTGCTGCTGCTTCATCTGTGGCTGTTGATGTGGCAGTTGTAATGGAATTGGATGACTCTGAGGAACTGCGATAATAGGATGAAGATGCGGTGGATTCTGTGGAAGAAGAAATGGAGTTGCGTTTCTTGTTGTTGTTGTTGTTGTGGCCGTTGTTAAGCCATTTGTTGGATTTGTTGTGTGACATTTTGTTGACGGAACTGTTGCTGGTGTTGCTGCTGCAGCTGCTAATGTTGCTGATGTTGTGTAGGCTGTTGTTGCTGTCGTTGAGCTTGCACTCGCTTAGTTGTTGTTGTATGATATTTTGATTTTTCATTAGCAAATTGTTGTTGTTGTTGTTGTTGGGAGATAGCTGCTGCTGTTGCTGATAGTAGGCCGTGGATTGCTGCTGCTGCTGGCCAAAATATTTTTTACGTTGCAGCGACTGACTATGGTTGCTGTTGTTAAAGTGCATTTGTGGCTGCTGCTGCTGTTGTGCCTGTTGCTGCTGTCGCTTCTGCTTATTCTCCATTGTGTTGCTGTGGTGATATTTGGACACCTGTCTTAGCAAATTGGCCGACTTGTTGTTGTATTTGTTTAACTTTTGGGGAACTTGCGGCTGTTGTTGCTGCTTTGAGTTGGGCGAGCCAGCCGTAAATCTTTGCCGGAATTCCCTTTGCTGTTGTGTTGCTGTTGCTGCTGGCGTGCTAGCATCCGCTTCACCAGCAACAACATTTGCAGCAAATATCTTCATTTCTTTAGCTGCTTGTGTGGCAAACATACATATGACACTCTAAGAGTTTTATGTGTCTCGAAAATATATTTTTTTTTTAAATTAAAATTAAATGTTATTTTTAAAATTTTTTTTTATGATTTTTAATAAATAATATTAATTTTTTTTATGAATTTTTTTGTTTGTTAATTTTGTTGTTTTTTTTTGTTTTGTTTTGTTTTTTCTATTGATATTTCAGTTCCAGATTTTTAGTTTAATTTACTTTTTTTTATAGTTTATTCTGTACCAACTGGCAGGGACAGCAGTGTAGAGAGTACCGTAATTTCTCTTCTTATTCTGACACATACACAAATTGTTCTTGCCTTACTCCCTTTGCTCTTTCACTTTCTCGTTATGTTGCTTGCCCACACAAAAAAAAAAAGAGCCGTTACATGCAAAGAAGAAGCATAGCAAATGCCTCTGGGAAAAGGAAACGACATTTAAAATTTGATCATTATTTAAACTATTTATCAAAATATCACTCACCTGGCCATAGAGTACACAAAACGGTGCTTAATCTTGTCGAGCGTCTGGCACCCGGCTCCGTTCACATTAATTCCAACAACACAATTCTCTCGCACATTTACATATATTTATTTATAATATCTTTCAAACATTCATTATTAAACTTTTCTTAAACTCTTTTTTTATATGTAAATTTTGGGGCACTATTAACAGCTTTTGCACTTATATATAAAAAAAAAAAAATAAGTTAAAAATTTTCACACTGTCGCGATCGGAGAGCAGAGAGCAACTGATTAAAAGCTCATATCGCCCCCGCCATCTAGATAGTCAGCTTGCAGCAGCAGCAGCAGCTCATCCTGTAGTGTTATCGAACGACAAGCTTAACACACCGTCGACCACCTAACTAGGAACTTGGTTATATTATATTTCACTTCGGCTCGGCCGAAGTTTTGTATACCCTTGCAGCTTTTCTAACTAAGACTACTTTTTGGACCTTACTTTTCTATGGGATCTATACTATATAGATGTCTGATTTCGACCAAACTTGGTGAAATCATGGTAAAGCATAATACACTGTTAATTACGAAATTTGGAGGCGATCCCATTTAAAACTAAAAAGTTTTTTTCACTAGAACTTCTTTTTTGACCGATTATTCATACTGCAGCTATATGCTATAGTCATCCGATTTTGACAAAACTTTGTAGAATTGTGTAAAAGCATATAAAATAAGTGTATGCCAATGATAAGGACGTTTTCATTAAAAACAAAAAAGTTTTTCTCACAAGAACTAGTTTTTCGACCGATCGTTCCTATGGCAGCTATATGCTATAGTCATCCGATTTCGACCAAACTTAGTAAAATCATGGGAAAGGATAGTAAGCTAAGAAATACGTACTTTGGAGGCGTTTCCATTAAAAACAAAAAAGTTTTTCTCACTAGGACTAGTTTTTCGAACGATCGCTCCTATGATAGCTATATGCTATAGTCATCCGATCCGGCTGGTTCCGACAAATGTGCAGCGTATTTAAACCAAAAGGCTTCGTGCAAAGTTTGGTGAGGATAGTCTTAAATCTGACGGAGGAGATAGCATAGAAACAGACGGACAAGGCTAAATCAACTCAGCTCGTCATGCTGATCAAGAATATATATATTTTATGTGGTCCGAGATGCTTCCTTCTATGCGTTACAAACATCCGGACAATTTTATAATACCCTCTGCAAGGGTATAAAAATAAGTTTGAGAAAAAATTGGTGCCGTACATAAATTTTTTTGGATTTTAGGTGCAACAAAGGTACAAACTGGTGTGGAAGATTTTTATTGTATAAGAAATGTACTTAACCAGTGTAGCCCCAGGAGCGAACACACTTGGCAATTCATACCGAATGCTTGCCGAAGTAATGCATATGTCAGTGTCAGAGAAAGTAAAAAATATTTGCTTGATATAATTTTGCTGTCCTTCCCATTTGTACGGCTCTGCACTTGTTCAGACACGACCAGCCCATAGCCCCCGTTAGCCGAAGTCACTCGTGCGTTACACTCAGACGCGAGCTGAATGAATGTGAACTTATGATTGTGTGAATTGGTGAGCTTAGAAAAGTCACCAACACAAGCATATTTGCGCCACATTAGGCCGAGTCTGTTGCAGAGTCCCGCTTAAAAGCTTTCTCTCTCTGTGGCCATACCAAAACTCAAGATGAGAGAAGAGCCACAGCAGCAAACTTTCAATCTCTCTCTCTCTCTCTCGGTTGTTTCTAAGAATCTCTTGATCTGAAACATTCAACTTACCGTTTGTACCGTTTAAGCGAATAAAACTCCCAAGTATTATCTTTTTTTTCTTCTATATTTTCAATAATCATTTCCAACGTAATCCTTGTCATAAATCACCTCCTATAGCGATAGCGCTTAAAGTGGAACCACAGCTGAAAGATATTATTATGGAACTGGCAGCGGAATCCGCGCTTATAGCTAAACTCCCATTCGCGATTGACGATCTTGAAGGCGATGTCCTCGTAGGGTGGACCCGTGTGAAAGCGGAGCACCGCAAAGTCGGCATTATCCGCGCAGGGTGTAAGAAAGTACTGAGGCGTTTGGGATTTGTCCATAAGATCCGGATAGAAAATGTTGAACTTGTAGCCCTGGACAATTTTCGGTGGAGGATTGTCCATGTCGTAGTGCGTCTGATTGTATTTGTTCCACTCGAAGCCGGTGTGTACGCGATTGAAGTAGCGCGGCTTGCGTGGTCGGTACTTGTCGGTGGCCAGCTGGGGAACGGCATCCAAAGTGGTTTCTACGCTGAATTCGGCCTCGTCGCCCTGCATGCCCTGGCGGGCTTCGTGGCGCATGCGCAGCTCCTGAGGGGTGAGGGCATTGTTATCCACACGCTCGGGGTGTAGGATGAGCAGACGTTGACGCTGGAGACGGCGTTCGTCATCGCTGTCGTCATAGAGGCAGCCATCGGCCAAGGGATCGGCGTCATCATCTTCGGGTGCGATAAATCGGCCAGAGCAGTCATCTGCGTTGAGGTATTGGGGACTGTAGTTGCCTAGCTGGTAGAGACGCGTGGATTGGATGAGCTCTCTGAGGGGACTCTCACAATCGGAGGCGGGCGGAGGAGAAGCGCTGGGTTCGCGTTCTAAGGGCTCCTCCACTGGCTGCTGCTGCTCCTCTGGCTGCAGCTGACTGCCCGGCTCCTCTTTGATGTCCTCATTCTCTCGTTTTAGCATTAAAAGCTTCTCCCTGAGCAGAGCCTGATGGCGATCTCTGAGACGTGCACGCGCCATATGCGCCTTCAGCTGCGACAAGAGGCTCTCCCAGTAGCTTATATCCACACCATCAGCACGCCCACTGATCTTGGCCTCTATACGCTGACGCATTTCCTCCAGCTGTTTGGCTTGTTTGCCACGGAATATATCCGCCACATCTTTGACAACACTCTGATGAATGCCATCGCGTCGCTGATTTAGGGCTGATCCTTCCGCCGCCTGCAGCTTCTGCAGTTTCTGCAACTCATCCTGGACAATGGTAATCATGTCGTGCCAGAAATCCATGTGCTTGCCCTGCTCCAGCTCCTCGTATACCTTAAAAGATAGATAGATGGAAAGATTAAATAAAATATGAGTTGATTACATAAAATAAAAAAACAATTGGATTTCCCTCCCCCCCCCCTTAATATCCACCAGCAAATCCTCCAGCTCATCCAGTGGCAAACCCTGGAGCAGCATGTAAGGCTCATGCATTTGCATCTCAAGGGAATCCTCCAGAGGAGCATTGCCCGCAGCCACATATTGAGCCAGCAGATCAATAGGTTTGGCTCGTCCATCCCGGATGCGTATCTCACTTCTCAAACGTGCCTGCTCCAAGTGGAAAGTGTCCTCCTGACGTTGCCACTCCCTAAACTGTATGGCCTCCTTGGCTCTTTGCTGCTGCATCATGTCATCCTCGCGCACCTGACGTTCCAGTTCCCGCTCCTGGCGTCGCTTCTTCACCTTCTCCAGTTCGCGTCGATTCTCCAGTTGCTTCTGCAGCGACAGCACCTCCACCGTTTTGGTCGGCAAATTGGCCAGACCCTCCACCTCCAGCTTCTTGCCCCAGTGAAAGGTGGAGGTGAGATTGGAGTCACCAAAGGGATTGTCCTCATTCGAATAGGTCTGATACTCATTGTCCCAGCCCATGCGCTGACGGCGACGCTGTTCCTTAGCCTGTTTCTCGCGCAGACGACGCGAGCGCTTCTCCTCGGGCGTCTCCTGCGACTTGAGTTCATCCTTTTGGCGTTGACGTTCCTGCTGCTCGCGCAGACGACGTGCCTCCAGCGTTTGCAACAGTTTGATGGAGTTTTTAGCCAAAGGCGATTGAGCAGACGACGACGAGGAGGAGGATGAAGATGAGGAGGAGGAACGTTGTTGCTTTTTGCCTCGACGCTTCTCTGGCTCTCGCTGACTTTTGCGTTCTTTCTCTCTGTGCCTTTCCTTGTCCCGTTGCTTTTGCTTGTCGCGACTGCGTTCCGCACTTGGACTCCTTCTTCGTCTTTGTTTTTCACGGCTGCGGCTACGACTGCGACGCCTGGATTTGGATTTCTTATTGGGCATGTTGAACTGTTGTAAACGTTTACCCACTTTATTATTAAAACTTAATAACAATCTCGAGTGAGATGACCAAGTCGGGAGTTATCGCAGCCGATAGGCATTTAGAGATGTGACACATTTTTCAAAGTTAGAGATGTGACACATTGCCGAAAACAGTGACTCACGAAGGCTCGTGAACAACTTTTTCATGTGAAAAGTATACATAAACGGCAAAATAGTTTATTAAAGTATCGTCTTTCCGATGGTCTAATTGGTTCTTGCGCAAATTTGCCCCCATTCTGTAAAATTCGCATATAAAAATCGACAATAACATCAAAACTGCTGAAAGTCGGCATAATCGTTTATATGGCAGCTATGTGAAATAGTTTTTTAAGCAAAATTTACGAAAGCAAACCAAATTGTAGTTAAATTGCTTAAAAATTAACAAAGTTAATGCAAGTCGGCCGCATTGGCTATATTCTTCTTCTTTGGCCTGATGACGGTCTTGGCCGCTGCAACTAATGCCCGCCACTCGCCTCTGTCCCGAGCGACATCCCACCAGAAGGGCACACCCAGCTTCGAAATATAAAAGTGCAAGGTATGAAATATTGTTAAAAGCCTATTCTACACCTGCCAGATATATACGGAAAAGAATTTCATTAAAATCGGTCATGCCTTTTCGAAGGAGTTTGCTAACAAAACTTGTGACACGAGATTTTTTTGCGCAAAGAAAGCGCATACCTCCAGCTATAGTACAATATTCAAAGAAAAAAATCATATGGCGTGTGAATTGCGACGGGTACCCCAGGGCCTTCTGAACTCAAAGTTGTCAAATGTAAAAAAACCCACAAAACTTAAGATTTTTCCCATTTTTTATGAAAACCAATACGAATGGAAACTTCTTTAAATATTTTTTTTATTTAAAATCTAGTCCGTAGTCGAAAATATAAAATCAAATTTTGGCAGCTGTTGTTTTCCTATTTTCAGCTATTAAGTTTCCACATTTTTTGGAGCAATTTTAAGAAAAATCAACTTGGAAATGCTATCATTCAATAACTATTTTGTGAAAATATTCCAAGTTATGGCATCAGACAGCCATAAGTATTCTAAATCATTTCCGACAGTCGTTTTAGCCAGTGTGACTTTGTCGTAAATTTCGGCCCGCTGCCTAGTGTGCACTTTTAGGCTATATCGGCTCGTTCAGCAGAAATCTATCGATGCATAATTTACCTGCTGCTCAGCCCTCCATTTTTCGGTTTTTTTTTAATTATACGAACTTATGTTGTTTTCAAAGTTGCATCAAAATGTTTCAGTGATTTCAATTTTAAATAGTCTTGCCGTGATATCGTGATTTATAAATCACTGTTACCTGCTGCTTGTTTGCACATCTCTATCACTTAATAAACGATAGGCAGCTGTATGCTCTCGGCTTGGTATGACCCTTTTAACTTTAACTGGGCCACGACGATCGAATGCACTTGCAGCGCAACAAGTTTTAAATAAAAATCATATATTAAAGTGTAAATAGATAAAAAATACTATAATTAAAAAAACCAGCACAGTTTAATAAGGTAAAGTATTAAAGCCGAAGGCTGAAAAGTTGTAGTTTAAGAGACAAATCACTAAGTGTTATCTTTCTCATGCGCTCTCTCTTTGTTTCTCAGAACGCTTCACTCTGCCGGCTGGAATTACTGCATTAAAAAGCCTGTTTTGCTATGTCCATGGAATCAATTAAAAACATGTCGCAGTTAAATCAAGAATTTCAATACACTCCCGAGTTTACTGCGGCAGAGCAGGCCATAATAGATAAAGAATTTACAAGAGTTGAAGGTAAGTAAAGGCCACTCAAGTTGGTGGTGAAATAGCCAAGTGGCTTATAACAGTAAATACAAGCATACAAACAAACAAACAAACAAATGTTATTGTAGATAACGACACCACCTACCTCGATCATGCGGGAACCACCCTCTACCCCGCTAGCCAGGTGCGCAATTCCAGTGAGCAACTGCAGCGGGATGTGATATGTAATCCACACACTTGCCGTATCACCGCCGACTATGTGGATCAGGTGCGCTACAGGTGAGTGGAGTGGATTTAAAGAAATTCTGAAAATTGAAAAATCACCCGACGGATTCTGAAAGATAAATACGAAAAAATATTTTTCAATTTTTTTATGGAGTTTTCGTTGTAGAAAAACTCCTGGGCAAGAGGCCTCTGGAGTTCGTGAACTTGGCTTAATACTTGTGGCCTATAACATTTTATCAAGTAGCTAACCTTGAAATAGAATCTATTGCAGAGGCAGACAAAAAATACATTTATATTTTTGCATTAGTGTGTGTGAGAGCAGCGCAAAAATTGCTCTCAATTTTAGTGGCAACGACTGCGTCGCGGCGTAGGAGAGCACGCAATGCAGCGCCGCTTGTACAGCTTATACTGTGTGTGTTGGAGCTGCGCTGCTTTGAGACTTTTTCGTATGCACACGAGATAGCAATGTGCCTGCCCCTCATCTAGTGACAAAAACTTAAGTCATTCTTGTTTTTGGTATAACTAGTCGAAATACTCTGATACATCAAAATATCGATATAGATATTTTTGAAGTTAACCTTCCCCTATTTTTTTGAACCGAACTAGTCCAATCTTTAGACATATTTTGTAAAAAAAACTCTTCTTTCAATTCCTTGCAGAATTCTGGAGTTTTTCCATACCCGTGAGGATGAATACGAGGTGATATTTACACATAATACCAGTCATGCCTTACGTCTGGTGGCGAATCATTTTCAATTTGGCGACGGCTATTTCCATTACTGCCAAGAAAACCATACCTCTGTGCTGGGCATGCGGGAGGGTGTAAAAGCCCGAGGCATTTTAATGTTAAAGCAGGAGGATATCAGTGAGCTGCAGGCAACAAAAAAGTCAACCGTTGGCAGCAATCCCCATGGAACTAGCAACAACCTGGTGGTGTTCTCCGCTCAATGCAATTTCAGTGGATACAAGATGCCCCTAGAAGCAATCAACATACTGCAAAAAAATGGCTTAACTGAGCCGGGAAAAATGGTATGGGGATTAGATCCCTACGAGGAGAACAACTATCAATACTTTGTCTGCCTGGATGCAGCTTCATTTGTGGCCACCAATACCTTGAATTTGCAGCTATATCCGGCCGACTTTGTGGCCGTAAGTTTCTACAAGATCTTTGGCTATCCCACGGGAGTGGGAGCCTTGCTGGTAAGTCGTCGTGGTAAAACAGCTTTGACTAGGCCACGAAGTTTTTATGGAGGCGGCACCGTAGACTATGCCTATGCACATGCCAGAGATCATCAGCTAAGGCAGACGTCGCTAAGTGCACGATTTGAGGATGGCACCTTGAACTTTCTAAGCATTGTGGAGCTGCTGGAAGGCTTTCGCAGTTTGAAGCGTTTGGTGCCCCCTAGTTTCCCGGGAGAAGACATCATGGAGCGTATAAGTCGTCATGTTTTTGGTCTAGCCAGCTACCTGGAGCAGCAGTTGAAGTTACTCCGCTATCAGAATGGTCAACCTCTGATCAAATTGTATAACCACAAGGGCTATAAAGAACGCTCTCAGCAGGGCGGCATAGTGGCCTTTAATGTGCTCACAGAAGCGGGTGACTATGTGGGATTTGGTGAAATAGCCTGTGTGGCCGCACTTAAACGCATACTCCTACGTACTGGTTGTTTCTGCAACATAGGAGCCTGCCAGCGACATTTGGACTTAAGTGACGAGGTTATGGATAAAATATACAAAGAGACGAAACGTAAATGTGGCGACTATAATGATTTAGTCAATGGACAACCCACGGGTGCGGTGAGAGTTTCCCTAGGCTATATGAGCCGGCAAAAGGATGTGGATAAGGTAATAGAAATGCTAAAGTCGAGTTACCTCCTGACGAAACGTCAACAGCGGCTGCAACAGATAGAAAAACAGTCCATACTGTTGCCCAAGGCATTACAAAACAAGGCTTTGGGTTTAAGACCAAAACTAGTGGATATACATATTTTCCCCGTAAAATCCTGTGCCGCCATAAAGGCTACCAAATGGCCACTCACCCCTCAAGGTCTTCAATATGATCGTGAATGGATGATTGTGGATGTGAATGGACTGCCTTTAACACAGAAACGCTGCCCGCAACTCTGCTGCATACAACCTCTTATCGAGCCACCATATTTGGTTCTAAGTTACCGTGCTGAAGGCTCCACCTGTGCCAAGGTACCACTCTCCCTGGAAGCTCTGTCAAACGAGAGCTGCCTCAGCAAGGTATGTCGTCAGCCCATTGAAGGTTTCGATTGCGGTGATGAGGTGGCCCTATGGTTAAGTCAAAACCTGGGCATAGAAGGCATACGACTGCTTAGAAAGTCCTACAGAAAGTCCTCGCCACACCTGAGCCTGGTAAATGAGGCTCAGTTTTTGCTGGTGAATCGTGCCTCTGTGCGTTCTTTGGAATTCGATGAGGACTTGGAGGACACGGTGGATCGGTTTCGGGGCAACCTGATCATTGAAACCGCCCTACCCTTTGAGGAGTTGAGCTATAAGAACCTAAATATAGGTAAAGTAAACTTCCAGGTGGAAGGACCGTGTCAGCGCTGCGATATGATTTGTATTAATCAGCGTACAGGTGAACGTTCACCTGAAACGCTGACAACCATAGCACGTCTGCAAAAGGGCAAGATGCGATTCGGCATATACATTACCCGAGTGCAGCATGAGAATCAAAAAGAAGAAGAGGAAGTTTTTTTGCGCTGCGGTGATAAACTGTTTATGGAGGATGTATAAACCATCATACCATACCAAAAGGTGATGCCACATAGGCTATGAAGTTAGTTTTGTTATATCATTCCAGCCCAAAGTTACTTAAATTTTGTAAGCCAAGACTGCAATTTGATTCGACCAACCCAAACCAAACTTTGTAAATATTACTACTTAGATGGAGTTTACATAATGAAACCAAATTCAGAGAGAATCAGTGGAGTTGCTATAATTTCTAGTAATGTGCCAGACTGAAAAAAACCCTTTTTAATTTTCTAACTAAGATTAATTTGGGCCCTTAACCTGTTTTTTCGCTAAATTTATAAATTTAGCTTGAAGTCTCAAGATTTCAGTTCAAAGCTACTTTAATTTTGTAAACCAATCAATCAATTCGACCAACCCAACTCAAACTATGGACGGAGTTTACACTTTAAAACCAACTTCATAGAAAATCAGAGGAGTTTCCATAATTTCTAGTAATGTGCCAGACTTAAAAAACCATATTAATTTGTAAACTAAGATTTATTTGGGCTAAAAAATAAGACCATAACCTTTTTATTTTTTCACTTAAGGGGGTCTTCTCATTCAAAACCCGTTTTTTGGACCCTTTTTAAAAAAATTCTTATTTGAAAACGCAAAGAATAATTGAAAACTTTTTTTTTATTTATTGTATTACAAAAGGTTCAAAGTAAATAAAAAAATTTTTTTTTGCCTCGATACGAGGGCTGTTCAAAAAGTAATGAGACTTCAAAGTTGGTGGTGAAAAAAAGGTGTCGTCACGGCGGCCACGATTCCGGGTCTCCGGAGCGTCCGAAATGAAAAAAAAAACGGGGTTATAATCAGTATAGATGTAATTCTCGGCTGAACCTCAAACTTAATTTTGTGATTTTTTTTGACAAAATGGCGGCCATTCAAAAAAAAAAATTTCAATTTCGGGCTTTTTTTTTGTAGTTTAGTGTAAAAAAAAAATAGTAAAAAATTTTTTTTAAATTATGGTCGAGGTTCAGCCGAGAATGGTGACAATTCTGCGTCGATTCCACTTTGTTTCATGAAAATCGGTTCAGTTGAACTGGAGATATCATGGCCGCCAGTTCGAAAAACGTGGTTTCGAGATAAACGCGTTTAAACGCGAGATAAAAAAAAAATCAAAAATGTTTAAATGCAGTTTTAAAGAGCTGACAATTCTCCGTCGAATTCACTTTGTTTCATCAAAATCGGTCCGGTAGAACCGGAGAAAACTTAACGCATAGGTCAAAATACGAGGGTTTAAAAAAAAGTTGCTCAATGAGAAGACCCCCTTAAGTTTGCAGTTGCTTGGGAATTTAGGTCACATTGGGTCACTAAAAGGACTATATCTCCTAAACTAATTCGAGTTTTCGAAAATCCTTTTGGGGGAATATTTTTGAATATCCAAGCTATAAATAAATGCAAAAAAAAAATCGAAAAAAAAGTTGCTCAATGAGAAGACCCCCTTAATTGATTAATTTTGCTAAAGACAAACTCCAAAGATCATCAGGACCAAATTTTGGTTCTAGTACTTCGGTTTCAATACATCAAATGAAGTCTTTATTTCGTTATCTCGTTGCATTCCAATACGAAGTTCAGTTCGGCTAAGTTCTGAAAGCTTTTATCTTAAATTTATTTGAATGGTTTCCTAGAGTTGGGCTTGAAAATGAGCTTACAAGCTATTTGTATCTTCATTAAATTTATAAATTTTGATTGAAGTGGAAAGATTTCAGTTCAAAGTTACTTGAATTTTGTAAGTTTTGTTCGACCAACCCAAATCAAACTATGTAAATATTACAACTAAGACGAAGTTTACACGATGAAACCAACTTCAGTGGAGTTTCTAAAATTTCTAGTAATTTGCCAGACTCAAAAAACCATTAAACTAAGACTAATTTGGTCTAAAGCAGGGCCCATAACCTGTTTTTTCTTCGCTAAATTTATAAAATTAGCTGAAGACAAACTTCAAAGATCATCACGAACAGATTTCGGTTCTAATACTACGGTTTTCGGTTTCAATACATTAAATGAAGTCTTTTTTTTCGTTCTTTCAATGCAATCTAAAACGAATTTTGGTTCGGCTAAGTTTTCATAGCCTTCGTTTAAAGGGTTTCTTCGAGTTGAGCTTAAAAAAGAACTTACAAGCATTTTCTATCTTCACTAAATTTCTCAATTTTGCTCAAGACCAACTCCAAGAAGCATCAGGATTAATCGTCTAACAAATTTCGTTTCTATTACTTCGTTTTTCGGTTTCAATAGATTACATGAATTGTTTATTTCGATATGTCGTTTCGTTTCAATACGAATTTCGTTTCAGTTAGGTACCTGAAAGAAGAGTATTTCGATTTAAGATTCTCTTTTGGTTGTCAATTTACACTTCCATCTTGGGTTCCCATACACCAAAAATGTTTAAATTGTTTAAAGAATCGGAAAATTCAGTTTTTTAAAAATATTAAAGTAAAGGAACTTAAGTAAACTTAGCTCAGGCAATGGAGTTATTGTACATTTTGTATTTTTGCACACTTATAAGAGTTGGTTAGGCCTATTCCAAGCACTGTCGATACATAAGTAATATGCAAAACGACTTATACACATTTTGTATTAGGACTTTTATGACTGTTTTTATAAAAATAGTTTCATTTAAAACAACAAAAACTCCTGTTTGTATGCAAACAATTTTTGGTCTTCTGCTTTAGACGTGGCGGCCGATGGCTGCTCACTGAGTGCAAAGTCCAGTCCATGTCTGTCTTAGGCTGTCTTTTTGGTGTTTTGCGAGCATGCTGCTTTGGAATTCACAAACAGTTTTGCCGTCGCTGGCATGGAGATACTGCTCTTTTGATAGACATTTCAGGCTAAAGATTGCTGATGAGTGAGGATTTGGTTCCTCATGAAACGCGTCCGATCAACCTGAAGCCTCCTTTGTTGTGATGTGTGTGCCTCTGTTTAAAGTTATGCCAATAGCATAAGAACACCTAGAGCCAGTAAAAACTGCAAGTCATTTTGATTTAGTTTAGGAAACCAGCCTTTGTAAGTAAACTTAACAGAGTTTTAAAAGTTTTACAAACTTTTGGGAACTCTGCTTAGTTCAATAAACTGAATGAACTACAATACTAAGTATCGTTTGTTCAAAATAATGGTAAAAACAGTTTCCTATGTTCTTTCTTTTGTATTCCAAATTTCAATTCCATCTGTTTCTTACCTTTGATTGCTTTAATTTGGCCTTTTCAAAGGTAACTCAATGATTAATGAAAACTTTATGTGCGATTTATGATCATTTACAGTTTGATACATCTTTTAGTTTTACGATTTACAACCGCATAACTTTGGCGAAACTGAAAATGTAATAATATCGCTTCTGGTACATAATTTCCAACGTTTAAGTTAGGTTATTAAAGTTATTCATTATCTTTTAATCCTTTTACAAGGGTCTGGGCTCTGTATTTCCTATTTACATTGAACAAAGTGTAAACTCTAACCTAAATAAAAACCACTGCAGTCTTGGTATAACTATCTAAGCTTAACAATGTAAAAATCCTACTAATTTAAGTATGTACACAGTACAAAATATGTTAACACCTCTTGCCGCCTCAGTGTCTTAAAAAAAAAGTACCTAAATGGACAATATGTATACAATTTTTATATTTACAATAAACTGCAACTAAAGCACAAACAAGTCATTGAATTACATTTTTTCTAAAGTAGCTACTTTCATTGGATACCGACTGGACTCCAGGTCACTTTCTAACTTAAGCGAATGGACTGAACATTAAGTAAGTCACGTGGGACTTTTCCATCAAATTCAGAGCGCGGAGTTACCTCTGACATTACCTGTACAAAGAGGTTAAGGTGGCGTTACGAGTATTAAATCGAATCGGACCATGTTGCAACCAAGTCGGACATCTAATTAGTATAGCTGTCATAGTTCACAGTTCTAACTCATATCTTTCTGTCTTTGAAGTGTGCAGACAGCTATGAAAATACATAATGAGAGTTTTTTAAGACTCGTTCGCTCTCTCTTAATAACTGTACTCAGAGTGAGTGAGAGTCAGCCGGTGTTGCTTGGCAATCCTAGCCATCTGATGGTAATTTAGTTAAATTTCTTGCAATTCAAATTAAACAACTACAACGCCCACCCTCGTCGCTTTAACACACTGACTGAACAGAGAGATAGAGAGAGAGAGAGAGCGTGGCTCATCAGAGCCTGTCACATTGAATAACATCAACCGCCAATCTCAAGCAAAATTGCTTATGTATCGCAAAATTATCGATAAACCTATTACGCAGCCTCTGCCGAAGTCGCTGTCAGCGTGGGCAGCGACAGAGGCAGAGGCTGGGAATGTCAATAAAATGCCGTTAGTACACAAACGAAGCTGCTGGCAAGCAGTCGACCATTTTTTTTTTGGGGGAACAAACAAAAAGGATAAAAGCCAAAAGCAAGCGCAGACACACACACACACACGCAGAGAGCGAACGACCAACAGAGAGTGTGTGAAAGGAAGAGAGGGAGAACGAGTAAGCGCGCGCGAGGGAGAGCCCTTGAAAGTATGCAACCAAAAAGCTCAGCGAAGGCTCCCAAAATTTTGGCAATAATAAACAACAACAACAACAACAGAACAGCAACCAGCAGCGAGAATGTAAAGCAAATCCAATTTACTAAATTTTTTTTTCTACAAACACACACACCGCATAACGGTTGTTTGTTTTGGTTTGTGTACAAGTGTGCGTGCGTGCAACAACAACAACAACAACATGTAAATACAACGAATATATAGGAAATTTTGATACCAAATTTGTTAATTAAATCAATTTAAACAAGAAGAAGCAGAGGAAAATGGCATAAACATAAAAGGAAACAGAAAATATTTGCCAAAAGTGCAGAAAGCCGAAAAGATCGAAACGATTAAAACAACAACAACCAGCAGCAGCAGCAGCAGCTGTCAGCCAGGCTTTGGCTGACCCCCCCACCCCCCTACCTCTCGGCCATAACCCTCCCTAACCCCAGCCCCACCCCACTCAACATGAACATGCTACACAGTTTCAGCAGCGGCGGAGCTTCCAACGCCACAGGCGATGCCTCCAGCGGTGAGTGAGAAAAACTTTTGTTCAAAATCCCTCTCCACCCACTTTTACCTTCCCAACAATTTTGGGTAACAACAATTACATATGTACAGCATTTATACATACAAATGTATTTGTATGTTTGTGTCTGTGTGTGTGTGTGTGGGTAAAGCGATTGTGTTTGTGTGTGTGTGTGTGTTGTTGATGCGTAGAAGGTGCGAAAGTGAAATGATTTGGCGTCGTCTCTGTAAAAAGTAAAGAAAACTCACTTGCACAGTAAACACTCGAAATGAGAGACTGTCACAAGTTAAGCAATTCGAACTACACTAACCAGATTAGAAGAAATCCTGTTAGTATGCATAGTATAAATGCTAATTAAGTCAAAGAAAAGTCCAAAAATGGAAATTTATTATCTATAATTTCAACCAATAAAAAATTTCAAACAAATTAAAACATTTCAGTTTTATTGTTCAGTTTTAACTAAAAATTACGCATACGCCCCGTAAGCAACAGCCAAATTTAAACAATAAATACAATGCTTCATGTTCGAAAAGTAGTATTATTTACAAAAACAAACTGCAAGGGTATACAAAACTTCGGCCAAAAAAAAGTAAACTTTCCCCTATTTCTTTAAAGTGAGACTATTCGTTTTCTCTACGTTTTCCTACACCTTCAGCTTCTGTTTTTGGACCTTTTTTGAAAAAAATCTCTCATTTGAAAACGCAAAAAGATATTTGAATATTTTTTTTTTTATTGAAAAAGAAAATAAAAAAAAATTTTTTGCCGCGATATAGGGGCTGTCCAAAAGATGGCACCGTCAAAAGTTGGCCCTCAAAAAAAGGCTGGTGCTGGCGGCCACGATTCCGGCCCTCAGGGCTGAAAAAAAAAAAATAAGGGTTATGATCAGCATAGATGTCATTCTGGCCCGTAGTAAAATAAAAATTTTGCGATCAAAATGGCGGCCACTTGAAATTGACAAATCGAATTTGGACCCATTTTTTGTAGTTTAGTGTAAAAAAAATAGTAAAAAAATCGCAAAATTTTTATGTTTACTACGGGCCAGAATGGTGACAATTCTACGTCGATTAAACTTTGTTTCATCCAAATCGGTTCAGTAGAACTGGCGGAATCGTGGCCGCCAGCTCGAAAATCGTGGTTTCGAGATAAACGCGTTTAAAGTTTGCAGTTGCCAGGCAAATCGGGTCACTTTGGGTCATTAAAAGGGCATATCTTCTAAAGTATTTCGAATTTTTTAGGGTTATGTTCTTAAATGCCCAAGCTATAAAAAAATGCCAAAAAAAAAGTCGAAAAAAATTTTTTGCTGAAAGAGAATAGGGCCTTAACATGACCCTACAAACCGTCACTGTCGTTTGACCAGCGGCGGTTCTCGAAAAAATGGCTCGATGACTCCTGAACCCCTCAACGGCACTCCCTCACTCGTGGATTTCGTGCCCCAAAAGCGATAGTTTTGCTTGTTCACGTACCCGCGGGTGGAAGTGAGCCTCTGTATGCTTTGGTCGAAAAGCGTCATTTCCGATTATCCGCGTTCTGACTATATCGATCGTGCTGTTCCTTTCAAGTCCAAAGTGTCAAAACAGATCTGACTATTTGTAAAAATAAGAGCACAATTCCAATAGGGTGACTTCTTTTGACCCACCTTGTACTTTTATAGAGTCGGAGATGCTATACTTTTGCCCTGTTACTACTTTGGGCGGAGTAAAATAATCCAAAAAGTGCTCTACGGTCAGATTGAATCATTAAGCGGGTTGTTGTCTTTAAGTGCTGGCTTTAGAGGATGCCGACGCCTGCAGGTAGGAAAAGTTGATGTTGGAAAATACTTCCTATCGATACCAGACTTTACTCCGAGTCTCCAAATTTTTTCGATGTATATCGATACCACTTTAGCATTTCAGAAAAAGAAAGCCCTCAATGAATTTTAAAGCGTGAAGAACCATGTATGTAAATTGATGCTCAAAGATACTCAGAGATATGTCAAATGTATTAGTTATCATGTGTGGCTGCTTTTAAGACCTTTATGTTAAGTTAACCTGCAGTTTTAGCCGGCTCGAGGTCATGTTAAATCACAAAGGCGGCTGGTAGATTGTACAGCTGTTTCAAGGGGAACCATTCTCTGACTTCATAGATTTTGGCCTGTCGACTGTTTGTCTAGCAGCCGTCTCTCCATGCCTGCAATGCCATAACTGTGTGGAGAAAAATAATTGGCAAAATTCAATCACATTTCTGGGACCAAGACGTAGGATTGGGTGAGGTTAGGTATAAAGTGATTGCATTGTGGGTTCACTCCAAAATTTCTTTCTATTTTTATTAACTTTACTTTATCATAAAGTGTGGCAAATCAAACTCCCATATGCTAAGCACACTGAAGGAAAGTAGCCCGGTGGTACAGAGGGTAAGACCCCGTTGCCTTAGAATGGCAAGATTTCTTCTTTTAGAATTGCATGGTGAGCTTTGTGAGCTCATAATTTTCAAGAGACATTTATCGAAAAGAAGATTGATCAGTTATACCATTCATAAAAAGATTCAAAAAGGAGTTCAATTAGGCCTATTGCCAACTTAGCAATATTTCTAAGCTTTTGAACGAATAGTCTCAAAACATCTAACTTCTTATTAATTCTATATGATCCCAACCAGCATTTTTTCTGGCCGCAGAACGAATTACGTATTTAGCAATATCTATTCGCATTTGAAAACGTTCAAGTCGATTGCCGATTTTCTAAAGCATTTGATAAAGTCTGCCAAGTGCTCTTTATCAAGCTCGCCAAGTTTGGCTTTCTTTCATCTCAATTGTTTGAGTCTTATCTTATGGTCGATCGTAGTCTCATTATGGCATACGTTCAAGCACCTACATACGTCTTGTATTCATATTATTAACTCTAAACTCACACTATCAAGTATGCGATGACTTAAAAATTTTTAGATCGTTAAAAACACACGAGTGAAAACTTCAACGAAACGCGACCGGCGCATTCCTAACTCTGTTACATAAAGAATCGATATAACACTATTCCATATCAACCTTTGAGACGCGTGTTTTTATATTCTCCCCAAAGCTATTCAACTGGCTTGTAAAACGAAACAATAACGATCCAAAGAAATTTATTCCAGTAGCTTGATACTCGTTTACTGGAATCCTTTTCCATATTGAAAGCTTCACCCTTGAGGATAGAAGGAAATTAAAAAGATTTCCTATTTTGAGTTTAAATAATCGAACTAACAGTATTTTATTCATAGGGCTTTGGTGTTTTCGCCGCTAACTCTAAATATTCAGCCTTGTTCTCAATTCCACTTCCACAAAAGTTTTGTGATTTAGAGACCAGATCCAGTCCAAAAACCGGTTTGAAATCACAAAACTTTTGTGGAAGTGGAATTGAGAATAAGGCTGATTATAAAGCTATGAAAGTTTGATCAGTGCTTCTTCATTTCTTTCAGTAAGATTTTGGTGCCTACCGCTGATCGAAATATGTCATAAGCCAAGGTTAAGGATAAATAAGTTTTATGATATAAAATTTATCACTCTCTTACTTAGCGAGTGCTCACTGTTTGGGCAAAAGAAACTTTTTGTAATTGCTTGCCGGGTGTGAGATTTTGTAAGTATATAAGCTTAATACATATAGCCAAATGTATGTATGTGAGTGTATGTGTGTGTGTGTGTGTGTGTGTGCACATCTGCGAACAGGAACAATACAAAATGAAGAAATGCTTAAGCATTCTTATTTGAGATTAGCACTTTACGCGCTTTGGGGGAATGTTGCGAGTTTCACCACTAAGTTAGTGGACAAAATGAGTTCATCATTTTCGATTTGGACTTGAAATTTAATGTTAAAGGTGAGACTTTGAAGTGTTTCTTATAGATTTTGAAACTAGAGAGTGGGAAGATTATTCTTAGCTTATTAGTTAAAAGGGCACAAGATGAAGTTCAATCTTACAAAAGACGGAAACTAAATACCTATAAGAAGAAATATCGCGTTAAAAGCCCTTCAAAGTATGCTATGTTTATAAGTATTATTCAGGAAAATGTTTAGTTAAAGTTGTTTAAGGGCTTTTTTTCATCTTCTAGTTTAGATTTTACTCTGTTTCTTGTTAGTTTATTCTCTATGTAAAAGATGTAAAATCCATTCAGCAAAAGCTTGCATACTTTGAAGGGCATTTATCATGATATTTCTTTATTTTCTGTGTGTTTCCAACACCATAAAAACTGAGCGCTTTCTCGCTGTGACTTTGCCTTCAAGTTAGCATAGAAGCCACCACATTTCATTCCCTAGTTTTTCCCAGTGTAATGGCATAATAAACACGTAAATGGCAAACCATAAAAAACCATAATGCAATTACCGGTGCCATTCCCCACACATTAAAATACCGATATCTGGTCAATTTAACCCCCTTCGAAGAAAAAGTAAAGTGCAAAAAAATCAACAACATTTTCTTCATGAACTTTTACATTTTACTCTTCGACTATGAACTATGGGTGGTCTTTGGTCTGTGTGTGGGATGGGGATGAAGCAGGACGACGACGAGGCGACTATACGTAATTTAATTGGCTGCATCATTTAGTCATGAAGCAAGGCCAACCAACAATGGCTTCCTGTATGCACAAAGAATCGATGGCAATTAGCGACTCCCCTCCCTGCCTTGACCATCACAGGCTCTACAGGTCTACTTGTGTCTACGTCTACCCACCTGCCAATGCCAGGGAACTTTGGTCCTTTGGTCCCTGTCAAGTTCAAGGGGCTTATTAATAATGATAGCGGCAGCAGGAAAAAAATACTTGTTGTTCCTTTTGTTGGTCATGCGTCCCGTATCACTGGAAAGCATTTTTAATTAAGCTAAGCCCCATTCAAGGACGTTTTGAGTAAGAGAGTGTGCTTTGCCATTGATGCTTGACGAACAAATTGTATTAAGCTGCAGGCATTTGGCATTGTATAAGGATTTTTTCTTTGGAAAAGTGGGAGACGGTTACCTAGGCAATGCGTGTGGGAATTGTCGTTATGTGAACAAGTCAATATAAGCTGCATTCGATTGGGTCATACTTTTGTATACAAAATAACTTTAAGATCTACACTTGAAATTACATACTGGGGCGCGCTAGAACTTTTAGGATTTCATGCCACACACACGCAAAAATGCACAGAAAGTCAAGGGTGTGTATTGAATGTTTTTAGAAGAAAATCAAACTGTTCCTTATAAGCTGCATAGGTAGTAGCTACGATTTATTAGACTTCGGTACGATAAGATTTATATTCTCCTGTTTCCATTTTCAATTTCGATCAAATCAGGCGGAATCGGAATTGTTGAATGTCCGAAAACTGATTGTGTTATTCAGAGTTTAACTTCCAATTTCCACTTACTTTTATTCCATTGTCTTAATGGTTAAACCTTTCCACCAACTACTCTAACCGTTTCTTGGAATTCAGATCTGTTTTTAAATCCCATCACTCGAATTCGGTAACGAGAACCGGCCTGATAGTCTTTAAGAAAGACTTGTCAACCATTTAAAAACCTGTGTTTTTACCGTTCACTCTTTTAAATCCATATTTCAATACTGCTGTGCTTCTTGCCTTACTGAATTTTAGCTTGTTTGTAAAGGTGCAGGTATTCCGTTTGTTCATGCCCTGGTGGCAGACAATCCAATCAAAAAAATGGACGAAGTACAATCTTTTTAGACGAAGATCGTATATAAGTTTTTATAAAGATTTTAATGATATCCAAAGGTTAGGTTTTACTGGCTCGAGGTCATCCGTCTCACTGGAAAAAACGACCTTTTATTTTATATTTTCCCAATATACCAGGTATACCGGCATGAAGTGAACGTCAAGATACAAATGTCTCGATAGGGAACATTTGTTGTGAACGAGCCTTTATTTTTTTTGTTTGTTAGCTATGACATCTGTGGAAACATATTTAGGATACATCAAGTCATTGAACAGACAATATTATATTTTTTCATCGTATTCAAATTGTCGAATTTTGTACCAGAAAGTGATGATTTGCGGAAAGCATTAATTTTTTGTTTTCATTTGAAGAAAAGTGCTGCAGAGTCGCATCGAATGCTTGTCGAGGCATATGATGATCATGCTCTATCAGAAGCAACATGCAAAAGATGGTTTCAACGGTTCAGAAATAATGATTTTGATGTGAGAAAATGAAGAACGTGGAAGACCACCAAAAAGTTTGAAGACGTCGAATTGCAAACGATATTGATGGAGATGACACTTTGAGTCAAAAGCAAATGGCAGAAATGTTAGATGTTGCACAACAAACAATTTTTGACCGTTTAAAAGCTATGGGAAAGATCCAAAAGTGTGGAAAATGGGTTCCACATGAATTGAATGAAAGACAGATGGAAAACCGAAAAAACACTTGAAATTTTGCTTCAAAGACACGAAAGGAAGTCGGTTTTGCATCGGATTGTTACTGGCGATGAAAAATGGATTAATTTTAAGAATCCTAAACGGAAAAAATCATGGGTTAATCCGGGACAACCATCAACATCGACTGCAAAACCAGATCGATTCGGCAAGAAGACAATGCTGTGTGTTTGGTGGGACCAGAAAGGTGTGGTGTACCACGAGCTTCTAAAACCTAGTGAAACCGTTAATACTGATCGCTACCGACAACAAATGATCAATTTGAACCATGCATTGATCGAGAAACGACCAGAATAGACCAGAAGACACCGGCAAGGTAATTTTGCTCCATAACAATGCACCTGCACACAAAGCAAAACCTGTTCAAGATTCAATCAAAACACTTGGCTGGGAGCTGCTACCCCACACGCCGTATTCACCAGACTTGTCTCCTTCCGACTACCATTTGTTTTCATCGATGGGACACGCATTGGCTGAGCAGCACTTTCATTCCTACGAGGAGGTCGAAAATTGGGTGTCTGGTTGGTTTGCTTTAAAAGACGAACAGTTTTATTGGCGTGGTATCCACAAATTGCCAGAAAGGTGGTCAAAATGTGTAGAAAACAATGGCCAATACTTTGAATAAAATGTTTTTTACTTTCCCATTAATAATTAGTGTTTTATTTTCACAAAAAAACGCTCATTTCATACCGGTATACCTAGTATTTCGAGCCCACAAAGGGGTCCGTCTTCAAAGCAAAAACAACAATAAAACAATATTTGACAAGATTTTCCATAAAATAATTTTAGGCAAATAAATAAACCTCTATGTTTTATATGAAACTAACGTATTCCAATGTTTGTGTTGATCAAGTAAATGTCTATATATGTGTGCGCAGTTCTCTATGTTCGTTTTAAAGTTTAGCCTAATGTTTTCTTCTTCTTCTTTGGCCATTTGATGGTAATAAAATCATCACAACCGTTTTACGGTCTCGGCCGCTGCTACTAATGCCCGCCACTCGCCTATGTCCCGAGCCACATCCCACCAGGAGGACACACCCAGCTCCGCAATATCTCGCTGCACCTGGTCGCGCCATCTCCGCTTCGGTCGACCCGACCCTGGCTAGCCTCCTAACTCGTTCGCATGCCGACTGTACACCCGTTTTGCTAGAGCGTTATCATCCATACCAGCGCAGCCGCTGTTGTTTTATGCGCTGGACAAGCTTAGTGTCCCCATAGAGCTCGTACAGTTCGTGATTGATTCGGATGCGAAATTCGTCGCCAACGTTTAGAGGTCCATAAATCCTCCGAGGCGGCCAATTCTCGCCTCATCCTTTGATGTCATTGTCCATGCTTTTTGTGTCGTATGGCAGGACTAGGATGATAAGCGACTTGTATAGCGTAATTTTCGTTTTCCGAGAGAGGGCTCTGCTCTTGAACTTCTTACTGAGCCTGTAATAACATAGGTTTGCAAGAGTGATTCTTCTTCGGATTTCGCTGGTTATCGTCGTTCCGAGGTAGACAAATTCCTTAACAATCTTGAAGTTGCAGTCACCCATTGCAACAGATTGTCCAAGCGTAGACTCACTGCGCGTTGATTGAAGGTACTTTGTCTTATCCTCATTTCACAATACCAAAGTGCTAGGGCTTAGAACTTTGCTCTATCTGTCAGAAGGCGGCTTTGTAGCAACAGAAGGTGGTGGTTGCCGATGATTTCTCTCTTGGGTCTTCTCCAGGATTTGTCGCAATGGTGAATATCTGGTCCGTGGTGAATTTGCCAGGGCTACTGGCACACTATAAGTTCAATAAGTTCACTTATTCGCTTAAAGACGTTCACGATAAGATGCAATCAACCCTATACGCAAAAGGACCGTCCTTTGGTATTGGCGCAAAGGCCGGAGGGTCTTTTTAAATATTGGACAGAGTACATTAGATTAAACTTCGGGTTGCTTTCTTCGGACCAACTCTGCATAGAGTTGGTGCTGCTACTAACAGCTCCTCACCGCCAGCCTGAACAATCAGCAGCAGCTCATCAGCGGAGCAGATTTGGGGGGGTGTCGTAAGAGGCATTGTAGTAGTTTTCATTGGCGGATGGAAATAGACGCCTATCGGGGCGAAGCGACGCCCTCTTTTGTCCCAAGAGGATCGCCGCTCACGTTAGCCAGCAGCTTTGCGGATGCATTGCTGTTAAGGGGTTACCACGGGGAGGTGTGAGTCGACTTGGGACGCAGTAAGCCAGGACCGCTGGGTTTCCATGTTAAACCGTCAAACTTACCACCACATACGCCCATAACAGGAGGGTTCTCCTTCCGCAGAAACCTCCAAGAACTAAGCTACATACGCCCCCTAACCACAGGAAAGTTCCTGTCTTCCGAAGAAGCCCTGCTGTGAGAGTTTGGAGCTGATATTACTCAAAATGCTAGCAGAACCCTCAAAGCCAAAGCTTCAATTTATGTTGATGAAAATTGCAACTTTAAGTGAGTAAAACTAGTGTTTTCCTTGCCCTATCCTCCTGCTCTTCCTCCTCCTCCTCCTGCTGCTCTTCCCATTTCAAATTCATCAAATTGCCTGGCAATTAAAGTAATCAGAGAAGCGCGCGCGTCCATGTCCGGACCACTATATTTTCTTCATTTTTTTCACACACACACATGCGTCCAAGGCGTGTTCAAGACATTTACACAATACATCTTCTTCAGCGCTTGCCTCCTTCCACCCCCCCACCCACTACATACCACACACGCTGCTGCTCGTATGTGTATACTATGTGTCCTTTTGTGTTGGGTATCAAACATATGTTTGAACCCCGCTACCATTTACAATATGGCCAGGACTGGGGGATGGGGATGGGGCTGGGGGAAAGGCAAAATTAAAGGAACAGGCGGCAGCAACTTTGTTGCTCTGCTGGCTGGCTCTTTCTGCTTAACTCACAAGCGGCGCATCGTAGTCGTCTTACTGCCATCTCACTCTCGCCCTTTTGCCGGTCTCCTCGTCGTCCTGTCCTGTCATCAGCTGTTTTATGTTATTCAGGGTCAAGAGTGTGCCAGGCATTGCAGGTGTGTGTGTGTGTGTGTGTGTGTGTGTGTAGACAACGACAGACCTCCCCACTCCCGTTGGTCTTACTCCTACTGCGGTCACTTTGCTTGTGTACACACATTGTTCGAGTTGTACGAGGAAGCTTTTTAGCATCGCCAGTCAAGGTTATACTCCCTACAATCCTTTGCTGACATTGGGAGGATTGGGGTTGTTTATTGAAATGTATTTTGCTATCAACATAAATCAAAATGGTTTAACATTATGGCAAGCCGTGGGGTGGTAGGAGGCAAAGGGTTTGATATTAATGAGATTTTGATATGCGATAAAAGATGCGATTTGTTTGGGAATTTATAACTGTGAACAGGTGGCCAGCTCTAAAAGAAAAATTCAATAGGTTATGGGTCCCAAAAAAAAAAAAAAAAACTCTGCAAATCTACTTTTCAGCCGGTTGATTCTCTGGCATTGCATTCCTCTGCTCAAAATCGAAGCTAGTTCAGTTTATGTAGTGGAAATACCTTCAGTCTGTTGGTTAGTCGGTTGGCACGCCATGTCACGTAGCGGCGCATAAATCCTTTATTTCCATTCTAATTAGACGCCAGCGCCTTACGCCTTACGCCTTATGCTAGCCATCGCCCTACTCCAACTCCTACTCGTCGTTGTCATATCCTATTAGCATATTTGTAAATATATACAACCAAGACCAAGGCGAGGCAGCATAGAGGAACGACTAGGACGAAATTGACAGCGATGACAAAATGATTGACGTCGGTCTGGACTCTGGAAAAAGCAAACGCAATCCCAACTTTGGCTGTGCCATCAATCAAAGCATACTTATAGGGGTAGGGTCTGTATTAATAATCACTCTCTCCTCTCTCTCTCTCTCTCTCTCTATCCTACACAGAGTCCGTCGAGCTGAAGGAGCGGCTGATAGCCAGCGTCAAGAAGGAGGTCAAACAGCTGATGGAGGAGGCGGTGACCAAGAAGTATGTACACGAGGAGAGCAGCTCGGTGACCTCGCTTTGTGGCGCCGTCGAGGCCTGTCTCAGTCATGGCCTGCGTCGTCGTGCTTTGGGTTTGTTCAAGACCTCCTCCACCACGGCCCTGATCCAGAAAATAGCCAAGATCTGTCCCGAGGCGGACTATGTTAGTCGACGTCTGCTCGAACTGGAGCTGTCGCAGGAAAGTCATGCGGTTAGCGGCAAACGTTCATCCTCCAGCAGTGACAGCATCATCAAGCCCAAGTTGTTGAGCAAAGGGAGCAGCAATTCGGTGACCACCATTAATACGGTCTCCTCCGGCGGCGGTGGTGGGGGGGCAAATGGCAATACGACACCGCTGGGCAAATATCTATGGATACGACTGGCATTGTATGAGAAACGGCTGGCCAAGATTATCGAGCATTTGGTTGGCAATGCGAGCAGCTATTATGATCGCGAGGCGCTGGTCGCCGATGCGGATTATGGCTCTATACTCAGCTCGCTGTTGGTGGGTCCCTGTGCGCTGGAGTTTACGCGCGCCAAGACTGCCGACCATTATTGGTCCGATCCGTGCGCCGATGAGCTGGTAAGTGGATTTCTTTATGGGAATTAGGATCAGAAACTAACTTTAATGATGAAAATGCATTCGCATACTCAGCATTCCTGAGGGTTAAACTTGTTGCTTATCAGACCGAATTAGTCTAAAGTGAACTAGTTCCAAAAGCTCTCGCACTGCTTTTCTCTATTGATGCAAATACATTGAAATCTGCAATATTTATGAGCGTAGAACTAGTTCCCGTTGAGTCCAGATAAGTTTGACTCAATGGCTAGATTTTTTATTTATTTATTTATTTATTTATTTATTTGTTTAGTATTTCGCCAACGGATAACCTTAACTGGCTACTACAATAAAACTTAAAACTAACAGTAACAATTTAACTACAAAAAGAAGTCCCTAAGAAGTCGCTTAATAATAATATTGTCGATGCTAAAGTCAAACCGCATGCCAACTGGGAGACGATTGTACATCAATAGGGCTCTACATATAGGCTCATTATTGGCATAATTGACCCTATGAGTTGCTTCTCTAAAGGGGACCCAGTCACGCAAAGATCTGGGCGGAACATTGAAAGGAATCTTGTCCAGTATCATAGGACAATTAATATTGCCGACCACAATGTCATTCAAGAAAATCAAAGACGCAATTGTCCTTCTATCCTCAGGGGTGGAAATATGCAATAGGCGACATCTACTCAGATACGGTGGAAAAGGCTCCGAAAAATGTAAATAGGCGAGTGCAAATTTAAGGAATCGTTTCTGCAGACGCTCAAGCCTGTTTATGTGAACGGCAGCAGAAGGATTCCAGATAAATGAAGCATATTCAAGCCTAGAACGTACTAAGGCAGAATACAAACTTAGCCGTATAAGGGATCGTTAAATTGCTTGGAATTGCGCTTTACAAAGCCCAGCATTAAATAAGCTTTGGGGGAAGATATAGTTTAGATGCTCAGAAAAACTGAAATTTGAATCAAACACCACCCCCAAATCCATAGCTTCATACTGCCGTCTCAAAGCGTGATGATTAATGGAATACGATGTTAATATCGGCAGGTTGCGCTTTACATATGTAACAAAAAAGCATTTTGAGAAGTTAAGAGGCAGCAAATTGCGCCCGCACCAGTCAGCAACCGAATTAAGATCGCATTGAAGAACTTCAACATCGCTGACGTTTTTAACAGATCTAAAAATTTTTAAGTCATCTGCATACATTAGATAGTGTGAGTTTAGTAGGAGTTTAGTATCATTAATAAATAGTGAAAATAGCAATGGACCTAGTACACTCCCTTGAGAGGCCAGATGTTGCTATGTAGGTGCTTGAACGTATGCCATTAATGAGAACTTGGTACGATCGACCATCAAGATAAGACTCAAACCAATTGAGGATGGACGTAATGAAAGCCAAGCTTGGCGAGCTTGGATAAAGAGCACTATGACAGACTTTGTCAAATGCTTTAGAAAAATCCGTGTAGATCACTTCGACTTGACAACGATTTTCAAATGCGGAAATGCAGATATTGCTAAATACTGCAAAATTCGTTACCGTGGAACGGCCAGGAAAAAAACCATGCTGGTTGGGATCTATATAAGAATTAATAATGAAGTTAAGATGTTTTGAGACTATTCGTTCAAAAAGCTTAGAAATATTGCTAAGCTTGGCAATAGGCCTATAATTAGAGACATCACTTTTTGAATCTTTTTTATGAATAGGTATAACTGATGCAATCTTCCATTTTCGAATAAATTGACCAGTCTCAAGAGACTTGGAAAAAATCATAGTGAGAGGCTCACAAAGCTCACCAATGCAATTCTTCAGAAGAAAAGAAGAAATTCCATCACTGTCCGGCTTAAATGAGTCATCAAAGTCATTGATTGCTTCTAAGACATCATCATCCGATATGGGAATAGTCCCGACATTAAATATAGAAGGAATGGAATCAAGAGTAAATTGGTCATCCCAGATACTCTCTGGCTCGAAATTGCCGCTAAAAAAGCAAACAGATTCACTGTCCCCTCATCAGTATTTGATGACAGCGAACCAAAGCTCATACTAGATGGAATGGAAGAGGTTTTTAATAAGAACTACCTCCAAATTGAACTTGTTCCAAATATCTTGCTCTTTTTCCATATTGAAGAAAAAAGTACTCCTGAGAGTAGAACTAGTCCCTGATTAGTCCAAATCAGTGGCTAGATTTCCTTAAAAGTACTTACTGCAGCGTGAACTAGTTCCAAAAACTTGTATTATTCTTAATTCAGAACTGGTTCCTAAGGATTTCTAATTTTCCTCTTCTCTCACTCCTAAGAGAGTAGAAGAAGTTGCTAATTAGATCGCTTCAATGGCTAGATTTGATTATAAGAACTATTTCTAAAGTGAACTAGTTCCAAAAGCACTCGCACTCCTTTCCTTGTTGATGAAAATGCACTGGTAACTTCAACACATATTCCTTAGAGTAAAACTAATTGCTTATAAGTCCAAACCAGTGGCTATATTTTGGTTTAAAGACTAACTCCGAAATGAACTAGTTCCGAAAATGATCTCTGCTTGCCATATTGAAGAAATACATTGGTATCTTTAGTATAGTTCTTAAGGATTCCGAGTAACTGCCACGTGAACTGGTTCCGAAAACTTTTATTGTTCCTAATTCGGAACTAGTTCCTAAGGTTTTATTTTCTCTTCTTCCACTCCCAAGAGAGTAGAAAAAGATGCTGAATTTGGTTATAAGAACCTTTTCTAAAGTGAACTAGTTCCAAAAGCTATCGTGCTACTTCTTCTTAATGAAGAAAATACATTGGTAGCTTCATTACATATTCCTCAGAGTAGAACTAATTACTAATAAGTTCAGACCAGTGGCTACATTTTGTAAACAGAACTAACTCCAAGGTGAACTAGTTCCCAAAACTCTCATTCTTTTTTATATTGAAGAGTATAAAAGGGGTTTTTCAGTCTTCCAGAGAGTAGAACTAATTCCTTATAAGTCCGAACTAGTGGCTAGATTGCCCTATAAGAACTAGCTGCAAAGTGAACTAGTTCCAAAAATCCTTATATATCTTCAATCGGAACTATTTCCAAAAGTTCCTAGTTTTCCTTTTCGTTCTCTTCCTAATTCCTTTTGAAGGAAAGAGAGTTGTTCTTATTCTCCACCCTCTCCACCTACCACACAGGTCCAGCGTCATCGCATCAGCTCTGGCAATCGCACCCCACCCACCTGTCATCGCCCCATTATCAACTTCAAACGGAGTCTCCACACCAGCTCCGAGGACACAAGTAGCGGCAGCTCAAGGCCTGCTCGCCGGCGAGCGTGGCCAAGGATTATGTGGGGTCATTGCATCAAAATTCACGCACCACTCTGCTCTATGGCAAGAACAATGTGCTGGTGCTGCCCAAGGATGTGTCGGAGCCCATGCCCGGCTACCTGAGCTTGCATCAGAGCGTGCAATCGCTGACCATCAAATGGACACCGAATCAGTTGATGAACGGCTACAATGATGGCGATGGCGGTGACAAGAGTTTCTATTGGGGCTATGCCCTGAACATCAATGTGGATGAGATTGTCTACGTGCATTGTCATCAGAATCGTGGTGGCGATACGGGTGGCACCATTATACTAGTGGGTCAGGATGGGGTACAGCGGCCGCCCATACATTTTCCCGAGGGAGGACACTTGCAGGCGTTTCTTAGCTGCCTGGAGACGGGCCTGCTGCCGCATGGCCAATTGGATCCACCGCTGTGGTCGCAACGTGGCATAGGCAAGCTGTTTCCTTGGCCCAAGAGCGTGCGTCGTCACATACTGCCCTCGGTAATGGAATCCACCAGCGATGAGACGCCCATAGACTATGTGTTTCGGGTGGTTAGCAAGAGTCAGCACGAGGAGTTCTGTGAGTAGAGTGGAGGGAGTGGTGGTAATGGAGCTTATATTTGGGTTTCTACTTTTAGTGGCCACGCATCCCATTTTGGAGTTGGGTCGCTCGAGTCCACGTCGCAAGCATTTGGGTAGCTGTTCCACCACAGGCAGCAGTGATTGCTCCAGCAAGAGTCTTTCGATTGAACAAAGCAGCACGGATCCTCCGTTGATACAGGCTAGTCAGACGGCCAGCATTGAGCTGGTGTGCTCCCACCACGACGTCAGATTATCTCCAGAGCCTTCTATGGCTGGTTGGCCTATTGTCGTCACTTATCCACGGTGCGGACGCATCTCTCAGGATTGGTCAATGGACGCATTATGCCAGATTGTAAGTCTAAGATCCATTTGATATTTTTTGGCATATCCTTTGGATGATTTTCAAGATCAAATGGATCCTTTCTTCCCTTCTCTTTCAGTGGCTGCCGATGAGGAGGGTCTGACTAGACAAAAATGGCTGGACATGCATGTGGATGGTGTGGTCTCGGGTGAACTGGAGCTCTATCGTCTGGTTTACTTTGGCGGTGTGGAGTCAGAGCTACGCAAAGACGTTTGGCCCTATCTGCTAGGACACTATGCCTTTGGCTCCACGCCCGAGGAGAGACAGAAACAGGATGAGACCTGTAAGCATTACTATGAGACCACCATGAGCGAATGGCTGGCAGTTGAGGCCATAGTACGTCAAAGGGAGAAGGAAAGAATGCCTTGGCGGTGGCCAAGCTGAGTGCAGAACAGGCCAGAGTGGCGGCCAATTTAAGGGCAAAGCAAGAGGGTTTAACACTGACCAATGGTCGGTTGGTTGAGGAGCAAGAGGAACGACTGGATGCTGAGGCGGAAGCGGATGAGGCGGATGAGGGTGAGAATGATGTGTTCGATGACAACGATTTCTCAGATATCTCTGATCCGGGCGATGAATTTGATGAACCAGCTGAGCCGGAGCAGGAGGAGCCTGAGGAAGAGGAAGAGGAGAAAGCAGAGCTGCAGTTGCCACAGCTAAGCGAGCAGTTGGTTTTAGAGTTCCAGAATATCGACGACATGGAGCCGCTACGTCTGCAGGAGAATTGTTTTGCCGACTCCGAGACCGAGGCTGAGCTGGGCTTAACCCTCGATGGTAGCGGAAATATCCTCATGCTGAGCATCAAGAGCTCACCCTCCACCAGCAGCTATGAGACAGTGGGCAATGAATTTGTGGACATGGTGGAAGCCAAGGAACCGGATCTCAGCAAGTTTCACAGTGCCGATGATTTGAGAGAGGGTGAAGGTGGAGAGGCGCCAGCCACTGCGGTTATTATAACAGAGGCTGCCTCTTTGGATGCTTTGGATGTGCAGTGCAATGATGACGATCTCACCGAGGAGTTTACCTCACGCAAAACTAGCCTCATGTCACCCCTCAATGAGGATATCACAGTGGTCGCCTCGCTTGATGCTCTGCAAGAGCCCAAATCTGCCTGTGTCTCGCCGGCCAGCTCCAATGGTGGCGTCTACAGTGTGGAGTTGTTAGAGCAATTCGGTCTGAATCTGCATCGCATTGAAAAGGATGTGCAGCGTTGTGATCGCAATTATTGGTACTTTGCCAACGAGAATCTGGACAAGCTGCGCAATGTCATCTCCACGTATGTGTGGGAGCATCTGGATGTGGGCTACATGCAGGGCATGTGCGATCTGGTTGCCCCCTTGTTGGTCATCTTCGATGATGAATCATTGAGTTATAGTTGCTTTTGCAAGCTTATGGAGCGCATGATTGAAAACTTCCCCAGTGGCGGCGCCATGGATATGCATTTCGCTAATATGCGGTGAGTATTCAACTGGAATTTTTAATTTACTTCTTTAGAGAATTCCGAGGAAATTCGCATCCGTCATTCGTTTATACCCGAGGTGCCCAAATACCTCTTATGAGTGCGTATTTTCTCACACAGATAACAAAACAAAAATCACAAACAACAAAAACCACAAGAAAACGAAAGAGAAAACAGGTTGTGTGTGGTGTGTGTGCTGGGGGCTCGACTACGAAAACAAAGTCGACGCTACAGCACTCGCTGCACGTATTGTTGTTGCCTTCAGTTTCGCAAGAGCATAGGAGAGAAAGAGAAGAGAGACACATTCAAAGTTGTTGCTGCAATTTCCTGTTGCGTAAACCAATCACAAATGCGCCTCATGCGCTTATAGCGCGGGCACCCCTGCACAGTGTTGCTAATTAAGTTCCTAGCGGCGCGAAACCCATTTTAAAATAACTTCATTAAGGGCTTTACTTGCGTTTTGGATAGTTAATACATAATTAAATTTTTGGCAATTTTTTTTTTTGCCTTCAAATAACATAGCTGTAGGCTGTTAAACATTAGCATATGTTAACAGGCATAAAATTGGTAGCTGTCAGGAACAGCGAACTTTAAAATTAAATAAAATCATAAATAGTTTGAATTTTTTAAAACTTTTTTGATTTTAAACCTAAGTTTAAAGTATATATTTTATAAAAAAGTATATTTGCCTCGTTTGCGTGTTCAAATTATTTGCATTTGGCAGTTTAAAAATGGCTCTTTTAGTACTGCTTTTTTTTACGTAATTCAAACTTCTGTAGAATAAATCTTATATACGTCCGTGTTTGTCCGTGCACTGGCTTATATTATTTGTTAATTTAGATCATTGTTAATGTTTAAGAACAATAACTTGCTGCCACAAGCTGCCACCCGCAAAAATATTTGTGTTTGAAAATTTCATGTTTTTGGAAAATATGGAAAAAATATTTTTTTCCCTAATTTTAGGTTTCTATAGTTGCAATAACTTTTAAGAAATGTATACAAATTATATGAAATCATAACCTATAAATCTGTATACCCATTGTACAGATTTATAGCTCAGTTAATGATAACGTAATTAGTTGCCAAAATCCATTTTTAATGCAGATTCAGCTTCATTGTCATGGAATTTGTGGAGCAACATCTAAAACGATGAATAATCTGAAAATGATGGGACTTAAAAAACCAAACATTGAATTTTACAAATACGGTCTATCAACTCTCCATGGTTGGGATCGGGGGTTCGCAAATGTATTGCTCACCTCGGGTACAGGTTGCCCATTAAGAAATGACAGGCCCGAGGTGTGGACAAAGAATATAGTGGCAGCAAGAAAGTTGAAAATTCAAAATGATGAGGAAAGAGATGGGGCTTTTACTCGACATTCCGATGGTAGGTTCCTGGTAATACAAACAACGGAAATACAGCATTTAGGTTCTTCAAAAACCCTATATTGGCAGCGAAAGTGTATGGAGCCACATTAACTCCAGACACTTTAATTACAAAATTTAGCGTTATCTTACGTGCCTTGTCTTGTGGCTATGCTGTCAACGTAGATGCTTTTAATGTGTATGCCTGGGAAATTGCAGAACTCTTTGTGGCAGAATACCCATGGTTTAATATGCCACCGTCTATTCACAAAATTCTTATACAAGGCTCAGATATTGTTCAAAAACGTCGCGTTGCCAATTGGATTTATGTCGGAGGAAGCTCTTGAAGCACGAAATAAAGAATACCGAGAACTTCGATTAAGTCACACTCGCAAGGATTCCAGACTGCATACTATGGAAGATTTATTTCATGGGTTATTAATATCTTCCGATCCAGTAATAACCGCTAAAAGCAATGCAGCATCAAAATGCTCTAATACGAGCTTAGAGTTGGACAATAGCGTAAAACAGCTTCTAATACTCGAAAATATCGATGTGTAATATTTTTTCGTTTTATTTGAATTTTGGATAATTAAAACAATTTAAAAAATAAAAAAAAAATTTGGTTTATTGCCATAAGTGGTTTTATATTCAAGTTATAGGTTTCGCGCCGCTCCGAACTTAATTAGCAACACTGTGCCCTGGTTTAGACTATCATACAAAAAGCATACAAAAAGCTACTGTTGTCAAATTCAAATGGTAGTACAAGTTTCAGTTAAAAAAGATGATTTCTGGGTATATGTTTTAGTCTTTCGAAAACTAAAAATAGTTTATATATCTTCCATTTTTTTTCAGCTCTCTCATCCAAATACTCGACTCAGAGATGTACGATCTGATGGATTCGAATGGTGATTATACTCATTTCTATTTCTGCTATCGCTGGTTCCTGTTGGACTTCAAACGTGAGCTGGTCTACGATGATGTCTTCGCCACCTGGGAGGTAATCTGGGCGGCCAAACACATAGCCTCTGGGCATTTTGTATTGTTTCTGGCCTTGGCCTTGCTGGAGACCTATCGCGATATTATATTATCCAATAGCATGGACTTTACCGATGTCATCAAGTTCTTTAATGGTAAGGAAAATTGAGATTTCCTACAAAAAAAAAAACTGAAAACTAATTTTATGTTTTACTTACAGAAATGGCGGAACGTCACAATGCCCAATCGATTTTGCAGCTTTCGCGTAGTCTCGTCCTGCAGTTGCAGACAATAATTGAGAACAAGTAGAAGGGGGGCCGCCGCTATTTTGGAGTAGTTTTGTAGTCAACCAAGCATCCGTACTTCCTTATCAGTATTGGAGAGTTATATTCAAAAAAGAAAAACCAAAAAAAAACGTAGACAAGGCACCATTGGCATACGTAGAAGAGCACCCAATTTTTTGTTGTTGTTTTTCACCGGCTGGGAAAACGTTTGGAGTGGAAATGTAGTGACCTGATATGAAAAGTAAACACACACAACGTAAGAAAAGTAAAACTATTTATACAACAAAATACATTATTATATACAGGCAAATATACCAATTATACAAATACATACATACATCTAGTGCAAGTTACCAGGCATTCAAAATATTTATACGTTTTGTATTAGATATACGAGTATATATACACAGTTAGATCTATGGCCATGCTGTGCGGGTTTCGGTTTCGGGTTTCATAGAATGCAAAATGAAAACAAAAAAAGAAACTCAAAACTGTTTTCCACGTTTGTTAATGTTATGTTATCGGCTAAACGATATATAGATATACAGTTACATATACATTTAGTTTGCCATGTTGTTGTAACGATAGGAAATGTTTTCGAGAGTTGAAACTATACATACATACATACATACAGACAACTAATTATATAGAACAGAATTGTGTTATTCGTGTATTGTTATAATCAAAAAAAAAAAAAAAAAAAAAAACAGAAAAAAAGAAAATAATTCTTTCCGCCGAGTTCCAAAATGGGAAAATACATATAAATATACTATATATATATTTCGAAACATAAAAACTCTCAGGCAAATTTTTACACTCGTTACTCTTTGACTTTGAAATGGTATACAAAGCTTTGGATCTTTGTTGATTTCGTCCGATTTCATTACTGCCCTAATACTATCTGTCTGTAACGCAGCACTTTTTGTACTGGATTTAACTGGTTGGGAATATTCTGCGCCTAATTATGACAAAACTTGAACCAATTTTTAAAATATGTACTAAGTTAGCGTCGTCGAGCATGACATTTCGAATTTTTAGCTTAACATTTGTTGACATTGAAAATTTTTAGTTTCAAATTCATCAAAGCGAATTAATTCCACGCTAAGGATCAACTTAATACCCAAAATATCAATTTGATATTTTCTAGTATTATATTGATGCCAAAAAAAAAATTAATACTGGATTAAGTTCGATTTGAGACAATCAGCTGAGCTCCCATTTTCACCTTACTTTTGCGAATTTGGCACTGGAACTTTTTAATTTTCAACACATACTCGTTGCTTTATATGGAAAATGACACTTATATCTGTGGCCACTAGATGAGATTGAAAACGGTAACCCATTTTTTGTGATTTTCGTATTCTTACAATTTAATTGGACTTTATCTAGTTGCCATAGAACTTTATCTCACTCTCATACATATCGCATATGTTTAACCATGATACAGAGAACTGCAATGCGTAGTCATTAATGCGTACTACGCATACGCACTCATACGCATTAGAAAAAGTAGGCTACGCATACGCACATTACGCATTATTTATGAAGTTCTTGTTTCATCAAATTTGAAAATGTGAATGCATTTACGGCAACATAAGAATCCTTCCAAAAGAGACCCATCATTCTTACGCCCCTCTGCAAATAGTTCCCACACTGCACTTCTGCCCTAACGTTTGTTTTGCAGTACATATGTACCATTTGAGATTTTCTCTACTATCTGGTTTTGGGTTTCCATTCTGAAAACAAAAATTATCTTCCTTCAGACATATTTTAAAATAATGGGTATTTCTTTACCTTTTTTACGCCTTAATAAATTCCAATTTAAATTTTTTTAAATTAATGCACACCAATTTTAAGACATCGTTGCAGCTTTTGACAGCTTTAAATTTAATTTTCAAGACAGAACCACTTACAGTGCTGCATAATTTTTTTATCGAAAATGTTAATCAGCTCTATAATTGCGCTGTTTTCCTTGGGATTTAAAATAGTTTTTAAAAAGATAATCGAATTTTTCCAGTGTGGTTTTGCTGCTTTCAACCAGGTCTTGAAGAATCTTTGCTGGTGGTTGGCTCTCCAGCCAGATAATAAGATGCCAGGCTTATGGTTACTCCTCAGTTCCAGACTGACAGTTGGATTGTCTGCATCACTGAACTGAGGAAGTAAAAGAGCGTTAAAATGCATTTTGGTTTAAATACATGTTCGAATTTTACCCTTACCCTTGGTGTATACAACTGCTAGTTACACCAGAAATCCACAGCTTCTGGACAAGTACTATATCTATTTTGAAGGAGGATAGGCAAAGTAGAACTGCAGCGGTTGTTGCTTTACAATGATGACGGTCTATTTGCAAATGCCGTATCGTTTTCTGTCAGTAAAGACGCCTAAAAGATGGTCCATAGTCGGAACCCGCAGAAATATAGTCACAGTGCACCTCTTGTATAGTGGTAAGCTCTGTATCCATCTCTTCTTCACTTTGCTCTTTTCCTCAACGGTATCTATTAGGTCATCAAGAGTCGTAGGATCCGTCTTACAGACTT
Source organism: Lordiphosa collinella (assembly GCA_018904265.1). NCBI lineage: Eukaryota > Metazoa > Arthropoda > Insecta > Diptera > Drosophilidae > Lordiphosa > Lordiphosa collinella. Next base: position 148,210 of record JAEIFV010000340.1, on the reverse strand, counting down.
ACATGTAAGCCCGCTGGAACGCATAGCTTAAGGTTCCGCCGCACTTGGTTTAGTATTCTGCAGATTCTTTATCATTCTCGGGTTCCGCTAGGTGTACGGGTTTCTTAGGGTTCCCTGGTCTTCGATTCCACGACATAAAACTAAAGCTATTAAAAAAAATTTGCTGATATGTATATGTCCGAAAAGTTTCCTATTTATCCAAATTTGTATAAAAATGTATCCAATTTATTTGCTTGTAGGACTTTAGGTTTATAAATTTTGAACATTTGGTTTTCGTATACGCATTAAAATAAGCGTAGTGGGCGTAAGCGTATTGAAGTACGCATACGTTTTTTGGACTAGATACGCATTGAAGCATTGACGCATTGTTGCATTGAAGCAATACGTAACCGATTTTTGTACGTTTTGCAGTCTCGCCATGAACAATATACCAGGTACGGCGCACATTTAAAAAGTGGACGACAGCACTGCTAGTGCACAATGTGGCAAAACGGTTTACTATCATTGGTCTCTTCAGTTTTGTGAAGAGCCAAATCTCGTGAATACGGTGGTTGAAGCATATTAACGGTGTTGTTTTGGCCAAAAAATCACGAACAAGTATTGAGTGTGAACGTGCAACGAAGCAGAATCCACGATGTAACGAGCCGTAAAACGTCAAAATTTCAGACACACCCGAGAATTAAAAAAACAGTGAGCAAAGCCACGCCAAAATTGTCAAAAAACCGAAGAGCACACAAAACGTGACAACCTCAGTGAAAAACAAACTACAAGAAATGCAAACAATGTCGAATATGCAAAATCAAAAATCGATTAAGAATGTACACACCCGAAATTAAAATGCACATGTCTTTAACAACGACTACCATATAACGAAGCTGGCCAAACGCAAAGAGAAAGGGACTACAACCTAGCTCAAAAAACATACTTATCGAAAACAACGAGACGGAGACAATAGTAAGAGAAAAGAAAACTGGGAAAAAAACAAAAAGAAATAACATTAACAGAACAGAAAAGTCAGTTATAGGCTGCAACATTCACAAAAAAAGTGCCATTTTAGGTTTTTTCAATGTTGACCATTGAATTCTCTAAAACTTGACGTGCTAGAGAAATTCTGAAAATTGACTTGTATTCAGCTTGAAACCCTCTGTCAAACGTTAATAATTTCATTTGAGGGCCGGCGATGAATATTTGTTGAACTGTGTTATCTACAAAAAATGTCTCAACACTTTTTTTTTCCAACGAGCCGCCGTTTTTGAGATATAACGATTCAAAAAGTTGTAATCGTCATAATACTATGCACACGTTTCCACGCCACCCATGAGGTAGTGTACTTGGCGCGTTTTTTTAACGTGGTTTCCCCGTTGGCTATTCCACGGGTCAGTTGATGATCCTGTTTACATATTTTTTAACACGCGCAGTAAGAAAAGGCGTATTATGGAAAAGAAAAAAAACATCAATTACAAATCCCTTTCCGTTGAGCTCATCTTCAGCATTGAGCAGAAGGAGTAAGACCAGGCGTATTCGTGAGGAGGAAAGCAACTCGTGTCCGGCATACACACCACGCGGAAAACGAATAGAAAAAAATTTAAAAAAAAATTATTAAAAAATAAGAGAGCAGAACATCACACTCCAAGAGTGAAATGATAACTGAGAAATTTAGACTGCCGGGGCTATGCTTTATTTTTGGACAGCAAATTGTCAAGGCCTACTATGAAATTCCCATTTGCTGTGTAAGACAAAAATTGTCAAAGCCTACTATGAAATTCCCATTGGCTGTGTAAGAAGCAAATTGTCAAAGCCTACTATGAAATTCGCATATGGGCATTTCCACAGCACAGCACGCGACAGACGTACTAATTGATTAAACCTTCACGAGTTTACAGTTGGCGACCTTTCTAACTTGTAGAATGATGAGTTTTGCTGGCTCGAGGTCAAATAAAAACACAGAAGTATGTGTTACGTTATCCAATATATTTCGGTTGCAACATCGGCAACCAATTAACAATTTTTTCACATTTGAAAACAGAATTTAAAAGCAAAAAACTGAACATATTTACGTACATTATTTTACACGTCTGCACCGTCTGGCGTGGAGTTTTATTCTGTAAATGTGAGCACAGTTTTCTGTGTCTGCTTTGTAGTTCAGTCGCTTGTCCGTTGGTGTGTTGATAATGTGAAGCATCTCGAGAGTGAACCATTTACAGTAACTCGATTCTTGTTTTAGGACTGTTGTTGCCTCAAAATTTGGCGAGTGTCCACTCTTCATACAGTGTGTCGCGAGCGCCGCTTTTTGTATCGTCGTTTGGTGTCTGAGTTTATAGTCCGACACCTAATTCGATGTAAAGTAAAATTTTCATCAAAATTTTTAAACAAAATTTTATTTCTACTTTTCTTTATAAAAATATTACTTTACATCGAATGACATCACATCTGTATACAGGCCTTATGTTTGTTAATTTCAGCTACTGTCAACCTAATGTTAAGTTTAACATTAATGTTAATGCCCTGTTAATTGAGTAACGTGTTATTTCAAAGTCGTGCTGAGCCGACTTTAACTTATGCTCTCTGTTTTTATTTGACTTTATTTGATTTCAAAGTGTTTTTTGGTAAGTGCAGGCGCACCAAAACTCCCTCCACTGGGCTTAAAACTGGTTACATGCATACAAACACACACACACACACTTATACATACCTATGTATGTATGATCCCTAAGTTAATGCGAGTAGCACGCTTTTTGTGTGTAGAAAAACCCCAAAAACTTAATGTGATTTCTTGTTGCTTCTTTGAATATTGATATTTTTGTAAGCGCTAAAGAGAAAATGAAATTATATAAATAGAAGATATTATATATACACATATACATATATATACTATATATTTTACACTTTGGCAGGGAGAGTCCACTTTTGATACAACATCCCGAAACGAAAGTCTCTCCTCCAGCAAATTGATTGTAATCAAGCTAAGCTTATACCAAAAAAAACATATACCCACATGTGTGTAGAAATGTTATAGACAGCCATATTGCATACCCACATATATATACTAGTATATACATATACAATACATGCATACATATACATACATACATACATACATATATATATATATATATTAATAAATATGTCAATGATCACGGAATAGAAATTGCATGACACATGATAAATGGATACCAAAACAGTTTTAGCATTTAAGAACACATATTAAACATTTACATACAGATATATATATATATATACAATAGAGCTGGTTATTTACAACACACATTCACACACACACATACATACATACATACATATACATATACTATATGAAAAACCCCTAAAAAAAAAGCATTAACAAAAATAAAAGTGAATTATGCAAAATGTTTACAAAGAACAAACCAACTAAAGAACTTTAATCGGGACTCCATGGAATAAATCCACTTTTTTAAACTCCTCTTCAATCATCAGCAGACTTTGCTGTCATTTATAGGTTGGGAATTCTAAGCAAGAAAATGTGGAAAAACTTGACACCTAAAGAAGGCTCAGGCATGCAACTGCAATGAAATTGAAACCTATCGATCAAAAAGTTTTCTTACTTAAGGCCCTATTCTCCTTCAGCTTGCTGTTTTTGGACCTTTTTTGAAAAAATTCTCATTTGAAAACGCAAAAAGATATTTGAATTTTGTTTTTTTTATTGAATTAGTAATGAATGAAAGAAAATAAAAAATAAAAAATTGTCCATAGATTGGCACCGTCAAAGTTGGCCAAAAAGGGGGTATGAGATAGGAGGTGCTGGCGGGCGATTCCGCAGTTCTACTAAACCGATTTGGATGAAACAAAGTTTAATCGACGTAGAATTGTCACCATTCTGGCCCGTAGTAAAATAAAAATTTTGCGATTTTTTTGACAAAATTGACAAATGGAAATTGACAAATCGAATTTGGACCCATTTTTTTTAGTTTAGTGTAAAAAAAAATAGTAAAAAAATCGCAAAATTTTTATTTTACTACGGGGAATTGACTCGATTAAACTTTGTTTCATCCAAATCGGTTCAGTAGAACTGGCGGAATCGTGGCCGCCAGCTCGAAAACCGTGGTTTCGAGATAAACGCGTTTAAAGTTTGCAGTTGCTAGGCAAATCGAGTCATTTTGGGTCATTAAAAAGGCCATATCTTCTAAAGTATTTCGAATTTCAAAAAACCCTTTTAGGGTTATATTCTTAAATGTCCAAGCTATAAAAAAATGCAAAAAAAAAAAGTCGAAAAAAATTTTTTGCTGAAAGAGAATAGGGCCTTAAATCTGTAAATCTTTAAATTTCATTAAAACAGGCTTTAAATTTTAAGATTTTCAATAACAAACATATGATTGGGTTTTATTCTCCCTTGTACCCTTCTTACTATCAAAATCGCCACCCAAATTCGTATTTTTTTTTAGATTTTGATGCAACATTAACTGAAATGTGATATTTGTAAATCACAGTGACTCAATCACCCGCTCAACTCTAATCTAAAGTGTGCATTTACGTACAAAATTTCTAAGAATTTACTGGACTGGAAAACTTTTTTGCTAAGAGTTTGTGTTCAAGGCTTATCGTCACCTTGCAGCTTTGATTGGCATATTGCAAGAGCCAAATTTCACCATTATTTTGATAGTTAAAAGGGGATAACTATTAATATTCACTTTGTCATTGCATCTTCTTATAAATGAAACGTACTCAGCAGCGATTTCTACTCACTTTTCTATCCAGCATTCAATTTGTTGGGTTACTTTACTTTAAGTAAAGTTTTGCTTTAAGTATTTTTTCTGTGGAAATGTCAGCTGCAAGTACGAGCAAGGAAGTGTAATGACCTTACACATTGGTAAGCTCGGTGGACATTTTTTCTTGTTAAAACGCATGCTTTTTTCTTTATAGGTCAAACGTGGTCGTGGTCTTGCGGCATTTCCTCATAAATTCTTTTACTTATATTTAGCTCTGAGAAAAGTCTTGAAGCGGTTTAATTTCAATTTTGTTCAGAACTAGTTTTGGCATTTTTACTTATCGCTTTAAAGATTCATTTCGAAACTTCTTTTAACTCGCATTTGAAGCATTAAGGACATCATGTATTATACATTCAAGGGCCGATTTCACGTCTTCTTCATAGAGCTATCTGTCACCTAAGCAAACAAAAAACAGTATAAATTGTGAGTTTATCTGACACCTAGCAGCTATCTAAAAGATTAGAAATTGGTCCTAAATAAACATAATTGAACTTTGTGTAGCCAGAATATTTGTTTTTGAATTTTTGGCCAAAATTGTTATTATGTTGGGAAGTGTGCTAAGACTTAAAAACGACAAACGATGTGTACACTTTCGCTCAACTGAATAGGTTCAACAGTTCCCATAAAGTTAAATTGCTAAATCTCTTCTTACAACTTGTTAATATTAATAAAACAATTTTTTTTTTTTTTTAAAACATCTTTAATTTCGGTACGGAGGATTCTAGTAGGGGTAACATTTGATTTCAGCTTCACGCTGGGCGGAGGGGGTGGCAATGTCAGTTGGCTGGCCAGGCACACACACGGGAGGAGCTAAGCCTAGGCATTGGGAGGCCATTCATAGTCACTGACTTGATGGATATCCTACTTAGCTCGCAAAACAAATTGGGCTGCTATAAGCAACAAGGCTGCAGAGGTCATCCAATCCTTGCTGAAAGATTGCGGAATACTAATTCAAACACTAGATAAGATTCTAGTCGAGGCTTTCATGTCATCTCCCCATCGCGAAGTAATACCTAGCGGTGGTCCCACGAGAAGGGAACGGAGAAAAGGGGTGGTTTTAGTGGGTGAGGTAACTCCAAGTCCCACACTTTTCGGCTTTCGAGCGTTCCCCCTCTTTACAAAAAAAAAAAAAAAACACACACAACACTCACAAAAGCAAAACACAATGGCAAACACAAAAACAAAAGACAAAATCAAAGACAAAAACAAAGACAAAAACAAGGATAAAAACCGAACCAAACCAAACCGGACAAAATCAGGTGAAAAACCGAACCCAAACCGAACCTGTGTCCCTTCGAAAATGCTAAACCGAACCGAAAACCACAAATGGAAACGGTTCGGTTCGGCTCCTTTTACTGACAAGTCTCAAGACTTACAAATTTTGGGAGGTTTAATCAATTTGCTTCGATAATTCCTTATCGATGCCGGATTTATGACATATCCTGTACACCTCCAATTGTCCACCGATCTCTTAATATGACTGTCGTAAGTCAATATTTCTTCTTTGAAAGTTGCTAATCTCTTTGTTTCCGTATCTCATCGAGCTTCTTTCCCTTAATCCAACTTTAGACAGGAGTACAGCTATTAAAGTGAAATCATTCAATTAATCTATTCAAATGTTCTCCAGGAACTCAATTTCGAAAAGTCACATATTCACTTTGAATCATTAATTTCGAATATTGAAGCAAAAAAACTATAGGTGAGCTTTAACATTTTAAAAAGTTTTTCGGTATAAAATAGCTTTTCTTTGAGAAAATTTTCAATATGGTTCAATAATGGACCAAAGTACTTTTTGGTTCAAACAAAACGATTGGTACCATTTAAAAAAAAAAACTAGTACTTTAAATGGACGTTCCAACTTTATTTTTCATCAAATAGTTTTATATTTTCAACTTCAAAAGTCCAAGAAAATTACTTTCTAATTTATTTTCAGAGTGTTAGACTTTAGAATGGGTTTAAAGGGTTCAGATTTGGTGGAAAAGGGCAATCTTAGAACAAAAATAAGTTTTTGACATCATTTTGATTGCCGCAACTTCAAAAGTACAAAAAAATAACTTTCCGGGCAGATTTCAGGGTTATACGAAACAAAAGAGTTTGAATAGGGTGAAATTAAGTGGCGATCCAAGAAAATAATCGAGTTTTTAACACGTTATCGGACTGTTTTTACTTCGAAACTTCGGAAAAATACCTTTCCGTGCACACTAGTGAAACTGACTTTATACTTAAGAAAGGTTTTAAGGCTTGAGACTCGACGAAATTAAAGACCAGCCTTGGATAGAAATGCGATTTTGGAAATTTTTCGGACTGCCTTTCCATCTAAAAAAAAAAAAAAGATTTTCGAACAGATTTAAGCAAAATTCTTGACGTTATCCTTAAGTATTTGGCATTTTTTTGCTAAAGATTAATATGAAAATATCTGGGCGTTAAGCTAGGATGGGCTTTAAGGGTTAGATTTTGTCAGATTTTTGGCATAGTAAAGAGTTTCGAATTCCTTTCCGCGCAGATTTTAGGGAAGATCGGGATTATTTGCAAAAACGGAAACTGAGCTTTCATTAAATTTATGATACAACTAAGGACTGAACCACTGAAACCGAACCGAAACCGCGGTTCAGTTGGCCTTCAAAAACCATGCAATAAGCCGAACCGGTGGTTTAAAAACTATGTGAACCACTGAACCGAACCATTCCTTATTTCCAATCGGTTTGCATTCCTGAAACAAACACAAACAAACATACAGAATACTGAGTATCTAAAATTTATCATCGAGTACTTAGACCCGAATAATTAGAATCGAGTACTAAGTAACGAATACTTAGTCTTCTATACTTAGTATCGAATACTTAGAATCGAGTACGGAGTATCGAGTACTTGGAATCGAATAATAAGTATCGAGTACTTAGTATCAAGTACTTACTATCGAGTACTAAGTATCGAATACTCAAAATCAAGTCTGATTATCGAGTGCTTGGTATTGAGTAATCAGTATCAAGTACTTAGAATCGAGTACTGAGTATCAAATACTGAGTATCGAGTACTTAGTATCGAATATTTAGAATCGAGTACTGAGTATCGAGAACTTTTTATAGAGTACTTAATACTGAGTATCAAATACTGAGTATACAGTACTTAATATCGAGAACTTTGTACCAAATACTTAGAATCGAGTACTATAATCGATTACTGAGTATCGAGTTTTAAATATGGAGTATAAAGCATAGCACGTAAATAACTCTCAACCCATATTTTCAGACTGCTCTGCTCACGACCGCAACCGATAAAAAAATCGGTCTTCCCTCAACCGATTGTGTGCTGCTTTTGCGCTCGCTGTTTTGCGGCTGTTGTTGACCCTCAGGCTGGTCGGTCTGATATCAACCCAATAACAGGCCCATTTCAGTCAAGCGGTCCCAAAGTGTGAGTTATTTAAGTTCCCTCACATCAAAATGTTATTGTGAAAAGGTTGCGAGAGCAGTCTCTGGTGCGATCAGAGAGTATCAGTGTGAGAGAGACTGAGAGAGCGAAATTAAATATGAGGCACATGTACATATGTATTTTATTATTTCAATTCAATTCACATCAAGATGTAAGCACGCACTGAGTGAGCTCACACACAAGCGCTCTCAAGCCTACACAGAGGAAAAAACCGTGAACATTGGACTCAAAATGAGCACATTCGGTCACAAAAACTAATCATGACCGGTTTTCTCACTTTAAGAACAATTTCTCACTTCAAGAACTTTTTTTTTGAGAACGCAAAATCTTGATGTGAGTTGATATGTTCCGTTTTGAGAACATTTTAAAATTAAAAAAAAGGTCAGTAAATCCGTAGGTCCAGATCCAGGTCCACTCACTCCAAGTCACGTCCAGATCCACTGTCCAGATCACGCCATGTCCAGGTCATGTCAGATTCACGCGTCCCGGCCCAAGTCAGGTCGGGACACGCTGTACAACACCCCACCCTCCGGTTATTATTATTATAAATAAAAAAAGTTTTTCGACTAGTGAGCCCAAGATAGTGCGCGAACGACGCGGCCGCCGCCGTCGGCGTCAGTGAAGACGCACGTCGAATGCCACAAATACTTTTCGGTGGGTGGTTGAGGTGAGCTGTTGTCTCTTTCAGAACAGAATTGTCTCAAATATTGAGAGAACATCTGTTCAATTTGAGATGAAGAAATCTTATTTCGACCAGTTTCCTCTGTGTAAAGCGGTCTATCCCAAACGGTCGGCAAAAGACCAAGAGCGAAAAAGCAAAGATAAATGTGTTTCTCTCCTCTCACGACCGAAAAAAACAGAGAGCGCTGTTAAAGGTTGCTTCCATCCCTCTTTGTCAATGCGCCGCACGAAACCGGTATTTTTTGTGAGAACTGCAAAGAGAGGACCGTTTGTTGCGACCTCTGGTATAAAGTAACGCACAACCGCAAGAATGTGAAAGTCGGATCATATCGTATACAACATGTTTCACATCAAGGCCTAACAACGACCCATTCGAGTAAAAATTGTGTCGTTTTTGGGTCGGAAGCGAATTGTAGAAACCATGGGAATATTCAAACTATAATTTACTGTGAAGTAAAATTTCATTTCGCAGTCTACATAAAAAATACTGTTAATGTAATGTTAAACTGTTGGGCGCCCGAGCAAAGCAACACTCTCGGTGCAGCGGGCTAATATGATTACTTGCTAAGAACATAGGTGGGCTTACGGCTAATCTTGGTTAAACGCTTCCTTACATGGCGCCCGAGCAGGGACCTGAACCCTGGACCCTTGGGCTGTTATGGGTGGAGATTCCATAAGTTATTCTGAACGTTTTTCTGGATGTTTTATTGACCGTTTCTGCCGTTTATAAGAGTCAGTCGCCCAAAACAGATCTGATTTGTTCAGGTCTATAGTTTTTATTGAACCGAACCGAACTTTTAGGTTCGGAACAGGTTCAGATTCAGCATTTATTTCTAAAGAGGTTCGGTTCAAGGTTCGGATGTGAAAACGGCCCTTTGTCTGACCAAAATTTCAGTGGAATTGACAACTCCAAGTAAGATCCAACTCTACTCAGGTCATAGTCAAAATCCTTTGCTTCAGAAAGTGAAAGTGATATCAATGACTTCCACTCAACACTGGCAAACCTCACAGTACCATGGCAGGGGGGGAGGAGCGGGGGAAGGCGCGTATAAAACCCTGAATCAAATATTTGGTACACACAAAACCGAAGTGTGCAGGTTAGGCTTTTTCATGTGCCACAAAAGGGAGCGGCGGGCGTTGGGTGGGGGGCGGCACTGGGCCATTAGAGCGCAAACTCCAAAATGAAGCAACAGCAGGCACATTACACTACAAATGAGGCAGCCAAATTGGGCCAGCCTGGATGGGGGGGGGTGGAAGGGATGTGGCATGTCCTGTTGCTTGTGGGAAGATGGTGCCACGACGTCAGCATCGGTTATAACGGTATGTGTACAGTGTGAAATCCAAATGCTAGAGCGAGAGAGCAACGGCTAAAGGGCGAAACGCGAAAAGCTTCCACTGTGACTGCGGGGGACATTTGTGTGGGGGGGGGGTGAGTGGGGGAGGCGTTTGTTGTCGTCAGCGCGTCGCAGTCGTCGTCGACGTCGTCGTCTGTTTCAGACTCTGCGTTCAGTTTAACTTTGGAGCTGGTCGCGTGCGGACAACATTTTGGGCCAACAGCTGTGAAAAAAAACTTAAAAAAAAAACACAGAAAGAAATAAACCGAGTTGGAGTTTTTTTTTTGGAGTTTGGTTTGTTAGTAAAGTTTAGCAATTCAGTCATGGGAGAGTGTCCAGCTCCCCAGTGGCGGCGGGCAGCATGATGTTAAATTATTTAGGCATTGGTATTGGCAGCAGCAACTAGTGAACACACCGCAGACATCATAGTAAACACTCACAGACACACACACACAGCCTCGTCTTGTAGTACGCGCCAAGTCAATTCACAGTTTTCCTTTTTACGCGCGCGTAAGTACCGTTTACCGTGTACCGTGGAGTATCGAAAAATCTTCAAAATGGTTCAAACCACTGCAGGTAAGTTCACACATACACAAACCCACATATATCTATGGAATGCATTCAGGCATGTCCATTTATTTTTTCCACGAATTTACAGATTTCGCACTTAACCAAAAGCTTCAAGTGCCTGTGTGCTTGCGTATGTGTGTGTGTGTGTGTGTGAGAGAGAGTTCCCGGTTTTCTCTTCCTAGCTCTTACATTGCCCAGCATAACTTAACTGTATAATTTAATATTAGTAAACAAAAAACTAGCAAAAGCTAAGCTTAAGCAGCTTTCAACTTTCCGAAATGAATTCTGTTCTCCTGTGTGTGTCAGCATGCCTCTGCGTGGGAGTGTGTGTGTGCGTTTAAGCTAAACTGCACAACTACAGTCAAGGGCAGCAATATTGAGCAGGGTTTAACAAGTACAAACAAGTCGTGAGTGCGAATTGAACTCTGTTCATATCCTTGAACTTAGTTCATCCGGGTTTTCTCAAACTAGCTTCCGTTAGAAGCTACCCGGTGCATTTACGGTAGTTTTACTTACTCGAACTAGTTTTTCGACCGATCATTCCTATGGGAGCTATATGCTATAGTCATCCGATTTTGACAAAACTTTGTAGAATTGTGTAAAAGTAGGGGACGTTTCCATTAAAAACAAAAAAGTTTTTCTCACTAGAACTAGTTTTTCGATCGATCGTTCCTATGCCAGCTATATGCTATAGCCATCCGATTTTGACCAAACTTTGTAGAATCGTGTGGGAGCATATAAAACAAATACATGCCAATTTTGAGGACATTTCCAATAATACACTATACTAAAAAGGTGATTTCTATAATTGGAAACATAGTAACTAAGAAATAAATTGGAGGCGTTTCAATTGAAAGCAAAAAGTTTTTCTCCTAAAACTAGTTTTCGCCGATCGTTCCTATGACCTATATCTATAGATATCCGATTTCCAATTTGTAGAATCGTGTGGCTTACAAAAATTTTGTGGAATCATGGAAAAGCATAGTACTAACTAAGAAATACGAAATTTGTGGATCTGGAAAGATAGTGCGTTTTGGAATTTGAAAAACAAAAAGTTTTTCTTACTAAAATTAGTTTTTCGAACGATCGTTCCTATGACAGCTATATGCTATAGTCATCCGATCCGGCCGGTTCCGACAAATGTGCAGCGTATTTGTACCAAAAGACTTCGTGTGAAGTTTGGTAAGGATAGCTTTAAAACTGACGGAGGAGATAGCACAGAAACAGACGGACAAGGCTAAATCAACTCAGCTTGTCATGCTGATCAAGAATATATATACTTTATATGGTCTATGCTTTACAAACATCCGGACAATTTTATAATACCCTCTGCAAGGGTATAATAAAGGAAAGAGTAGGGTAAAGATTAGAAGAAGATGTTGAAACTATTCCTCAACCGGATTGGTCCAAAGATCTAGAGGTGTGAGGACAGTGGTTGCTAGGAGACATTTGAAGAGGTGCACAGTGTCGAGCGGGCTGTGATTTCGGGGTTTATGCGGGTCAAGTATATGTTGAGGAAGCTGCTCTTCCAGGAGCGTAGTTTGGCGTGTTCGAGAGAAAAGTTTTCGGGATTTTGGCCTCTCGGGGGCTCGGGGTGTTGGCCTATGGTTCGGGGGGGCCGGCGTGGGGGTCGGGGGTGCGAACCTGGGGTGCCCTTCTGGTGGAATGTCGCTCGGGAAAAAAGAAGAAGCCAAGAACAATGTTGTCTTGGTAGCCTTCAATGGTTTCGGCTACTATGTTTGTGTGCGCTTTCTTCTTGGCTGCAGTGCATGCCGCGGTTGTGATATCCCCATCACCTAGCAGGAGTTTAACCGCAGGCATATTGACTCTTAAGTCGTAGCAAACTGGAGGGTTTCTGGAGGTACATGTGTGGTTGGGGTGGGAGTTATGTTGGCATCCGATGAGATATTGTCGGGTTAGGAGCTTATTATGGCTCCTAACTGCTGGTATCTCTGTTTCCTGGTGAAGGTGGGTCTGGGTGTGACATAACGTAACATCCCGTGGACACTCGTAGTGCTAATTTCGCCATTGTGTGTCACTTATGGCAGGTGACCATATCGGGGCCGCGTAATTTAGCAAGGACCTACCGATTGCCTTGTCCGTGGTGGAAATGGTCTCTTTGTTCTTGCCCCAGGTGCTTCCCGAGATGGCTTTAAGAACTTTTGTTCGACTTCTAACCTTCTAAGTGACATCCTCCGCATGCTTGGCGAAGGTGAGGAGTGGGTCATATATGACTCCGAGGATCCTAGGGTACTTTAAAGTCGGTATAGTTTGCCCGTTTATGTTGATGTCTAGGGACATGATGGCCTCCTTGGTCCAGGTTGTGAAAACTGTAGTGGATGACTTAGCGGCGGAGAGGCTGAGATTCCTGCGAGAAAGGAAGTCTGCCAGGCAGGGCAGGTAGGACTCTATTAGCTGCTCTATGTCTTTTATGTCTCTGCCTGTCGATATTATAAAGCAATCATCGGCATAACAAATAAGTTTAATATTTGTGACACATAAAAGCTTGAGCTTGAGCGGCAACTTGAGAAGCTTTTCATGGCTAATTACTACAAAGCTGGCGCCAACAGCAGAGAGGCGTGACCGGGTGTAAAGTTTATTCAAAGAAAAAACTTTTTCATTCGATGCTCTGAGGCGGGATCGAACCCACGACCTCTTGCGGTGGCGCACACTAGCCGCTGAGCCACCCGGCCATGTCTAAAGTTATAGTTGACCATGTCGAAACCGTGTTTATGGGGTAGTGCTAAAAACCGTTTTTGGACCCTTTTTAAAAAATTTTATTTGAAAACGCAAAGAATAATTGAAAACTTTTTTTATTTATTGTATTACAAAAGGTTCAAAGTAAATAAAAAATTTTTTGCCTCGATACGAGGGCTGTTCAAAAAGTAATGAGACTTCAAAGTTGGTGGTGAAAAAAAGGTGTCGTCACGGCGGCCACGATTCAGGTCTCCGGAGCGTCCGAAATGAAAAAAAACGGGGGTTATAATCAGTATAGATGTAATTCTCGGCTGAACCTCAAACTTATTTTTGTGATTTTTTTGACAAAATGGCGGCCATTCAAAAAATTCATTTCGGGCTTTTGTAGTTAGTGTAAAAAAAGTAAAAAAATTTTTAAAATTATGGTCGAGGTTCAGCCGAGAATGGTGACAATTCTGCGTCGATTCCACTTTGTTTCATGAAAATCGGTTCAGTTGAACTGGAGATATCATGGCCGCCAGTTCGAAAAACGTGGTTTCGAGATAAACGCGTTTAAAGTTTGAAGTAATTTTTTTGGAAAAAAAAATCAAAAATGTTTAAATGCAGTTTTAAAGAGCTGACAATTCTCCGTCGATTCACTTTGTTTCATCAAAATCGGTCCAGTAGAACCGGAGAAAACTTAACGCTAGGTCAAAATACGAGGGTTTAAAAAAAGTTGCTCAATGAGAAGACCCCTTAAGTTTGCAGTTGCTTGGGAATTTAGGTCACATTGGGTCACTAAAAGGACTATATCTCCTAAACTAATTCGAGTTTTCGAAAATCCTTTTGGGGGGATATTTTTGAATATCCAAGCTATAAATAAATGCAAAAAAAAAAGTCGAAAAAAAAGTTGCTCAAAGAAGACCCCCTGAAGTTCGCCCTGTAAGCTCTATGAGTCAAAGAAATAGAAAAATAATTATCCAGTTTTGGAAAATAGACTTCTGATTGAAATTCTGTTTGCGATCTCTGACTCGGCCTGTGTACTCCACGGGGAAAAAACATTTTTCAATTCGAGAAATCCACCCCCAGGTCGGAAAGGAATAACTGATACTAATATTTAATAGCTAAACTGTTTCAGGCTTTACTAATGGCGGCGTAGCGAATCATATCATCATATAAATCAGGGCTGCCCATAGCCAGCCTTCGTTTGATACATTAATAGATAATCATTTGCCATATCCCCAACAGATAGAGAGAACCTGCTTATTGCCGGAGCTCGTGGATGTATCAATAGCTGCGTTGGTTACCAGAACACTTAAGCTCCACTGTTATAGATTAAATCGTTGTGAAGACTAACTGATTCTAACAAAGAAATTGTTGAATTTTATTCTAACTTTGCCAAATCTGTGGATAATAAATTACAGGCTTTCTCCCTAACTCTGATTAGAAAGTAAATGTTTCGCGTTTCCAAAGATCCATAAGCTCATTACTGTCCTTGGATGACACTTCTATTCGTTAAATTTTCACTTAAACTTGCTGAATTCAGCAAGTTTTGCTATCAGCCCGAATTTTCGAATCATCTTTTCTACAATACAAAACAGAAATCTTCAGTGTCAAACAATTGTGGCAAAAAAAGGGGCTTCAAGCATTGCCTGCATCCCTTTTTTAAATGTCAAATTGAAAAATGGTTGCGCAAACCAAATATCCCACCCATCTACATACGTCAACCATTTATTTTGGCCGCGTCTGTATTCGCTGCGCACATGTGCGGCATGTGACGCACAACAATATACGCCCTCGCATCACGCATAAGTTTCACTGACAGACATTCTTCCTGCGTCCTGGCTTAACGGACGCAGATTGTCACTGTGCCTGGAACGGCTGACTGACTGACTGACTGCCTGACTGACTAAGACCGATGGGCTAACAAAGTTTATGACAACCCCGATCCAAGTGCCCAGCCTCCCGATAAAAGCGTAAACACTTTTATGAATGAAACTCAATTGGAAGCATAATTGAAATGAGGAGGCAGTGCGGCCGTGGGTGTTTGTTGATGTTTTTAGTACTACATGAGGCGCATGTAGGCGTTGCATTGCCAATGGGAGGTCTGTGCCAGGGCTTTACGGCTTGATGACTGCGATAGCTGCATTAATAGCTCCATTAGGGTATTAGCCATGAGACGAATGAAGTCAAATGCTGTTCGAGATTGAGTTTTTGTTGTTGTTGTTGTTTTTTTTTTCGAAACAAGTGAGTGGTTGAGTGGCAAGTTCTGGTACGACTTATCCATGTCACAGCTGACACGCACACGCGTGCACTTAACGCCCCGTTGACAGTTAACCCGGGGCGCGCAAAGTGTCTTGGGCACGTGTGAGAGCCATAAAACCTAGCATACTTTCGAGCGAGTGCAGGGCCATGTTTAGCTGATGCGCTGATGGGCAAGGCAGAAGGGCCACAATTGACAGTTTTAAGACAACTATAATATTTATCTTCATACTACTAAGCTGTACACCAAATTTTAGGTTCATAGCTTAAATCATTTCTGAGAAATGGCCTTGAACCTTTTTCGAACCGTTCTGAAACCAGTAAAATTTAAAACCAGTATAATATCTACCTTCATATTACCAACCTATGGAACGAATTTCAAGTTCATATCTCAAATAATTTATGAGATATGGGCTAATCCCGCGTTGCGGACGTTACATTCGTATGCAAAATTTGTTTGTTAAAATTGCCACAGCTGGCGTTCACAATGGTATCAAGACAAATTGTGTAAATAAAAAAATCAACCTGATCAACCGTCCGATCAACCTGATGCCCATTTTGTTATGTTGTGTGCCTCTGTTTAAAGTTATGCCAATAGCACAGCAAGACCTCGAGCCAGTAAAAACTGCAAGTAAAGAGTATAAAGGTCATTAAAACAGTCATAAAAGTAAATAAAAAACCTTACATTCGTACACATAGTGGTACATAGGGCTTGGAAAGTACTTTCAAATCATGAAAAAAAATGTTTGCTTTAACGAAGAAAAAATGGTTGATTTAGGTGCCGTTCGTACGTTACACAAATGGGAAGTTGTATTGAAATCAACATACATTTTCTTGATTTTCAGCGGGTTTTTGCAGTATTATCAAGAAAATGGTTGAGGCATAAAACATAGAGGAAAATTCAACGATTCTAAGCCCGTTTTGGTGGGGCACAATTAAGTAAATCGTTCATCCACAATGGGTGATTTCATTTGCTCGTACGTTGCGCTATTTTTCCACTACTATCAAGTAGAAAATTAAGGATGAGAAACTTCGTTTTCATAATTGACACACTGGTTCAATTATTAGCACCTCACTCTTCGCAGTTATGACGAAAGGCAGGGCCTCACACTTATGGCAAGAATGAGTAAGCTGGTTTTGAGGAAATAAACATTCTTACTTTTTTACCAATTTAGACATTTCATTAAAAACAAAAAAGTTTTTCTCACTTGAACTAGTTTTTCGTCCGATCGTTCCAATGGGAGCTATATGTCATAGTCATCCGATTATGACCAAACTTTGTAGAATTGTGTAAAATTATATAAAATAAGTGTATGCCAATGATAAGGACATTTTCATTAAAAACAAAAAAGTTTTTCTCACTTGAACTAGTTTTCCGACCGATCATTCCTATGCGAGCTATATGCTATAGTCATCCGATTTCGACCAACCTTTGAAGAATTATGTAAAAGTATAATAAATAAGTGTATGCCAAAGATAAGGTCGTTTTCATTTATTCTTCTCATTGAGCAACTTTTTTTTCGACTTTTTTTTTGTTCAATTTATAGCTTGGATATTCAAAAATATCCCCCCAAAAGGATTTTCGAAAACTCGAATTAGTTTAGGAGATATAGTCCTTTTAGTGACCCAATGTGACCTAAATTCCCAAGCAACTGCAAACTTAAGGGGGGTCTTCTCATTGAGCAACTTTTTTTAAACCCTCGTATTTTGACCTATGCGTTAAGTTTTCTCCGGTTCTACCGGACCGATTTTGATGAAACAAAGTGAATTCGACGGAGAATTGTCAGCTCTTTAAAACTGCATTTAAACATTTTTGATTTTTTTTTTTCCAAAAAAATTACTTCAAACTTTAAACGCGTTTATCTCGAAACCACGTTTTTCGAACTGGCGGCCATGATATCTCCAGTTCAACTGAACCGATTTTCATGAAACAAAGTGGAATCGACGCAGAATTGTCACCATTCTCGGCTGAACCTCGACCATAATTTTAAAAAATTTTTTACTATTTTTTTTTTTACACTAAACTACAAAAAAAGCCCGAAATTGAAATTTTTTTTTGAATGGCCGCCATTTTGTCAAAAAAATCACAAAATTAAGTTTGAGGTTCAGCCGAGAATTACATCTATACTGATTATAACCCCGTTTTTTTTTTTCATTTCGGACGCTCCGGAGACCCGGAATCGTGGCCGCCGTGACGACACCTTTTTTTCACCACCAACTTTGAAGTCTCATTACTTTTTGAACAGCCCTCGTATCGAGGCAAACAAAATTTTTTTATTTACTTTGAACCTTTTGTAATACAATAAATAAAAAAAATATTTCAATTATTCTTTGCGTTTTCAAATAAGAATTTTTTAAAAAGGGTCCAAAAAACGGGTTTTGAATGGGAAGACCTCCTTAAGTAATTGAACCACAGCAATTAAGTTCCCTGCACAAGTCTTTAGAATGTGCATAGAAAAAATTGCTTATAAAGTCATTTCAATTGCCGTTGCCCCTGGCTCTAATCATCTTCGATCCATTCATAAAGATTGAGCGCTTCAGTTGCCATTTCAGAAGCACTTTTCCCCCCCACCTCCGAGCTAACCATTTAGGTAGTTCAACCTACGTTGATTTCTTGGGCACGTTTTATGTGAGTTTCATAAAAAGAAAAATACATCAAAATATGGGCTTACTGTCAGCAACAGATTCGTTATCCTTGCATGCGTGTGCTTGTGCCATTAACATTAAGCCCGCCCCAAGACAGAGCCTGGGCTTCAAAATGAAAAATCCACTTGACTGTCTTGGCCATCATTAATTTTATGCCCAGTCTCTCTGGTGACACAGCCTGTCAATTTGCCTTTTTTTTTTGTTAGGGGACAAAATCCTTTTTCGCAAAATTCTAGGCGAAGCGATGCCATCAAAGAGATGGCAAAAACATTCCGAGATGCCAATTTTCTAGATGCCAGAGCAGAAGTTGCTAACATTTTTCTGCAATTAAAATAATTTTCTGCCCTATGACCTATGCACTTTCTTGGCTTAATCACCCAACTTTCCCGGCCCCCCCCCCCCCCCCTTAAGTTTCATTTGCATTGTGCAATTGCAAATTGCGAAAAGTAACTTTGAACTTTGCCAGTTGCGGATTTGTACACTAAGTCGCACGGCTCATGGCTGCTGTGTGTTGTTTAACTAAGGGATTGAGTGTAAAACCTTTTGCCAGTGATTCGATCTGAGTTAAAAAAAAAAAAAACCAAACAAGACGGGGAAATTGCAATTAAGACAGGCAAACAATTCTGTTAAAAATTAATTTCATGCATTGCGACAATGGAAATGTCACAGTGCAAATCTGTGTCTGTGTGTTGTGTGTTGGGTGAGTGGGTGAGTGGGGGATTGGGAATTAAATTGGCAGTCGTCGTCGTCATGTCATGTCAATGTGTATGGCTTCATGGATTGCTGCTATTCATATGAATGATTGACCTTTGACAGTCATTGGAGTGAACTTTAATGTTGATTGCTACAATTTTCAAGCAAATTTTACGCATCCCCAAAAAGTAGGCAATAGTTTTTTTATTTTCAACTTTGGACTTAAAATCAGTTTCCTCAGCATTTTCAATTTATTTTTCCCAAATATTTCATAAACATTGAAAACAAATGCATTAGCTGTTTCCTATTTCCAACTAACAGCTTAAGATTTGGTATTGATATGAAATTAAACAAATTACTCATACGCCATGTGAGCCGGCTGAATACTCAACTACGTTTTAAAGGCCCAAAATATTAACTTTTCGAGAATCGTAGTGGAATTAAGAAGACCAGAGCTTCTTCGTTTGAAGACTAGACAAAGAGTGAGAGAGGGTTTATTAAATACAACTCCATTTATACATATTCGCATAAGTATCGAGCGCAGTATCGATAATCATATGACTTTTGCTTACATTTGAAAGAGAGTTGCCACAATATTGTACTGTTTTATTTATATATATCAACACTTCCAAATCTAAAACATCTATCGAAATGCAAATGATCTGTGTTTTCAAAGCTAGGCATTTTAAGAGGCCTCCGTCCTACATGATAATCTTTTTTTGGGACAGCAAAGACACTGTGGCACTTGGTTGTAGCGAAGTCCAACTTTCTCAACTTTTTTATACCCTTGCAGAGGGTATTATCAAATTGTTCGGATGTTTGTAACGCACTGAAGGAAGCATCTCCGACTACATAAAGTATATATATTCTTGATCAGCAGGACGAGCTGAGTTCATTTAGCCTTGTCCGTCTGTCAGTCCGTCCGTCTGTCTGTTTCTATGCTATCTCCTCCGTCCCGGACAAGTGAGACAGCTAAAGACAGTCGGCATGACTTATGAAGTCAACTAGGGTCTCTTCGTCAAGGAATCGATCCTTCCATTTCGGGTCAGTTGTCTTCGGTTTTGCTCGGCGTCTTCTATATCGAATTTCAAAGAGAATCGCCTGGTGATCGCTGAACGTGAACTCCTCACTGACCTTCCACATAGTTTTCCTGCATAATGAGCTACTAAATTAAAAAAGGAACCTCTGCCAGCCTTCCAGTAAGTGAGCTCCTTCCCATCGTTCGCTAAGGTCACGTCTAGCGAGGAAAGCTCTGGCATTCGTTGCCTTGCTGCCCCACTCCACCGCCCAAGAATTAAAGTCACCCGCAATGATTAGAGGGGCTCTTCCACGTGCGTCCTCCTTTATATCCTCCAGCATTTTTTCAAATTGGTCCAACTGCCAGCTCGGTGGCGCATAGCAACTATAAATGGTGACGCCGGTAATCTTGGCCCTTACGAACCCTACGTGATCTGCGTTGACATCCTTAGGTGGACCATATGGCTGCTCTGCCACATTTGCTTGCGGTCCATCTGCTTCCAGCAATTGCTACATATGTCTTTTGTGAACTTCTGTTTTCCATTTCTTTACGAATTATCTTAGTAGATTCTGAGCTGCTTCACAGTGGTTAAGGTTTAGCTGTAAGAACTTCATGATCGCTTGGCTAGTGCACTCCTAAACTGAGGGCACCTACCGCTTCCAGCGATATGTTTCGCGTTCTCGTTTTTTCCACTGCAAAGCGGTTCTTTCGAGCAGTCCCTTGCAAAGTGATCCTTTCCACCGCATCGTCGGCACAGGTTTGACCTGTCAACCTCACTTTTTTGTATGTGTGAGCACACGAAATCAACGAACCAGTCGATTGAACCGGTTTTAAGACGGACACATATTGCTTAGCCGGTCGAAACCTATCTTGAAAAGCTGAAAAGGGAAGTCCTAACCCCACCCCATTGCCCCTTTCGACTATTCGTTTTCCTTCAGGTATGTAAATGAGTGCCAATCCCCAAAAGGAAGCTTTTTTATCAATCGTTGACACTTTTTTCTATGCTTTTATACCTCACAAAAGACGTATTGCAATGCCCAGAAATATTCAATTCCACTTCCATTCAAAATCTGTCAGAAAAGACTTTATCATAGCCCACCAGAAGCGTCGCCAGAAAAGTTGGAAGTGAGATGGAAATGCAATTTGCCTGGCTTAAAGCTTAACACACTTATTTACTGCTGAGATCTACGTTTTTTTTTTTTTTGCCCATTTCGTTTTTTGTTTAGGTCTGCTCTAATGGCTTTGAAAGCCAACCCAGCCATGTGCCATGTTACCGGCAGGAAAGAAAAGGAAAAAGAGCGAACTTTTCAGTTTCGCCAGTATCTGGTCTGCGGCTAAACACAATGTTAATGCAGTTTGTGTGTTGGAGCTCACACAGCAACACACACACATCCCAGCTTGAGCATGAACAATATGTACGGGCACATTAGACTGTAATTAATGTTTGGGAACTGAAACAGTCGCAGTTTCTAAATATATACACAAAAAAGGTATGTACTCCTTGCCTTGCCGTGTATGTACTTACTGAGTTATCTATATGCGGGCTTGGATTGTGCTGATAAGCGCCAAAACCCAACCCACAGCCGAAACACACATTTGGCCAGGGCCAACAGCAATGTCACGTACGGGAAATTGCGGGGTCCCTTGGCCTAATTAAGTGTTTATCTTAATTCTATAAAAATAGTTGTCAGATTGATAAACTTGCACAGCACACAGCACGCCATGTTAAATATAGGTAGGAGTGTGTGTGTGAATGTGTATTTGTGCCGGCCGAGGCCATGACATTCAAGGGTCAAGACACATTTCGAGGCGGCAACAAAAAAAAAAAGAACAGAAAATAATAATAGAAATGCGGAATATGCGGATTTATTTTAAAATCTCTCGCAGAGTTTGTTCCATAATTAAAGTCTCCCCCGAGGGTCCGTTTCAAGCCATCAATTGCCATTTGGTGGCTAATGAATTTACGAGGGGGAGAAACGTAAAACTGAAATTGATTTTGCTGCGCGAATTTGCATTTAAAATAGATGCTGATGCTGATGAAATCCTTTAGGGAACTGAATGGATTTGAAATTTGATATTTTTCCATCTACCGGCTTTTGCACCATCATTATCTTTAGTATCCACCCCCCCCTTCTGTTTGAAGTCAAATGCACTTCTCAGAAATCCACAAGACACACAACATTAATTACGTTGGCTAAGAAAAGGTGACGCCGGGTTGCATAAAGCCAATTGGACTTTCTGGTTGCTAAGGACTTATGGCCAAAGGGTGTTTGGTGTTGGTGTTGCTTGAACACGTTTCTTATGTCATTAATTAAATAGGAAATTTTTCTGTTATTATTCTTTATTACGTTTGTTGAGCTGCTGCTGCATATTGTTAGTGCTTGGGTATTTTTCCGTTTTCGTTTTGCAGGCAGATCAAGTTTATTTTTCTCTTTTTAAAAACGTAATTTCTTCCAAAGTTTTATAGATAGAAAGTTCAATCATTTTGGTAATATTTAGTTTTCAGTATTATTTATCGATCCGCCAAATGATTGGTAAAGATCGAATGAAGGATTGTTAAGCTATGAGCTAAAGAATGCTACTGCAGCTACTACAGCTTCAAAATCCATACTGAGCATACACTTTCGTTGGTACAGAGTATTTTTTTCTAAATTTTCTTTCATTTATCCGCTAAACTTATTCTTTTATATCCGGCTCGAAGGACCGGGGCACTGGCAAACAACTTCTACGTTGACGATCTGCTAGCTGGTGCAGACATTCCGGAAGAACTATGATCGTTGCAAGTGGAACTGTTATCTGTTCTAGAGTCGTATGGAATTAGTCTCACAAAATGGTCGTCAAACTGTGAACGTTTTGTCTCTGAACAAGCTGAGACTATAGAAATCGGCGATCAAGGAGAGACTAAAACGCTGGGACTCACATGGAACTTAAAAAATGATGTGTTTAAATACTCGATAAAAGGTTTGTCAGTAGAAGTCCAGCCAACAAAACGATCTATGCTTTCGTTTGCGTCTCGATTATACGATCCCCTTGGACTATTGGGTCCTATAATCGTAAGCGCATAAATTTTGACTAAGACATGGCTGCTTAAATTGGATTGGGATAAGCCAATACCTACGTCCTTACAACAGAAGTTGGAATCAGTCACGTCCTGTTTCGAAGGATTAGATTCGATTCAGATTCCTCGACACATCGGGGTAACAAAACACACAAATACTTAGGCACGAGCCATGGCGAACGCTTGCTTATTAAAGGCCCTTTTTGTTCATTAAGCTGACTTGCGAAATTGAGCTGAAGTGGTGCTGTTTTTTATTGTGTCAGTGCACAGAAACTAATTATCTTCATCGGACAAGTTGTCGACTGTCCTTTTGGAAGGACCATTTATAAAATTCTGCACCGGATTCTTGCCATTTGGTGATCATTTTTTGGGGGCCCGGGATGGTTAGCTCTCAATTCGGAGGTAAATCTTCTTATACAAGTTGATGATGGGGTTGATATCCGGCTCGAAGGACCACTATTTGTGTAGGGGGTGGCGATCTTCTCTCATTTAGGGGTCTCTTTTCAAAGTCTCTGTTTACTCTGTTTAAAGTTTGCCCAACATAATTGTTTGTTTTCTCCATAACTCGACTATGGTTCATTCGATCGTTACCAATCCTTTGGCGGTTCGATAAATTTTGCTGATTACTAAATAGTAAGTATATTTTTTGAACATTGAACAATAATATAGTGTTAACGTAACTGGCTTTTCAACGTTGAGCTCTGCCCAGTTCTCTTCATGTTGGATTCTTTTAGCCTCCTCGTTTGAAGTGTAGCATCTGAAGCTCTCTAAAATAGGACAAATTGCCAAGAAGTGTTGTTTGTCTTCTACTGCTTTTCTATCTCGTGTGCATAGGGAATTTTCAAAGCACTGCGTTCGCCGTTATTATCAATTCACGGATATTCGTCCAGAATTTTGAGTGTTTAAATAATTTAAAATTTTAATTATTTTTTTAGAACAATCACAAAGCTACCAAAAAAAAGCCAATCGAAATTAGTCGAAGAATTTTTTGCGAATGACCAAAGCAACATTTCGAGAAAAAAAATACACAAAATTCAGTATTGAGGGTGCAGACGAGAATTACACTACACTGATTATCACCTCTTATTTTTTTTTCATTTCGTTGTTACCTGGGAGAAGCCGAATCGTGGCCGCCGTACGACAAGACCTTTTTTTCCGATACCCACCAACTTTGAAGGATCTCCGATTAAAGTTTTGTGTACAGTCATCTAATGAGGCAAAAAAAATTTATTTTGGGATTTAATTATGAAAGCTTTTGGGCTAATCCAATAAATAAAAACACTTTATTCAAAATTCTTTGCGTTTTCAAAAGAAGGTTTTAATTTTAAAAAGGGTATGCAAACGTTTCGCGGGTCGTGAAGAACCTGAGGTGGTTAGCTCGGGACGATGTGAAGTGTTACGATATGTTGCTTAATTCGGGTTGTGTGTTACTTTATATCATAAAAAACTCGATACTAGTAATCGATAAAAGTACTCGATTCTAAGTATTTGATATAATTCTCGATACTAAGTACTCGATACTAAGTTCTCGATACTAAGTACTCGATTCTAAGTATTCGATACTAAGTACTCGATAATAAGTACTCGATACTCAGAATTTGATACTTAGTACTCGATTCTAAGTACTCGGTACTTATTACTTAATACCAAGCACTCGATACTCAGTACCTGATTCTAATATTCGATACTAAGTACTCGATACCAAGTACTCGATACTCCGTACTCGATTCTAAATATTCGATACTAAGTCTGTCCGTATGAGCGCGTCGATCTCAGAGACTATAAAGTAAGGCCCAATATCTATTATAAGAAGCTTTTGTCCCATATACCTCTATCTCTTACCATCTCTGTGATCTGTGCATTTAAAGGGACAGACAAACGGGCGGACATGGCTCTATAGACTCGGCTGTTGATGCTGATGAAGAATATATATACTATATGGGGTCGGCGATGCTTCCTTCTGGTTGTAACATTCATTTGCACAAACAAAATATACAAACTGTGTACCTTTGGTATAGAGTGTAAAAACATGCCACAAGAAGGAAAGATAGAACCTTGCAAAGCTTAGGCTATCATGCTATCTCTGACGATTGTGGTACTCGTGTATAAGCTTTGAATGTAATTTTGACTTCGGCAACAAGTACTGTAGGTGACTCGCGGCCGAAGCTACGAGTCAACGCAAGTATTTGTACAGGGCAATACACATGCTCGCAACTACAATACACGAGTGCTCTTGCGATTTTTCTCCTGTGTATGTCGCTTGAACAAGCTCAACGAGCCCCCAGCGCTATGTTTACTTGTATCACATTTGAATCAAGGATGAGCGAGTTGGCTCGTGACCAAGGTGAATTTTACTCTCCAGTATTTCATAAATTTGCAGTCTTTGAGTGAGTTGCTGAACTATTTCCCCGGTCTCTACCAAATGTGGCGATCAAAATGAATTGCCAAATCTGTGTAGGTTTCGGTAATCAACTGAAAATTGGTTCGCTTTCTGCTGTTGACATGAACCAATTTCAGGTTTGAAATAAGTTTGCTGCTTTTGTGTCCCGTGGATTTAATTGAACTAGAATTTGATGGCTCCCTTGCCCCCCCCCCGCCGCCTGGCAGTGTCCGAATGGCCCACCTTAGAGAGTAGCATATGCTCCAAATGCTGTTGCCTGTCGCCAGTTGCCCGACAAGCGTTGCCAGCTGAGTTCCATTATGTGCATTGAAATGATTATGGCGACAATGCGCTGTCTGGGACACCGACGGAGTTGTCGCCATAGTAAGTACTTGTCGTAGTTGTCGCAGCACCAAATGGCAGTAGTGCAACAATTGCTATTGCTCGCTCCAAAGGTGTCCTTGGAGCGAGAGGTGAAGGTTTAATTGCGGGTCCTTTGTTATAGCCATTAGCATTTAAATAACCGGATGCCACCACATCACCACATACGAGGGAGAAAGTTTTAATAACTTAATTTTCAGGCAACATGCAGGAGCTCGGAGCACGGAGCAGCAAGTGTAAATAGCAAGAGATTGAGAGGGCAAAGTTTTATTTGTCTATTTGTTTATTTGTTTGTGTACTTTGCCTTCTGTTGGCGCTGCAAATGAAAGTAAATAACGCACAGATAATTGTCGGACGGAGAGGACGGAGAGGTGGTGTTGGGTCCATGTCACATACTCGCACTTGCTCTCTTAGTTCCCGCTCCCGGTTTGTTTTTTAATGACGCTCCGTCAACTGGCAACAAAATTAACTTTCAGAAGCCTTTGGGAATGCTACAGCACGTCTATAATGATGATGATGATGATGTGTCGACCTTGATAAGGTCTTAAGGTTACCTCGAATGTGCCCGTGTTGGCTTATCCCAAAGGGAATGTTAAGGATCGTAGGTCAACACAAGTTGTACAAAAAATCATTTTCATTTTTATGGCAGGAAATCAAGTTCAATGCTTAACATCACGTATACGACAGGTGTGTGTGGTACGGGGGAAACCATGAAAAGAGTGCTTTAGTTTTATTTGCAAAGGCAACCAAAGTCTAACAATTTGCACGCTGTTATGCCAGCTAATTTATGATATTTTAATTAGCGACTGTCATTTGACGATTCATGGTTGAATTTGTGCCATGGAACACCTCATTCTATTGGCTTTGATTGGTCATTCTTTTTATATTACACACAACGTTCCGTCATTTTGCGTATGTTTTGAGCACTTTGGTTCTTTTCTAAACGAGTTTTCAAGTTGGAGCTTTAATCAATACTGTTAAAAACGAGAAATGAACTCTGTTGAACTAGTAAGCTGTATAATAGTTTGTATTTTTCCCTATCAGGGAACATATCGTGCATATGGGCATACAACATCAGGGAGAGATAGCCACGAATTTGAATGTCACACTTCAAGTTACCGTCTGCAGGTATAGGAAATTTTTGAGCAATTTACTCAAAAACAGTGTGGAGGATTTTCTTAATTTTTTTTTCCAAATACTCTTGAATATGTCAGCTTTCTGCTGGTATACCGTGCATTGCGGCACAACACACTATGGTCCAGACGACCACTTTGGTTGGCCAAAATTAATATCTCGCGAACGGAACAAGATATTTTGATTTGGTTTTTTGTATTGGATTTATATAATCAGTAGGAAGTAGATTAAAAAAAAAATGGGAGTGGCACCGCCTTTTTTTATAATGCATATTTAAACTATTAGTAATAGGGAATAACAAATGAAGTATTGAGCAATTTTTTTTTTTAACTTTTTTCTTTAATTATAAGGGCGTGGCACGCCTAAAGGAAGCACATTTTATTAAAAAAAAAATTAAACAAATTTTTCATGTTGCCGCAAGGAGGAAAAGGTTGTGCAAAGGTGCTCTGAAATATAAAATATTTCAATGTGTCATGAATTACTGGAATTAGTTTATTATATTCTTCACACCTTTATGTTTTTAAGCATCATGCTCTTCGTTCTCCAGTTCCATACTCCATTGCAAACCAAAATGATCATCATTATCATCTTCATTTAAGCCGCGCTCTTCTACAGGGCTACCTTCGCTCGATAACATATCCAAAACTTCAGTTGGAAGATTTATTTTCTTTTGGCTTTGAATCCGTCTATCTAGATTTACCGGCATTCTTTTTTCTGGTCCACAATTTTATTGTACGAAGGATATATGTCGCTATTTTTACTTTTAGATTGATCCCTTATTGCGCAATACTGAGCTTTGCTGAGATCTTTGTCAAGGAGCAAGGCTAACGCTTCGCTTGGTGAAATCGGTGTCGGCTTTTCCACTGGGTTCTGTACTGCCTTGCGAATTAATTTAGCTTTTTCTGGGCATAAGGATACCAGTTTCAAAACATAAGCGAGATCGTGTTTGTGTTGTTTTCGGGCGGCCATGCTTGCCGCTTGAAGCAATAAACTAAGATTTCCTCCCTCGGATACGACAAGATCTGCAGCTTGCCTTCTTCGTGCTCTTCGACTTTTTTTGGGATACGCTAATGCGGGGCGTCCAACTGATTGAGCTGTTTTTGGAACGATTACACATGTTTGTGCATTTAACCAATCCGCATGCTTTCGTTTAAAAGCCTTTTCATATGACTTGCACATCCTCCATTTTTCCGCCAAACGGTAACAAAACCTCATTGAAGCATCTGCAACAGCTTTATTCATTTCATCTGAAATGTCGCCACAAAGCTTTGTTTTCATAAATTTGTGCACAGCATTTTCCTTGGATGCTTTGCTCCTCTCTAAATGCCACAAGCCAAACAACTCCGCATTGTTGAATTTGAGGTTATGATCTATAAATGCAAATTACAAGAGATGTGGCCAAAAGTGGACAAATTTAAAAAATGCATTACAAAGGGAATTATTTAATCTACGACACACAATTAGTCTGCGGGCCGGAATAGGCCGGAATCATTTTATATACCTTTTAAAATATTAGTTTTCATCACAAATCGACACATGTTGAACGACTCACTTTGACATAAAATTACGAAGACAGCACAACTCATACAAACAGTTCACATTACAAAACACTTAATACAAACCACACTGATTATAATTCATCACAAAACTTTGTTTAAAATAGGTTTTTTATAACACTTTACAAAGATTTTTAATTGCAATCAAATTGGCAATTTTTCGCCGCACGTGCTGTTTAACAACAACCGCTATGTTTAACAGCTGATTTCGCGAATGTGGCGCCATCTACGGAAATTTCTGGTACGCAACAGAGATGGTCACTCTTTTTCTGATGCAGAGCGATCAAAAGTACGTTATTTTTTTAACTTTTAAAAATGAGGTTTTGGCCAACCAAAGTGGTCGTCTGGACCATAGTGCAACATTTGGAAAAAGAGATATTCATCCAAATGTCGAGTTACAAATTTTTGACTTGATATTTGAAATACCTGCAATAATCAAATCCATCCAAACTTTATTTAAAACAATAGTTTATTCTTTTCTTAACATTTTGCAATTTAGTTTGTTTCAAAAAGTTCAGTAGTTCCTGAGAAAATTTAAAAATAAAAAAATCATTTTTGTTCCACATTCCACCGTTCCAATTCGACGCTATTTTGACGCAGCTGTTGATTTATTCAAAATGGTATTTTTTCAATAGTACTATCGATGGTGAAACTATCGATGTTTTCACATCACTAAGCCTTGCCCAGCAACCCTGTATAGCCCCGTTATTTTTCATTCGTTGAAATTGTTTGCCGTCGACAGGTTCGTAAATCTATTTTTCATTCCTTGAAATTGTTCGCCGTCGACAGGTTCGTAAAGTTTGATATACAAATCATTCTCAGAAATTTATTAAATTTACCCACTTAAAAGCAAACCTCAAGAAATATCAACATGCCAATTATCAAACTCCAGTCCTCCGATGGGGAAATCTTCGAGGCACCCATTGACATTGTCAAATGCTTTGGGATACTAAAACCGATGTTGGAGATGGAAGATGATGAGAACGCAGTTGTGCCCTTGCTCAATGTGAAATCGACCATTTTGCGCAAGGTGCTAATCTGGGCCAGCTATCACAAGCATGATGCAGAGCCGACGGATGATGACATCAAGGAAAGGCGCACCGATGACATCAGTTCGTGGGATGCTGATTTCTTGAAAGTGGATCAGGGCACGCTCTTCGAACTGATTAATGCTGCCAATTATTTGGACATCAAGGGCCTACTCGAGGTAACCTGCAAGACAGTGGCCAACCAGATTAAGGGCAAGAACCCGGAGGAGATTCGCCAAACTTTTAAAATCAAAGAAGATTTTACTCCCGCATAGGAATGGTGCAAGGGAGACAACAACAGCAGCAAGAATTATTCAAGTGAGAGAGAGAAAATGACAAATGGAAATGTCACAATTGAGAAGTTTTCTTGAATTCTTATGAGATTGCAGAGTAAATATCAAAAACAAATATAAAAAACAAGAAAGAAAGTCGTTCAAGCCCGATTGTAACATACTCTGTACCTGTGAAGTGCTGCCCATCACCGTTGCTGTTGTAGCGGTTGCTGTGGATAAGAGTAGAGGTAGGCATTTTTAAGGGGAGATAGAGAGAAAGGTTGAGAGAGAAGGTGTATGGATGGAAATGAAGGTAATAGATGAGTGGAATTAAGAGGGGTTCGATCTTGGGATCCCCAGGTTGCTGCTTGTGTCAGTTGAGTCTATGGGTGAAGTATGGCGAGGTGAGTGGGATTAGCTGGGCAGTTGCATAGATGCGGTGTGTCGTGCGGTGTTTGTCCGCATTGGGAGCAAACATCTATAACTGCCGTGTTGATCCTTGCTAGGTAGCTGTTAAGCGTGGCCGAGTACCCCGAGCGGAGTTGTGCCAAGGTGGTCCTGGTGCTTCTAGGCAGAGATATTTGGCGGGGGCCTTCTTCCCAGGATTATGTTTGGTGCAAGGTGGCTGGTGGTTTCGGCGACGGTAGTGCTGTTTATGGCATCTCGTAATAGCTAAGCATCTGAGGCTGAGATGGTGTTGCAGTTGCCCGAGTGGGCAAGGACATCTGGCAAGTGTATCCGTAGGTAGTGTCTGCTGCTGCGTGGGTGCTTCTCCACCAAGCTGTTGGCTGCGAACTGTTTGGATAACATGTTGCAGTGCTCCCGGATACCAAGCATAGGGGTTTTCTTATGCAGGTAGTCTACATGGTGGTCTAGTCATGGTGTGACATCCAGTGATTGTGCGTAGAGCAGCTTCTTTGCGACCGGTGCTGCTCATAATTGTTTGTTTTCCCTATAACTCGACAACCGTTCATCCGATCTTTACCATTCCTTTGGCGGATCGATAAATAATCTTGATTTCAAAATATGTCCAAAAGGTTCGAACCTTCTATCTATTAAGCTGATGGAGATATGGCGTTTTTTCTAAATTGCGGATGCTGGGAGCGTGGCAAAAATTGAAAATAAACTTGATCTGCTTGCAAGTATGAGAAGTTTTTCTGCCATACATGTTGAACCTCTATCCAGTGTTGCCATTTTAGCTATTTAGTTGCTAGATCTAGCATTTTTCAAAGTGGAAATGCTTATAACTTTTCGGAATTGCTATTAGCTATAAATCTAGCAAATTTAAAATTATGTTTAGCTATTTCTAGCTATTTTTATATTTTCAAGGCGAAGTGCATAATAA
Organism: Lordiphosa collinella; assembly: GCA_018904265.1. NCBI lineage: Eukaryota > Metazoa > Arthropoda > Insecta > Diptera > Drosophilidae > Lordiphosa > Lordiphosa collinella. Next base: position 117,005 of record JAEIFV010000340.1, on the reverse strand, counting down.
TGCCTATTAAATTGGTTTGAAGCTTTTGCTACAGAACTTCCCCTGAGTGAAAAGTCTTAGAAGTGAATTTCGAAGGGATAATTATATAATTTTAGGCATAATCATTAAAAATTTCTTTAGTTCATGAATGATTTCAGTAGTTGCACCACTCATGAGATTTAGTACTTCAATTTATGACCAATGAGCAAGTAAGGGAAGACATGGTTTTTGTACCAACTTTTCCAAATCAGCGCTAGTTTCAGTACTCAGCCCGCCTGATGGGTTCTATCCACAGTAGTGATAGTCCTATGAAAACATTCAACGTGTCTTCAGTCTTTATATTATTTTGAAGAAATCGACTACGGTAAAATATATTTATTTAATTATAATGAGCCAAAAATACACAAATATTGTTGAAATGGACTAAATCACTAAATTTCGGTACATAATTTTCAGTACTGAGATCAGCATTTTTTGAGCCTTCAGCTTTCTTTGTACTTAGATTTGGGATCAGAGCGGACTTTAAAAAAATGGAGATTTTAAGTTCATAGCGGGACTTTGTTCTTTTTTAAGAATTTGTTAGTCTTAGCACCTTGAAAAGTAATTTTGGTAATTGTCTAGTGTAGATTCTTCTTGCTTAAAAAATTCCAAAATAATTCCTTCGATTGACCGCGAATTATGAAGTTTGCTGATGCTGTACCGAAATTATGTTAGTGCCTTACTATACTAGACAAGTACTGTAATTTTTTAAGTTCTTGTTGGATATTAGTCACAAAAACATTCCAATATGAAGCCGTAGAAATATTTAGCTATTTCTAGCAATTTTTTGAGAAAATCTATAAACTTTTGGATCCCACATTCTGGCACCACTGATACAGAGCGGATTAAAGACCTCATTAAAAGTATTTTTGTAGTCGTGAATCATTACAAATGAATTTTCTACAAGTATCTGTTGAATTTCTGTCCGAAAACAAGAGGTTTTTTAAGTTTTCATTTTTAGCTATTTATTTTAGCAACTTTTTTTTTTTTTAGCTATTTCTAGCATTTTTTTTTTTTTTTGAAAATCTAGCAATTTTTGAACTTAATATTCTGGCAACACTGCCTCTATCTCTTACCATCTCTGAGATCTGTTTGCTCATACGGACAGACGGACATGTTTGCAAAAACTTAATATACTCTGTGTTCCTCTGGTACAGAGGTGGGTGTTGGTCTGAGTCTCATGGGTCTTTTCCAGGATTTGTCATAATGTGAGTATCTGGTCTGTGGTGGATTTACCAGATCTAAAGCCACACTGATAAGTTCCAGTCACTTTATATGCAATTGGTAGGAGACTGATCCCACCGTAATTGGTGCAAACTGCAGGGTCTCCATTTCGAAACATTGGACAAAGAACTCTTAGATTTCAATCTTCGGAGTTAGTGCTTGCACCAAACCGATTCCTCGCCGCCAGTCTTGAACAATTCAGCAGGAAGCTCATCAGCGCCAGCTGATTTGTTATTTTTTAGCCTTTTTTTTTGGCCAAACAGACTTCATGATGGTCCGGTGGGTCTATCTTTATGTGGTGGAGCATTATTTAAGGTGGTGGGTAACAAGACCGACGCACCAAACCCTATTTTACCCTAGGAAGCGTTCGCCGCTCACGTTAGCCAGCAGCTTTGGCATGTGCTTCTCTCTACGAGTAGGTTTGAGTCGACTTAAGACGCAGTAAGCCAGAATCTCCCAGCTTTACCTCACTAGGATTATTCCTGCCTTCTAACGAGTAAAACCTTTCCCTTAGTTTTGGCAACTACCTAGCTTTAGTTTTGTTCAATTTCCCAGTTTTAATTAAGACGAAAATCTTGACGGGAAAAATGCTTGTGCAGAGATAATATAATTTTCTACGCTGTGTCTTCGTCCTCCAACAACAATATTTGCCTGCAGCTGCCATTTAGAAGCTGGAAGGTACTCCTCGTGCTCAGTTAATGTCAATTTGTGCCATGTACATACATATGTCCAGCATTCCTGCCTGCCACTCCCTCCACCCAGCCACCTCGCCTCATTCATCATCCTACCCTCCTGCTGTACTGTTTGCAGCTTCAGCTCGAAACTCATATCTGTATTCATTTGTCACTTCGCTCCGTGTCCGTGTCCCTGGCCGCTTGACGCCTCCTGGTGAGGCGACAGCAGGGGACAAAATGGAAAACAATTAATGAAAATGAAATTATACGTAGCCGGAAGCCATCATGAATTTTGAGTGCAAATGCCATTAGCATTCATCAGGCGAGGAAGGGAGGCTACCAACTAGGTGGACAGTCCACCTACACTGGCAGAAACTCTCAGTCCATGTCACTCGGACGTATGCTTCAATTTCAGGCCGTGTTCCACTGGGCGTGGCGACTGTCAACACATGTTGAACATATTGGATTTCAGACCAGGATTTGGTTAACTTGTCTGGGGGTGGTCTGGTCTGGTCGTTGGCGTGATTTCGTTTTAAGGCCCCGCGGGGCTTAGTTTTTATGAGATTCGCTTTGATGAACTTGTTTTCGCTCTCTTGCAGACGGCATGGACTACAAGGAGCGGCTAATAGCTAGCGTCAAGAAGGAGGTCAAACAGCTGATGGAGGAGGCGGTGACCAAGAAGTATGTACACGAGGAGAGCAGCTCGGTGACCTCGCTATGTGGCGCTGTTGAAGCCTGTCTGAGTCAGGGATTGCGTCGACGTGCTCTGGGTCTGTTCAAGACCTCATCGACCACCGCTTTGCTACACAAGATAGCCAAAACCTGTCCGGAGGCGGAGCATATAAGCAAAATGGTGCAAGAGATAGAGGCTAGCGATCCCAATAAACGCTCCTCATCCAGCAGCGACAGCTTCAATCGACCGCCCATGCTCAAGAAGAGCAGCAGCAATTCCATGTCCACCACCGCCGCCGTCATAGCCAACACTTCCTCCAGCGCCTCTGTTTCGGTTAGTGCCAGCAATTCGTGCATGTCACTGGCCAGCATGAAGTAAGTGGGGGGAGGGGGGGGAGTCTAATCAAGTGGCTTTAACTCAACTGGTCATACCCCCCTTAGATATCTGTGGATACGCCTGGCTTTGTATGAGAAGCGTTTGACCAAAATTATAGAGTATCTGGTGAGCAATGCCAGCAGCTATTATGATCGTGATTCCTTGGTGGCCGATCCCGATTATGGCTCCATACTCAGCTCCCTGCTGGTGGGTCCCTGTGCGCTGGAGTTTACGCGTGCCAAAACCGCCGATCATTATTGGACAGATCCGCATGCCGATGAGCTGGTGAGTACTTTTAGTGCCCCTAGGGGACGAACACATTCGGATGATTGCCGAACTCACGAGTTCGTAGACTGCATGACTGATTTGTCGGTTGTTCAGATAAATGCTGTCCTAAACTGTAAGAACAAAGTTCTGGACTTGGTTTTTACATCTGATCCATCTTTCTCTATAGTCACCAACAATTCCATTATCTGCCCCGAGAGACTCCTACACAGAAAAAAAAATGGCGAGATAAAATCAAGCTCAAAATCTCGACTTACGGATTGAAATTTCAAGCACGTCAAGCTAGTCCCTACGCTGGGTACCAATAATCCTGATTAAAAGTTAAAAGCTGTTGGTTCCTCTTCAGCAATATATTCAGGAACTGTATTGCCTGTTAGTTTGTATATTCCAGGCTTTACTGTGCTTAAAGGTTAAAGGGGGTCTTCTCATTCAAAACCCGTTTTTTGGACCCTTTTTAAAAAAATTCTTATTTGAAAACGCAAAAAAAAATTGAAAACTAATTTTTATTTATTGTATTACAAAAGGTTCAAAGTAAATAAAAAAATTTTTTTGCCTCGATCGGGGGGGGTTCCAAAAAATAATAAGACTTCAAAGTTGGTGGTGAAAAAAAAGGTGTCGTCACGGCGGCCACGATTCCGGGTCTCCGGAGCGTCCGAAATGAAAAAAAAACGGGGTTATAATCAGTATAGATGTAATTCTCGGCTGAACCTCAAACTTAATTTTGTGATTTTTTTTTGACAAAAATGATAAAAAAAAAATAAAATTCAATTTCGGGCTTTTTTTTTGTAGTTTAGTGTAAAAAAAAATAGTAAAAAATTTTTTAAAATTATGGTCGAGGTTCAGCCGAGAATGGTGACAATTCTGCGTCGATTCCACTTTGTTTCATGAAAATCGGTTCAGTTGAACTGGAGATATCATGGCCGCCAGTTCGAAAAACGTGGTTTCGAGATAAACGCGTTAAAAAAATCAAAAATGTTTAAATGCAGTTTTAAAGAGCTGACAATTCTCCGTCGAATTCACTTTGTTTCATCAAAATCGGTCCGGTAGAACCGGAGAAAACTTAACCCATAGGTCAAAATACGAGGGTCTAAAAAAAAGTTGCTCAATGAACCCTTAAATTTGCAGTTGCTTGGGAATTTAGGTCACATTGGGTCACTAAAAGGACTATATCTCCTAAACTAATTCGAGTTTTCGAAAATCCTTTTGGGGGGATATTTTTGAATATCCAAGCTATAAATAAATGTAAAAAAAAAGTCGAAAAAAAAGTTGCTCAATGAGAAGACCCCCTTAAAGGCCTTCATCTGGTCTTGAAAAAATTTTTTTTCGATTTTTTGTTTTCACATTTTTTTTTAGTTAAGATATTCAAAAACTATATCCCAAAAGGATTTTCCAAAATTCGTAATTCTTACGGAGATATAGCCAATTTAGTGACCCAAAGAGACCCAAATTTCCTAGCAACTGCAAACTTTAAGAAGCTGTATAGCAAACGCATTACCAACCTATATACCTACTACTCAATAGTACATTGGGTCGTAAGGCATCTGCATTACAACAGCGCATACAATTTAAAAATTGTGTGTCGTTTAGTGGCCGGCGCATCCACACCGTCGATTACAATTCTTAGATTAGTATATGCAGTTGTAATGGAGCTCCAAAAGCTTTCGGGTATCGCCCACTTTTTCGATTACTGGTAAAGAGTTTTCGAAAGCAGGCAGTCCACAAAGCGGCCATGCTTATGTAAAAGTAATCTGGGTTGTAATCGGTTCTGTCTGGCCCCCAGCCTACGAAGTGTTAAGGAGTTGCTCGATTCCGTAATGTGAATTTGCGCCGCTGGGACGTTTGTTATTGTTATTGTCGTCTCTCGACGACGTTGAATACACCTCTATTAAATACTCTCTCTCTCTCTCTTTTCAGGTGCAGCGTCATCGCATCAGCTCAGGTCGTCGCTCCTCTTCCACCTGCTCCCGACCGCCCATAATCAATTTCAAGCGCAGTTTAAACACCAGCTCCGACGAGGCCAGCAGTTGCTCGTTCAAGTCCATTGCCTCCGCTTCGGTGGCCAAGGATTATGTGGAGTCGCTGCATCAGAATGCCAAGGCCACTCTGCTGTATGGCAAGAACAATGTACATGTGCTGCCCAAGGATGTGGCTGAGCCTATGCCAGGGTACTTGAGTCTACATCAGCATATACAGACACTGACCATCAAGTGGACACCGAATCAGCTGATGAATGGCTACAATGAGGCGGAGGAGAGTGAGGATATTGACAATGAGGCGTTTTGGGCCTATGCCTTGAACATCAATGTGGATGACATAGTGTATGTGCATTGCCATCAGAGTCGAGGCGAGGATAGTGGCGGGACGGTGATTCTGGTGGGTCAGGATGGGGTACAGCGACCGCCCATACATTTCCCCGAAGGTGGACACATGCAGCAGTTTCTGAGTTGCCTGGAGACGGGACTGTTGCCACACGGACAGCTGGATCCACCGTTGTGGTCACAGCGTGGCATTGGCAAGATGTTTATATGGCCCAAGAGTGTGAGGCGACGCATACTGCCGTCGGTGATGGAGTCGGTGGATGAGACGCCCATTGACTATGTCTTTCGCATTGTCAGCAAGAGCCGGCACGAGGAGTTTGGTGAGCTTTGGGGTGGCACACATGAGTGGGGTATACCAAGGGTTACATGTTTTCTGCTTTGCAGCGGCCACCCACTCCATACTGGACTTTGTGCGCAGCACTCCAAGACGCGCTCAGCTCAGCAGCTGTTCCACTACGGGCAGCAGTGATTGCTCCAACAAGAGTCTGTCCATTGATCAGTATCCCTTGGAGTCGCCTCTACTGCAGCAGCATGCCCAGAATACCAGCATAGAGATGGTCTGCTCCACCATGCGTCGGCAGATTATCTCCCGGGCTTTCTATGGCTGGTTGGCTTACTGTCGGCATTTGTCCACAGTGCCACGCACCTGGGGGCTCAAAATTTAAACATATATTCTAAATAGAAGAATTTCAGCCACCAAAAAATTAATTGCAATTATTTATTTTTTTAAACGAAGTAAAAAGTTGTACTTAAAAAAAGACACACTTTACACAGATAGGAGAGCAACAACAGCAATAGGCCAACACTCAAAGGTGTACTTTGGCTCAATTGTATTTTGAGCTTTGTAAACAGAGAGAGTGGATTCTCAGTGCGCTCTCCCTATGAAGAGACGATCAACGGGAAAAACGCTCCTACGCATATTTTGTTTTTGTTTTGACAGATTTACAGTTGGCTGGTCTGACTGAAATCCAATTGACAAGAAATTTTTCGAGGCAAGTGCTGTTAATAAAATGTTTTGAGCGTAAACAATAACTAATATTTTAAAAATTTGTTATATTGTTAATCCTAGTTGATATGTTCGTCTTTCTTTCTAGCATAGTAATGTTGGAATGAGTATTAAGACCAGAAAAAATTGTATTACAATTATTTATTGTTTTATAGCGAAAAATACATACGGTGACATGCAGATAGGCATTAAATAATGACTAAAAAATAGCGAAAATAGTCAGTATTGTTCGGGAAATTTAATAAGATGACAAGAATGGTACTTAAGGAAACATTCAGGATTCCATTCAGATACTTTATTTTTCGACCAAAAACTATGCAATAAATTTTTTTTTAAGAAATTTCGTTAATGTTGAATTTGAGAAGCTAGTCATTACATTCTCAATCTCTTTGCTTTGCAGTGAAAGCTGACGAGGAGGGCCTGACCAAGGAGCGTTGGCAGCTACTCAATGTGAATGGTGTCCTAGAGAACTCCACCGAATTCTATCGCCTGGTCTACTTTGGCGGAGTCCAGCCGGAGCTGCGTCAACAGGTCTGGCCCTATCTGCTGGGACACTATGCCTTTGGCTCCACGCCCGAGGAGAGACAGAAACAGGATGAGACCTGTAAGCATTACTATGAGACCACCATGAGCGAATGGCTGGCAGTGGATGCCATAGTGCAGCAGCGGGAGAAGGAGAAGACAGCCAGAGCGGTGGCCAAATTGAGTTCGGGCAGCACCAGTGGCAATGAGCGTACCGTCAGGGCAGCCGATGTGGAGCTGGAGAATGAGGTGTTTGAAGATATTTCGGATATCTCAGATCCCGGGGATCTGGAGTTTGATGATGAGCAGAGGCAACAGCATCAGCAGCAGCAGCTACAGCTGCAGTTGCAGCTACAGCAGGAGGCGCCTCCCAGTAATGCTCATTTAAGTGTCAAGCCCATACCCCGTGCCATGAAAACCAGCACAGATTCCGGTCATGTGGATGAGGGTGAGGGCTTGGATGAGCTGGATGAGTCGGAGCCGGCCCTGGCCAAGCAACCCAGCTGCTCCAATTCCTCCTCCTATGAAACCGTAGGAGCCAGTGCACCCCAACCTGGCAGCGTACTCAGTCCAGAATATCTGAGTGCCGATGATTTGCAGTCTCAGTTGCCGGACGATGAGGAGTTTAAGCCGCAACAGGCGGCCGCTGTTATCATCACCAAGGCCTCCGTGGATCTAACCAACTGGGAGCGCAGCACCAAGACCGAATCAAATGCCGCACCCATCATGACACCCCTCAGCGAGCAGCCCGAAAGTGGAGTTAGCAATTTGGATGCATTGCAACAGCCGAAATCCAGTTGCGCCTCACCAGCCAGTTCCAATGGTGGTGTCTACAGCGTAAGGCAGTCTTTTTTTAGCTAGGCCAGCACCTAATGTATTCCCTTTCAGAGCGAACTCCTGGAGCAATTCGGTCTCAATCTGCATCGCATAGAGAAGGATGTGCAGCGTTGCGATCGCAATTATTGGTACTTTGCCAACGAGAATCTGGACAAGCTGCGCAATGTCATCTCCACGTATGTGTGGGAGCATCTGGATGTGGGCTACATGCAGGGCATGTGCGATCTGGTTGCCCCCTTGTTGGTCATCTTCGATGATGAGTCTCTGAGTTATAGTTGCTTCTGCAAGCTAATGGAGCGCATGATTGAGAATTTTCCCAGTGGCGGCGCCATGGATATGCATTTCGCCAATATGCGGTGAGTATTTCTTGGTGTCTACGTCAAACTACACCGGGTGATGGTTTGGATCAGGGCCTATGCGCACAGCGCTGATATGTTGTAGTTTTGCGCATAGCCATAGCAGAGCGCTCTCACACACACAGCGCATAGCACAAACCAAAGTAAATTTCTCTCTCTCTCTCTTCCCTTTCAATTATGCTGGTTACTTAGACTTTGTTGCTGGCGACGAATGATTCTGTGTGCATTTCATCAGGCAACAATCAGAGTTCTCTTTCTATTTCTTTTGCTTGTTGTTGCTTGAGCAAGATTTTCTTCATTTGTATTGGTGTCTACTACGCCGAAAGCTGGCTCTGGGCTCATTTGCTTTAGATTCTATTCTTGACAGCGACTATCTGTTGTAGGCATGAGAGACTCGAAACAATGGCTGACTAACTATTTAGAGCACTCTAACGTCCCAAAAGGGAAACTCTTTTCTACTACATCCCACTAGAATATCTTTTTACCCTCTTTTAGGCCTTGAACCCATCTAGTGAAAAGTGGAGTCAAGGTGTGCCAGTGCTACCAAATACTATGAAAATCCTTACCGATGGCAGAAAACCTAAGATCTAACCTAAGATAACCTAAACTACCTTTATCTCACCCTCCTTAAGCTAGCCTAACCAAAATTAACATACCCTCTCTCTTTAAAGTCTCTGTTTCATTACAAACATCATTCCCCTGGTTCTTTTATTCAGACGACTTTTCTTCTATCAAGAATCCTTTATCAAAAGAGAACAAATCCACTTTGATTTTGAAAATTAATTTAATGCAGGACTGCAAATAATGATTATTGGTTTTTTTTTAAAATCAAAAAATCATTCACTTGTAGCAACTTTAAGACAGCGAGAGATATACCAAAATTCTTGTGTAAGGATCCTTTATCCATTTTCACCATGATTAAGGATTTTTCAGGATTTATTGTTTTACTCACAAAATAATGATTAATTTTGAGTTATACTTTACAACTCAATCAATAATCATTATTTTTAAGCAAAAAAAATAAAACTTATGACATAATGATTATTCTTTAAGTTTTATTTTTGCTCAAAAATAAAACTCAAATTGTTATTGCGGCCTTTTCTTAGGGAGTAAGTGAAAAATTTTTGTATATTCCTAATCAGTAACCCAAGACCAACCAATAATTTAAATTTAAATTTGATTTAAAATTGAATTTAAGATTGATCACGTCTAGCTGGGTTGATGGTTCATGCGGAAAAGAACGCTATAAGAAACAACAGTCCTTCAAAGCCTTGGTGAGCAAAAACTTGAGTTTGAGAACTGGAAAATTTGACAGTTGTAACTCGTTTAAATGGGATTCAAATAGCGTTACGTTGCAACGTATCCTATTTTCTCAGTGTCATCAAAGTAATTGTGTGTCACGGAATTTTTTTACTTTTCTTGAAGAAAGAAATATTTCTGAGTGCAAAATTTGTAAAGAAATTTTCCAAGGAAATTATGTCTGCAATCTCAAGCGCCATTTGGTTGAGCAGCACAAAAAAGAATATGTGAACGAGTTGGCGGAAGAAAAGGCTGAAGTTCCAGAAAAAAAAATTAAATTTACAGTGACTATGTGCCCAAGTAAGGTAAAGGATGCATGCGTTGATCTTGTGACCACTCAAAAAATGCCTTTTTCTGTATTAAATTCAGACAGCTTCAAAATTCTTACATTGCAAATTTTTAATGGCCTGCAAATGCCAGTGGTGACGTCAAGAAATCTAATGAGCTAATGAGCTGCAAAGTATGATAAAATAAAATCAGAAATCGTTGTTTCATTAACTGACAGAATGCTATACCTAAAAATGGACACAGCCACTAGACTAAATCGTGGAATCTTAGGCCGGGAAGGTTTCCAAGTAGAAGAAACCGCGAAATTTGCAAGATGTTCATGATTTTAGATTGTCATGAAGACGTGTATATAGAGAAAAAGATCGAACGGTCCAAAATGATTATACCGACATGCAGCCTTCACTAGATTGAATATAATCGCTCTCTTAAGAATCATAAGAACCCGAGCGACGTCGTTTATTCAGCTAGTTATTGAATAAAAATAAAATAATTAAATATTTTCTACAACAAATATTTTTTTCAAGAATTTTTTTTTTCCAAAAATGGACTTTTACGGTTGGTCTTGGGTTACTGATTAGGAATATACAAAAAAATTTTCACCTACTCCCTAAGAAAAGGCCGCAATAACAATTTGAGTTTTATTTTTGAGCAAAAAATAAAACTTAAAGAATAATCATTATGTCATAAGTTTTATTTTTTTGCTTAAAAATAATGATTTTTGATTGAGTTGTAAAGTATAACTCAAAATTAATCATTATTTTGTGAGTAAATCAATAAAAATTAAAATTAATCATTATTTTATAATTTTTATTATAAAACTTATAATGATTACAGTCCCTGATTTTTATATATCTTCCATTTTTTTTTTCAGCTCTCTCATCCAAATACTCGACTCAGAGATGTACGATCTGATGGATTCGAATGGTGATTATACCCATTTCTATTTCTGTTATCGCTGGTTCCTGTTGGACTTCAAACGTGAGCTGGTCTACGATGATGTCTTTGCCACCTGGGAGGTAATCTGGGCAGCCAAACATATAGCCTCTGGGCATTTTGTATTGTTTCTGGCCTTGGCCCTGCTGGAGACCTATCGCGATATTATATTATCCAATAGCATGGACTTTACGGATGTCATTAAGTTCTTTAATGGTAAGTAAAAATGGGTAACTCCAAACTCCAATGGGAAACTAATTTTGGGCTTTGCTTTCCAGAAATGGCGGAACGTCACAATGCACAGGCAGTGCTACAGTTGGCCCGCAGTCTGGTGCTTCAGCTGCAAATGATCATTGAGAATAAGTAGAGTAAAAATTTGTTTGCCAAATAAAAATACCACAATAATTATATGTACCTAGAAAAGTAGCGATATGTCTGTGTGTGTGTGTTTTTTTTTTGTTAGACTAAAATTGTAAATGTATTTTATGAATGTTATTTACTTAAATCCAAAAGCATATCCCCAGGAAACCAGAAACAGGGGCAAAAGACTCTTCCTTTTTTCGTTTGTTTCAACACAAATATATACAAATAAAAATATATCACACAAATGGCAAATCAAATTATGAATATTTACATATGCATAACAGATAATCAAAAAAACGAAAAAAAAAACAAAGCTCAGACCCTAAACTAAACTAAATCTAAACTATGTACCAGCGAGAGAAGTTCTAGTAGCTAAATTGAGTGTAACAATCAGTCAACAATAAGTCAAGTACACTTATGAAAGTTGCCAAAAAAAAAAGAAACCCCATTCCGTTTTCATTTTAAATGTATTTTATTTTTATATACAAATTTACAAGGAACATATACAAAACTCACCTTATTTCCTCCTGTGTGATCTCTGCTCTCCTCTACACCAAGTGTAAATGTTGTGGATTATCTATATATATGAAAAAAAAAACTATATACAACTTTGTAAATGTACCTTTCTCTAGACGAGGCGATGGAAATAGAAGAACCCCCCAAAAAACAGACAGTCTTTGCTGACATTTTATCAACAAATTAAATTATATATATACGAAAATATAAATGTAATAATGTGTATACAAGTACAAAGAGGCAAAAAAAAAAAACAACTAAACATAAAACTAAATAAATAATATATACATGAATATATATAATATCTAAAGTTGAGTAAGAGTTTTACTTCTCAAGTTTAAGGCCCTATTCTCATTCAGCAAAAAAATTTTTTTCGACTTTTTTTTTTGCATTTTTTTATAGCTTGGACATTTAAGAATATAACCCTAAAAGGGTTTTTTGAAATTCGAAATACTTTAGAAGATATGGCCCTTTTAATGACCCAAAGTGACCCGATTTGCCTAGCAACTGCAAAACTTTAAACGCGTTTATCTCGAAACCACGTTTTTCGAGCTGGCGGCCACGATTCCGCCAGTTCTACTGAACCGATTTGGATGAAACAAAGTTTAATCGACGTAGAATTGTCACCATTCTGGCCCGTAGTAAAATAAAAATTTTTGCGATTTTTTTTACTATTTTTTTTTACACTAAACTACAAAAAAATGGGTCCAAATTCGATTTGTCAATTTCAAGTGGCCGCCATTTTGTCAAAAAAAATCGCAAAATTTTTATTTTACTACGGGCCAGAATTACATCTATGCTGATCATAACCCTATATTTTTTTTTTTCAGACGCTCCTGAGGGCCGGAATCGTGGCCGCCAGCACCATGCCTTTTTTTGAGGGCCAACTTTGACGGTGCCATCATCTATGGCAGCCTTATCGCGGCGAAAAAAATTTTTTTATTTTCTTTCATTCATTACTAATTCAATAAAAAAACAAAATTCAAATATCTTTTTTGCGTTTTCAAATGAGAATTTTTTCAAAAAGGTCCAAAAACAGCAAGCTGAAGGAGAATAGGGCCTTAAGTCGTACCAGCCCTCGCTTTCACACCTCTAAACGATAAGGTTGGCCTTCATCAAGGCTATATTTAACCCCCCAACTGGGGGTATTCTAGTTGCCAACGCTATAGAGCCCCGTTGCATGGCTTATCTTGACCCACTCATTGACTTTGAGTCAGTTTCAATTTGTTTACGCTCTCGTGTGAGCGTCCTTCCTCCACACTCGATTGAGTGATTAGGCTCTTATCAAATGCGTCTTATTTGTTTTTTAATTCGCATTTTGTATTTTGTATCGCAGCAGATCACACGATGAGAGTGCTCAGAATTAACCTGGGGCCAGGTTTAAGCACTTTTACCTACTTATAAGTGCGAAAGCAGCTGTCGCCATCGAGTCATTCACAAAATGTCATCGCGTTTGGCAAGTTTACTTGGTCTCAGCACCCAGGATGAGGATCAACGGCAAAGCAGAGGAAGTAAGTGTTGTGGTTCCAGTCTGATTAAAATACCATTCAATGTTATGGTAAAAGTGGCGTGATTGTGACGTGATTCAAGTTGGTTTTTTTTGGGATTTTCTTATGCGCATTTTGATTGTAACTAAATCAGGCCATAAACCATAAATTATAGTGAGTTATAAAAAGCATGACCATACCAGGTGTAAGGTGTGCAATTCCCTTCAATTCAAAATACAAGTTGAAATTTGTCATAATCAAAAAGTTATTAAAATGCAATGCTAAATGTAAAAGGCGCTCTGACACACATAGTATATGCTGAACAAGCGCCGCTGCGTTGCTTGCTTTCCTACGCCGCGACGCAGTCGTTGCTACTGAAATTGAGAGCAATTTTTGCCCTGCTCTCACACACCAATGCAAAAATGTAAATGTATTTTTTGCCAGCCTCTGGCTTAAACCCAATGAAATGTTTAAGTGTCAATTCGCGCCTCAGTTTCTTAACTTACGTGTATTAAATTTTAACATTAGGTTCAAAGCTTGTGACATGATTCATAGATCGTAGAGATATTTCTGTTGAGAAGAAACCATCCAGTTGGCACAGCTATTCAAAACCAGAGATGCAAACCGGTTCTGAACCGAACCGAAACGTTTTTTTTGCACTCGTGAACCGTGCCGTAAACCGAACCGGTGGTTTTTTTAAAACGCTGAACTGAACCAAATACCAGAAATTAGAATGGTTCGGCTCGGTTCACTTCAATAACGAGAATTAAGACGTGAAGCACTTACCTTTAGACCATTATACCAGTAATTTTGGGGTATTTTATCGACTCTCTAGGCTACGATTTATCCGACTTTCGGTTGAATTAAGATTCGAGCTCATCCTTAAGCTCCATTTACTCGACCTGCTCCAGCTGTAAACGCGAGGGCGCGTAAACGGCGTCCGAGTAGGCACCTGATTTACTCAGGTGAGTGATCAGGCGAAATAGAACCGGTTCCAAGGTACCAAGGTACGGCGCTCTCATGTGCGCTCTCAGCTAGTTCACAAAACTTTTGTACTTTGCGGACTAGTGGGACAAAAGCTCAGTACTCAAAAAAAATCTGCTCCACCGTAATGATTGTCAATACCAATTTTGCTTAAATCTATTTGGAAAGTAATTTTTTCCAGAATTTTGAAGGTAAGGAAGTCCGAAAGGTTGTCAAAATAGCATTTCTGTTTAAGGATCGTCCTTAATTTGTCCGAGTCTTAAGTATAAAGTCCCAATTTGGCCACAAATGTGTGTGAAAAGTTATTTTTTTCAAGCTTTTAAAGGTAAGGCAATCCGCAAAACGTATCAAACCTCATTTCTGTTCTTGGATCGCCCTTAATATCACCCCTCCCAAATACTTAAAGCCCTTCCTTGTTCGGAAAGTCATATTTTCGGATTTTTTAAGTTCGGGCAAATCCAGAATTAAGTCAAAAACTTCTTTCTGTTCAAGAATCGCCCTTAAGTTCAACGAGTTTTAGCCGTTTAAGCACGTTTTTAAGTCTAAACATTCAGAAATGCCTTAAATTTGTTCGAAAAGTAATTTTTTTTTGGTCTTTTGCAGGTGCCGAAGTTCTAAAAACTATAAATTTAAACTAATTTAAACGGAAAACTAACATTTGCTCCCAAACTTGATAGAATTATGGCAGCAGAGCTCATTAAGCTTGTTGCCTTAGCGCCTTTTAGCCTGTTTTTCAATATTTTTTTCCCATATTTGAAGTATTTCTTCAAAAATAAATACCTGGTGGTAGGTTGCAATCACACTCTTTCTTTGCAAGTTAGGCTGTAACAATGAACATAATCAAACCAAATGGCAAGAGCTTGTCGGATATACGGAAAATAACCTCTGAGTTTATTCTTTTGATCGACAGAACATTGCATTTCACTGAATTAAAAAGAAACCGTTTAGCATTTCCCAACTGAATAGCAAGATTAATTAAGGAAATTCCCTAAGTATTGAAATGAATTTGGGGAATCGAAACCGAATTCCTGATTATGTCACATAATGTTTACATATTTTTCCAATTTTATATAAGAAGAAACAAAGTTTGAAGAGACTGAAAGTAGCTTTTTAAATAAAATTTTCCCTACACAGAATAAGATCTATTTGGATCAATTTGGACTGGATATTAGTGAATATTCTGCTTTTTGATATTATAATATCTTATTTTCATATCCTTTTGACGTTTTTCAGCTCCTTTGGATGAAAATCTAAGATCGATTTAACATTAAGTGGATATTTAAATATCCAAAAAGGAATGTTAATCAATAACCAGTCCAATGAGTACTTTTTTTCTCTGCCTGTGGCTTCACCTACCAACATTTACCCACCAGAAGTAAAAAAAAAAAAAAACACTGGGAAAAATATGCCATTGGCTGAGCTTTTGCCTTGCCCCAAAGCTCTTTTTCTCTCTCCATTTATGATCGTTACATTTGCTCGTCTAGCTTCAGTCGTCCACTGGCTGTGCTTGTGGTGAGTGCTGCGGCGGCGCTTCTCTGTGGGATTTTGCTAGTGTCGGGAGGGGGGGGCCGGCCACTGAGCTTTTGGCATGATCTTTGGACTGCATGTTGTTGTTTACATTGATTGGACTCGGCACTTAATATCATTTGATTCCATTTTGCAGTTCCCCAGAGGCAGACCACAAACCTAAAGATGTCGTCCGCTCCCGTTAGCTATTACTACGACCTCATGTCACAGCCCTCCCGGGCGCTGTTCATCATCTTCCGGCTGAGTGGCATGCCGTTCGAGGATTGTGTGGTGGCATTGCGAAATGGTAGGTCCAAAACATAATCCTATCTTATCGCTTGACTTTGACTTTTACCCCCACTTCAGGTGAACATCTGACCGAGGAGTTTAAACAGAACGTCAATCGCTTTCAGCGGGTGCCCTGCATCATTGACAATGGCTACAAGCTGGCCGAGAGTGTGGCCATTTTGCGTTATCTGAGTGCCAAGGGTCAGATCCCGGAGCACTTGTATCCCAAGTATTTTGTGGAACAGGCGCGAGTGGATGAGTTTCTGGAATGGCAGCACATGTCACTGAGGGTGACTTGCGCCCTCTATTTTCGCACCGTGTGGCTGGATCCACTGCTAACGGGACGTGCTCCCAAGGAGTCCAAGATTGAGACGCTGCGCATGCATATGGAACGTAATTTGGATATTATTGAAGAGGTGTGGCTGGAGAATAAGGAATTCTTGACGGGATCCACGCTGACAGTGGCCGATATATTTGCCGCCTGTGAAATTGAACAGACAAGTGAGTTAAAAATTGTTGTCCTATAGTTGACTTTTGACCTCTGACCTCTGTTTGGTTTTCAGGAATGGCTGACTATGATGTGCGCATCAAGTATCCCAAGATACGTGCCTGGCTAAAGCGTGTACGTCAAAGCTGCAATCCTCACTATGATGTGGCCCATGCGTTTGTCTACAAGATCTCGGGAACGGGACCACAGGCCAAACTCTAAAGTTATTGTTATTATTTTTGGAACTATTTGTACGTGTCATTGTTTTCATTATCGTCCACCTGGGGGGGTTATTTATAGCTTTGTATATATAAGTATTTAATGGGCGTAGCGTTACATAAGAAGCATTTCTGTTAAATAAACCTGATATGATACCCGAGAACTGGATTGTTTAAATAAGAGATTCTGTGGAAACAGTTGAAACTGTTCTGTTTATAAGAACCCGAAACTTGAGAAGTAACCTTCTTTGGGAATGCTTGGTCAATATTATAGCAATTGAATCATTCGAACCAATTAACTAATTCTGCAGCTGCACTCCAGTGCCAAATGGAAGACAAGTTTGATATTGAAAAGTTCAGTTACAGTACAGCTGGTCCACAATTTCCACACCATCTAGTTCAGTACATCATTTTCCTCTTAGTTTTCCTGTCGCCAGTTTGAATTTGTTTCTTTAACTTTTTCTAACTTTAGCAGGGGAACACACTTTTCTATACACTATTCAACTTTTGTATAGAGATAGAAAGGGATTCCATCGTTTTACCAAGAATACGCATCAATTGCCTGGTATTTCGGCTTTCAATTTATATCGGTTTTCGGCTCAATTTTTGATTCGGTATACCGGTACCAGCATAATTTTTTTAAAACCCATTGGATTTAATTTAATTCCGAGATAAATCCAGATCATTTTATTCACCTCAAAAAACTTCTTCCCAAGCGGAGCTCAACAGGTAGGCCGTCAAGCGGATCCGAGAGCTGTCGAAACGTCAGAAAAGGCGTGCAATCAACGGCAGCAATCGCGTCGCGTTGAACACATTGAGCGGCACAGGACAGGTAAAGATCTAAAGAAACGCCATAGCAGGCGTGCAATCGACGATAGCAATTTGCTATACACATCGCATCCCAGACTGCTGCTGACAGAGCGGTGGCAGCAGAAGCTCTGAGGCAAGCTGTTGCTAAAAGGGTGGCCTAGGGTGGGGTATTTCTAACGAGCTGCAACTTACCAGGTATTTTCTCATCCTCGACCAATTTATGTCAATCCTTATGTAAAATCACGCGCCGAATCCGAATCTGGAGTTAAAAATTTAACTTTTAAATGGTATTCAAAATGTCTGTGATTCGTTTTGCTCCGCCGTCACAGCACAGACACTAGTTGTTCTGTTGTTTAATGATTTTGGTCCGACTCCTAGGTAAAAATGTGACCGAAATGCTCACTAATCATGAAGTCACATGGAGAGCTTGTATCATAGTAATATGTAAGTTCAAGAATTGCAACAAAGATATACTAAACACGAGTTTTTTTTTGTGCAAATGGGCCGGAACGAACGAATTACTTACTTAGTTGGCCAAGAAAATGGAAAATTCGAGCCACTTGTGAGTAAGTGGCAATGTATTCTGCCACCCCTTCATACAGAATGGCTGATGAAAAAATTGAGCAGGTTCTATTTTGATGAACCAGCTCAATTTTTTTTATTTTGTAAATTGATCTTTAAATTTGAAGAAAATGGATAACTGGGACAGTGAAACAAGAATTTGGAGTCCGTAGTTTTGGTTTAAAGAGAGTATAGGCGCACGTTTAGCGGTGATCCTCCGAGCAGATGGACCATAATGAGACTTGTTATTAATTTGGCCGAGCGTGGGACAGTCGAAAGAAGACCTTACCATCGAAACCCTACAGTTCGAACGGAGGAAACAATCGCTGCGGTAGCTGCAGTCATACAAAACAATCCAAGAGTTTCGACAAGGAACTTATTTGCTCAAGTGGGTATAAGCAGACACTCATTCCAGTCAATTATGCACAATAATTTGAACTTATTCCGATATAAAATTCAAATGGGCAACAAACTGAACGCAGCAGACTTGCCGATTCGCTTGGAATTTCGCCAGACGATGCTTCAAATTGTGGAAGAGGACGAAACCAGGTTGAGCTGTCTTTTTATGTCTGACGAAGCCCATTTCGACTTAAACGGCAACATAAACAAACAAAATTGTCCAATATGGAGTGCTTTCAACCGACAGATACTAAGGAATTGCATTCCACTTCGAGTCACAGTGTGGTGTGCAATTTCATCACGCTGCATTGTCGAGTCATACTTCTTCTAAGAAAACGGTCACACCGTTACTGTTACTGGAGACCGTTACTTGAGCATGTTGAGAGAGTTTTTCTATCCAAAAAAGAGAATTCCTTTCAAGTCTCTTATGACAGCTGGTGCAACTCCTCAAGCCCCCCTAGAAAAATTCCCAATAAGCTGATATCCAGAATCTCCACATTCCGTTGCCCGACCTTACTGCACCTGACTTTTTCTTGTGGGGTTATTGCAAACAGGAAGTCTACAAAACAAAACCGAAAAATTTGAGTGAACTAAAGCAATCCATTCGAGCAACAATTGCGCTAACCCAAGGAAGAAACTTTTTGATCATTTCGCGCACCTTCATCCGTATTTAATAAAGTATGAGCTTTAACAGATTAACAAAAATGAATTCATAGACTGAAATATATGGCTTTCTTAAGTAGTATCAGCAATAGAAACTAGGGGTCGAACAATCTAGCTAGAACTAACGAGTAATGTGGCGAAGCTCTCATCCAAGTCAATTTTTGTTCTGTTAGTGCAATTCATAACAAAACACTGCCACTTTATTGCTTATTGTAATAAGTTTAGAAAGAAAAAGAATTCGAGTTCTAACCATGTCATTTCGCGCACCTTTATGTTGTGTTGTAAAATAGACAAATATAGTCGAGTATCGCAGAAACTGTCGACAATGATTAGTAACGGTATGCGGACTAAGGCATGTTCTCAATTCCACTGTCGCGACGCGCCCATCTCTGATTTAGATGTTTGAATTGCATATAAGTCTTTAACTGAATTAGAAATAGTTTATTTGTAAAACGTCTCGAGAAGTTGGCAGTGCCAGCCAAAACGAAACGTAAAACGTAATAGTCAGCCTCTCTCAATTCCGCATGTTTCATTTTCAACCGTTCCGCATGATTCTCTCGTGCCGATTTCGATTGACCCGTGGTTTGCCAAAAGTAAAACGTAAGCCAATTCATATGGAATTGAGTACAGTAACATGCGGACCGAAACGGCATATATTTTTGTTGGGGAGATGTACTTCTCCCAAAACTAGCGGAAATTGCAGAAGATGTGGCTAGCGTGGACATGGCATTTTTAAAAACAAATAGTTTTGCCACAAGGGAGGAGAGTTTTAGAGTAATTCTTTGTATTTTGAAATTTCATGATTGGAATGGTATGATTGCATGGGAACAGAAGCTGCAAAATTATTTTCCAATTCGGAAAGACCAGGTCGGAAAAGTCTCCTTCGATCGACTTCTGAAAAAAGCTTTACTGATACAGGCTATACCGAGGAAGTGTTACAACTAATAAGTATGCAAGTTTATTCTAATTTGGAAGTAAACCTAAATCCGAACAACTGGCTTAAATCTGGTTCCTTTCATTTTCCATTTCAGATAGTACTCTTCTGTTTTTGAGCCCCGGCCAGCGAGCCTATTCGATTCTCTGTTGGTTCATTTGTGCCGTCTGGGAGAAACTGATAAGTCAGCATATTCAACAGTATTGCCGATGAAATGATCCGGGTGGTGGGACAGCAGCAAGAGCCTATTTCAGTTGTATGCTTCGCCAGCATTCCGAAACAGAAACAGCTGACGAGCACTAACAACAACCTCTAAATAGTTATGTATAGGTACATATATCTTTGTCGTCTTCAATTTCCTGTCACCAGTTTGAATTCCTTTGTCAAAAATACAATTGAATGAGTTTTATCCTGTTTAGTTTCTTCACCTTTTACTAATTTAGGCACACACTTTCTTATACGCTATCCACTTTTTTTTTTTAGAGAGATGTTAAGGGCTATCTTCGTTTTACTTTCAATATGAATCATATACTTGGGATTTCGATTTTCAATTTACATCGGATCGGAGAGCTGTCGAAACGTTGGAGCAGGCGAGCAATCCTAATAGCAAGACTCAATTCGACGTTCGACGAGGAGTGGCGTCTCAGCCAAGTGTTGTGACACACATAGATTTAGATCAGCGATGTTCCTCCATAGCCCCCAGGGGGCCGAGCGCAATCGGCTATTTACACGCACACGAGCCGAGCGCATGCCGATGTCGGGCATATGAGCGTAAGCAGAGCCCAGCCGTCGTTAAGGGCAGTTCAAAGCTGGGCTGTGTTGCACACCAATACACTCTCACGTTTTGGCCTCGCTCTTCTTGAACATCGCTGATTTAGATTGACCTTGTCCCACCATTTCAAACTCGTTTTTGAATGCATTTTCGTTTTGTTTTTTTTTTTTTTACATATACTCTTAATATTTTCGTTTTATTGTGTGTCATTACATAGCATTTTGTTTTTTTTTTTTTGTATATCCGAAATTCACATATAGTTTGCGCCAAAAAAAAAAAAGAATAATATAGCATACAATTTTTAAAAAATAACTACCTAAAGTCTAACAAAAAATATTAGATAATAATATAATATAGCAACGTTACGCGCTTGGTTTACTTTTTTTGCACAAGTTTTTTGTTTTTTTTTTTTTGTTTGCTCGTTTTTCCATGTACTTTTTGCAATAACAAAACATAATATTTAGATGTAAAAAAAAGGGTAAAAACTATTCAGTATAATAAAACAAATCAAAAATTAAATTGTATGTACAAAAGTGGTTGGTGTGCGTGTGTGTGTGTGTGTGTGGGTGTATAAAACTACATACTTACAACTAGCGGCTAATTGTTGCTTAACTTAAATAACACCAAAAAATATACACAACTACACACAGAAATTGAATCAGTAATACAATATGTAATATATATCTGTATGTTTTGGGGGATTTTGAAAATTGTAGCGTATTTAGTTGATCGCCCGCCCCCTTAAGCTATGGGAAGCCATGTCTGCACCACCACAAACCCAGAGCAAACAGAACCCAACAAAAAAAACTATGTGATAAAGCAAGCAATTAAGGCACCAACCTCACCCCATACATCATCATCATCATCCTCTCAAGCATCCTACAGCAGGTACACTTACATACATACAAAACAGAAGCTAAACTTTTAGCTGGGAGGCAGGCGACATAGATCTTGTGTAGTATATGGTTATCAGTATAGATAGATATATAGATATATATATGTAAATATATGCGATTATGTTACAAATATGTGTGTATGTATATAAAGGGGTATTTCTATATATGCATATTTCTTTCTGTACGTTGTGTGTGTGCTTTGTATACGCTTTACAAAATATTTATCTCTCTTTCTTAAAGCCCTCTCTCTCTTTCGTTTCTGTCTGTTCTGTCTGTCTCTGTCTCTCTCTTACTCTCGATGTATGTAGCTACTTCTCTTTCTTTCTTGGTTCCCGTAAAATACTTGTACCTGAACATATTCACTTTCTTGAAGTTCTTGCTATTCCCATTTTAAAGTTACTTCGTTTAACACTTTTAACTGGTAGAATTGGGGTCTTATAACTCTTGTATAGATCTTATATGTGTGCTTATACAGTAGCTCCTAGTAAATAACATGCAAAAATAAAGGATTTATCAAATTTCACCCATATTTTGATAACTGTTTTCTGTTTGTATCAGATAAGAGATATAAAAGAGGTATATGACCCAAAACTCTACCTTAACTTCATGCTCTCTTAACCCACTCTAATTTAAGTGCTCTACCACTTCTCGTATACCCGACTTCTTGTTCCTTTCTATTTCGATATACAAAAATATTCTTACCTAGCCAAATCAACTCTAAGATGTGTTCTTATATATTAGCATTTTGTTTTTCATGAATTCATGAATTTTAGAAAAGTTTTGAAAACATTTGCTAATTGAAATTCTAGCGAATGCCACGAAATCTCAAAAGGTTCCAAAAGCAAAGGGAGCTAATAGCAGGTATGAAAATCTTAATGAATTTCATGGAGGCTTCTTTTGACTGACAACCCATAACCGTTTTCCCAACGACAATCGTTTCGGTCTTAGACCCTGGCTATAATTCTCAATCAGCCTTGCTCTCAATTCCATTTCCACTAATATTTTGCGATTTAAGATCGGTTTCTGTACTTTGACAAAGTGGAATTGATATCAAGGCCGAATAACTCTTTCTTTTTCCCTACACATCGGCGATAAGCAAAGTATACTTGTCTGATCCTTTGAATGATTTAAGTATCCATTTGATATTGAAATACCAATTTAATGTAAAATTGATCTTAGTTTTTCATCCAACGGAAATTGAAAACTGTCAAAGGGATATGAAAAAAGAATATTGTTACGAATTCCGAGTCATTTTTTGTGTAAACGTTGCCTTTTTTTAATTTAAAGTTCACCATTTTATATGAAAAGTAAGCAGAAAGTCTATGAAAGTCTATACTTCGAGATCAGATCTTGTTTGGCGAATTGAATCCACTTGGCATTGAGCTGCTTAAGCAATAACCATCTTCATCAAACCTAATCTAGTAACCGTTGAAATGCTTGTCACCTTCCATATAACATTGTTAAGTTTAAAATCTAAATGCAAAAGTTTACACTAAAACCGACTCGAAATTCGGAACAGTGCCGTATATGAAAAGTAAGCAGTATGTCTATGGCTACTACTAGATCAGATCTACTCCTATGACGAATTGAATCCACTTGTCATTGAGCAATCGGTTTCAGCTGCTAACAAATACCGATCTTCGTCAAACCAAATCTAGTAACCGTTGAAATGCTTGTCACCTTCCAAGTAACATTGTTAAGTTTAAACTCTACATGCAAACATTTACACGAAAACCTACTCGGAATTCGAAACAGGACCGTATAATATCAAGAAAATGATATTATTCTATACCCAACCCAAATCAATCCTAATGGATCAGTTTGTGAGAATAGGATATAACCAAAACTGCAAGTTTTTAAATTTTACAGCAGGTTCGAACCCTTTTCAAAGTCTAAGGTTTGGTTTTTGACCGTTTTGTAAGCCTATCGAACCCAAGGTTTTGTTTTAAACTTGTTTTTTATATTCTCTAGCGGTGCTCTAACTTTTATACTTGCACTTCCAATTTTACTTTCGCTCAAATTTTTCGATTTTAAGACCACGTTTTGTTTGAAAATCGGTCTTAGTGAAACCATATGTACGATTCTGATGGAAAATTACTGAAAATGGTTACATTTTAGAATCATAAGTTCATCTAATGAAGCCTGAAAGACTTTAAAACCCTAATCTCGAGCCCATGACTAAATCTAACAGACTTATGCCCGATTTCTGCGCATCTAAATAGCTGCTATGTGTCAGATAAACTTTGAATTTACTCTGTTATTTGTAGGTTTATGTGACAGATAGCTCTATGTATGTATAAGATGTGAAAACGGGCCTAAGAAAAACATTTATCAAATTATTGTATAAAAGTTTTTAAACTGTTTTTTAAACCGAACCTTATTCCAAAGTCACACATTTAGATGATTCAGGGAATAGTTTATGGAGCTAAAAAAAATCATAACCGAAACGGAGCTGCAGCCACCCTTAAATACTGATTTGAACCAGCAAAATATCCCCACAAACAAAAGTTTGCAAAAATATGGTCCACCTATATTTTCTGTGCTGTCTGCCCACTAAAATGACAGGTACAAATTAAACAAATAACTATTATTTGTTAAGCAAAAGGTGCGTTGGAAAAAATCAGAGTCAAAATGTCATTTCGGATCTTTTTTTCTTGGTGTCATCCTAGGGTAACTGTTTTTTTCTGACTACCTGTCAAAAGGGACCACTTTTCTGGACTGGTTTGCAGCCTCGTTTTAGAAAATGTTAAAAGTTTTTGAGGTGTGGGTTCTAAGGCTAATTTTTTGCCATTCTTTTCCTGATCACAAATTTTGGTTCTTGGAATTTCAAAAGTCCACTACATGTTTGGCTTAAGTTTAACTGAGTTTGAGTTCACATTTGGCAAGTCATTTGGATAAAATCATGCGTTTTTAAAGAATTAAGAATAATTGGGATATTAAAACTTCTTACCGAAAAAAGGGGACACGTTTTAGGTTCAGGTTCGATAAGTCTAGGAGTTAAGACAGTAGGGTTTGAGCTTTCGTAAACACAAATTTCCAAAAACAAATTTTAGTGAATTTTTAAGATAGTTTGAAATCAGCCATAAGAAGTAGCATGTTTTAGATTCATTGGGCTAAAAGCAGGGACTAAAACCGTATCAAAATTTAGCTATCCGACGAGATAGACACTCTGGCCGATAGCAAAAATCGGTAGGGTTGAAGGGGTTGCTAAAAACCATTCCTCTTAATGGAAACTGGTTTCCCCACTGATCCCTAAATCTTTTCCCTAAGCATGAAATTGAAAAATACTTTCTAATACTTCGGCTTCTACCTAAATGAGAGGCATCTACAATCAACATAATAACCCCTGTACAGAATCGATTGAATTGATAATTAAAGATATAAAATAAAGCATAGGCCTATTTGGAAAAGTGGAAAGCAAATCTTACACATATATACATATACATACGCAGATCCAAAATTCAAAGATCAAGAACTTTTGCCTTTCGTCTGATTGCTGTTTTATATACCTAGGAAAACTGGGCGCGTTCTCATGTCAAGTTTTCAGCCAAGAAACTGACTATTATCTAACAATCTATGTTCTCAGATTCGAAACTAGCATTACACTGGTCTAACTTCATCAGAATTTTAGTGGTTTGTTTCTTGGAAATTCATTGTCAAAAGCACATTCATTCTCTAAGATTAAACTTTCTGTTTCTAAACTCAATTAGCGTACTAAAACTTTTCCCCAGAAAATTTTGGGTTAAGACTTGGCAAGACATTAGGATAAAATCATGCGGTTTGAGTTTTGGCAATCACAAAGATCCACAAGGAATTGGTTTAAAGCCGTAGATTGAGTTTTGTATACAATCAGGAAACTAAAAACTTTTTACCAAAAGCAGGGGACACGTTATAGGTTCAGGATTTTGACCAAACATTTTTAGGTTTAAAAGAAGTACAAACGAAACTTTGAAGTCAATTTGCAAGCTAAAGTTTTTACTTAATTAGAATGGGAAAATAATAGGTTTAGGGTTCAACAAGTGATAGGTTAGGCATGCGTTTTGAAATCACAAACGGTTTGTATACAAAACCAAATATTAGTTTTTGAAAAATGTCATACAGAATTTTGTAGGCAATCAGAAAACTAAATCTAAGCCAAACGAGGAGGGGCACGTTTTAGTTTCAAATTTTCACAAAGAGAAGAGAAAATTGAAGTTAGGCTGGTTTCAGCAAGTCATTGAATCACATGCTTTATGTTATATCGGATTACATTCGAGTGTTTTTCGAGTCCTCGCTTTTGTATTCATAAATGATATATATTTTCTGAGAAAATGGTACCCTAGCTGCTACTCTTCTTGAAGAGTCGTTTTTAATCCGTTCTTCTAATAAGTTTTGACTCATTTGCGGGTCTTTTTCGAGTCGTCTTTTAATACATCAGATTTTTCGAGACCTCGGTCTGATAAAACTGATATTCTTGAAGAGTCTTTTTAGACCGTTTTTCCCTACTCATTTTTGAGTCATATTTCCAATCATTTGCGTGTGCTTCTCGAGTTATTCATATGTACGAGTCGTTTTGGAGTCTTTTTAGATCGCAAATGACATTAATCTCTTTTAATCTCTTTTTTAATCTTTAAAAGTGCTCGAAAAAGACTTACCAAGGTGATTTTAATCTCCCAAGTGCTTCCACTGAACTCTCCGCTCTTACTACACCACAATAACCATCAAAAAACAGCTTCCGTCTTATTAAATTTGCTCCCTCACGAGATTACAATTTTACACGGCGGAGTGGGGGGTCAAGTGACACCACTACACCCCTTTCCTAAACCAGTCTTACAGTGTGCTGCTGTTAATGGTGAATTGTTTGTATTGTCACACTAAAATGAGTTTAGCTTCATTTGTTTTCTGTCTTTGATGTGTGCGGTCTTAGGTGAAATATGAATTCTCTAGGAAATACAATAAAAAGGCAATTGCTTTCAACTTTTCCTTCGATATTCAAAAATAAAGAGATGAGAAATTAAATCTGGGTGGACTATAGTTTGAAAGCTACCTATCTAAGCACCGAAGTTGAACCTTAAAGCAACCTTTAGCCAAGACAAGTTGAAAGGAATCATAAAGGGTTTCTTAAGAATCAAATAGGATCTAAGAACGCATTCTTATTCCAGTTCCAAGTTAATGGAAAGAGATCTAAGAACATTTTCTTCTCCCAAACCTAAAGCTTTAACCTTCGGGACGAATTTGTAACTAAAAGAGTTGAAATCTATTATGATGCTTTAAAGGGACTTCTCAACCAAAGATCTCTAAACTAACTTTTGTTACTGCCGCTAACTAAACACACACAGCTCCCTCCTTTCTATTCTGCTTCTTCTCAGTTTGGGCTAATACTTAAATTGTTCCCCCCTTTTAGTATCTTCCTCTATTGATATTCTTAATGCGTATGCCCACCTCCAGCACCTGATCACCAGCAGCTGTGGTGACCACATTGCTGGCACTGCTGCTGCTGCTGCTGCTATTGCTGATGGTGTTGTTGCTGCTGGCTACATGGGAGCTGGTGCCGTTGCCATTGCTGCCATCACTTTGAGGTGAATTGTTATTGTTGGTGCTGCTGCTGCTGTTGGCTTCCACATTGGCCTCACCACCAGCGTTGCCTGCTGCTGCAGCCGCTCCAGTTAGACGACGCATTACCGTGGTGGTGGTGGTAGTTGTGGTCGTTGTCTCTGCCGCTGCTGCTGCCTGTGAGCAGCCACTGCCTGCCGCCTGCTTCAAAAGCTGCTGCTGATGGTGGCGATTGTGATGATTGTAGTTGATGGCTGCAGCCATTACCACCGCACCACTGCTGCTGCCCCTCCTCCGGTGGGACAACCACCATTGGCCGAGTAGTCATGTGGCCCGCCAACCGTATGCCTACGCTTGATGGAGCGATTCTGCTTGTTCTGTATCTGACGTTTCTTTGTCAAATTCATGTCAGTCTTTTCGTCCTTGGTCAGGCCCGAGGCCGGCAGCGACGAGGAGGGGGAACAGCAGGCGGAGGAAACAGTGGAGGCTGCTGCTGTGGCGGCGGCCGCTACCAGGTGCCGGGTGGTGTAGTTGCGGCAATTGAAGCTGGCACTGCGGAAGAGTCGATGGTGATCCCGATCCCGACGCTTTTTATTGTAGCGCTCGAGAAAAAACGACGGCGAGGGTCGCTCCTGCATCAGCAGTTTGTCCTTGGGATCACTGGTGGTGGAACCCTCCGAGTCATCCTCGGAGTCGGCCAGCGAGTTGCTGAATCTTAAGTGCAGATTCCTGGAAACGGAGGTGGTGGAGTTGCGGCAACCGGCGGCGGAGGCGGTGGGTGTGGCTGCTCCACTGGCGGGAGCCGTGGAGCTGCCCTGGTGTATGGGAACGGTGGCCGAATGCTGCAATTTGTGAGCGGCCTTGATGAGACTCGCCGGCAGCTGGAGCGGCAGCGGCAGCGGTTTCGCTGCAGCCGGCGGCTTCTCCTCCAAACTATTGGTGGCCGTACACGAGCGACTCAACATTAAAGAATGTGGCGCATCCAGCGGATGGAACTGATGATGGAACAGCCTCTCGGGCGACTCATCAGCATAGGGAATGTTCTCGGAGTGCAAGTGCAGCGGCTGTCCGAGCGTGTGACGTCGGTTCTTGGGAAATTCGGGTGAACCATTCTCATCGTTGGACTCGGAACCGCTGCGCAGGTTTCTCAGTTTGCTGTCCAGCGTATCCGTAATGGTAGTCAGCGACATGGAGCCTGCAACAACAGCGGGAGGATGAGTTAGCATTTGGTTTAAATGAACTGAGCTCCTACCCGTATCACTGAGACGACTGCTGGAGTCATCGTCGGTCAGTAGTATAGAGATATCCACACTGCTACGCTGCTCCTCGGAATCCTTCTCATCCAAACTGGCCTTGCGCAGCTGCTGGCTGCCCACCAACCCACCACCTCCTCCTCCTCCTGCTCCTCCTATGGTGCTATTACG
This sequence comes from Lordiphosa collinella, assembly GCA_018904265.1. Classification (NCBI taxonomy): domain Eukaryota; kingdom Metazoa; phylum Arthropoda; class Insecta; order Diptera; family Drosophilidae; genus Lordiphosa; species Lordiphosa collinella. The sequence goes on along the minus strand of JAEIFV010000340.1, from coordinate 88,357 downwards.
CTTTCCAACTCCACTTAAACCCGCCTGTATGGTAGTCGATGAGCTGGTAGTGTTCGAAGATGAGGAGGAAGAGCTAAATTTGGTTGTGGTCTTGCTGGAGCTGCTGCTGGTGCTGCTGGTAGACACTTTGGCATAGTCCAGCGACTGCAAAAAGGAACAGTTTTAAGAGGATTGAGAGGTTTAGGGATTGGGTTAAGGTTAGCTTACCAGCACACTTTCGCCCGAATAGGTGTCCGAATTGACGGCACTTCGTTTGCCATGCGTGCGCCTCCTCAGCTGGGGTATGAAGCGAGAGGTGCGCGTCTCCCGCTCTGTGATTCTCTCTATTTTGGACAGATTATGCAACAGCATGCTAGTCTGATCCTCCTGTGTCTGATGCTGAGGTTGAGCCGCACTGGCCACGGCAGCGCCACCACTTACCTCCGCCAAATCTGGCAGGCTGCCGCCCTCAAAGAAATATTCATACTGCAAAAAGAGAAGGAGCGAAGGTTAAGGGGGTCTTCTCATTGAGCAACTTTTTTTTTCGACTTTTTTTTTTTGCATTTATTTATAGCTTGGATATTCAAAAATATCCCCCCAAAAGGATTTTCAAGAAAACTCGAATTAGTTTAGGAAATATCCCACTTATAGGGGGTCTTCTCATTGAGCAACTTTTTTTAAACCCTCGTATTTTGACCTATGTTAAGTTTTCCCAATCGGACCGATTTTGATGAAACAAAGTAATTGGGGATTGTGCTCTTTAAAACTGCTTAAACATTTTTGTTTTTTCCAAAAATACTTCAAACTTTAAACGCGTTTATCTCGAAACCACGTTTTTCGAACTGGCGGCCATGATATCTCCAGTTCAACTGAACCGATTTTCATGAAACAAAGTGGAATCGACGCAGAATTGTCACCATTCTCGGCTGAACCTCGACCATAATTTTAAAAAATTTTTTACTATTTTTTTTTTTACACTAAACTACAAAAAAAAAGCCCGAAATTGAAATTTTTTTTTGAATGGCCGCCATTTTGTCAAAAAAATCACAAAATTAAGTTTGAGGTTCAGCCGAGAATTACATCTATACTGATTATAACCCCGTTTTTTTTTTTCATTTCGGACGCTCCGGAGACCCGGAATCGTGGCCGCCGTGACGACACCTTTTTTTTTCACCACCAACTTTGAAGTCTCATTACTTTTTGAACAGCCCTCGTATCGAGGCAAAAAAAATTTTTTTATTTACTTTGAACCTTTTGTAATACAATAAATAAAAAAAGTTTTCAATTATTCTTTGCGTTTTCAAATAAGAATTTTTTTAAAAAGGGTCCAAAAAACGGGTTTTGAATGAGAAGACCCCCTAAAGTAAAGCTCTGCAACAGCGAAAGCTTCGCGTAGACTGAAAAGCTCTCTCCCTTCTCTGCTATAGAGAAAGCTTCGCGTAGACTGAAAAGCTCTCTCCCATCTCTGCTATAGCAAAAGCTCCGCTTAGACTCAAAGTCTCGCTTCCATCTCTGAAATAGCGAAAGCTTAGCGTAGACTGAAAAGCTCGCTCCCTTTTCGGCAATAGCCAAATCTTCGGTTAGAATGAACAGCTCAGAACAGCTCTTTCCCTTCTATGTAAATGCTAAAACTTAGCGAAGACTCAAAAGCTTTACCTTTCTCTGAAATAGCAAAAGCTTCGCTCGAATAGTTTCGATCGGCCAAAGGAACTTCAAGAAGTCTTAATAATACTTCCCTAACGGTCAAAAATCTCAAAGCTTTCCAACTCCTCCACTCACCTGTGTAACCAGCAGCTCCACAATGCGACACTGATGCTTCATATCCTTCACAGCCGTTTCGAGAGTATCATTCGGTGTCCTTATTATCGACGGACCAAATATAATGGCCAAATTTTTGGGCTCCATGCGATTCACCTCACAATTGTCGCTAACCCGACACAAATGTCGTATCAAATGCTTCATTGTCTCATACGGATGACGCGGCAGTGACTCCACAATATCACGCAGCAGCACAATCCGCTCCAGTCCCGTCTTCTTATCGGCCTCAATGAAATTGATATAGAAACTGGCCGGCATCAGGGCATCCGGTAGACTGCGTATGAATAGCTTCAGCAAACTGCTAACCACATTCACATCCTCCCATCGCACATCGCTGGCACAGCTCTCAAATTGGAAATCCTTGGTGTTGACCAATTCCGAGAGTTCCGATATGGCCGCCTTATTGCCAGGTATGCGATAAATGCCCACCACACTCAAGCCCTTGGTCTCCACTATATTGGTGCATACCTCGACCAGATGTGGTACATACAGATTGAGTTTGGACATGGGACAGCTGCGCAGTGGCAAACCAATCGAACCGCCTGTCTTGAGAGCACAGGGTGAGGCTAAGTCGGCATGTGAGACACCACCACCGCCACTACCGCCACGTCTGAAGAGTAAATCTTTCCAATTCTTTGATTTTGGCGAACCCAAATCCTTATCCGGTATATGTTTGTGCGAGGAGGATTTGCGTGCCTTCATTACGGGCGATATGGAGTCACTGGTGGCGGCCAAAATGGCGGCAGCTGCGGGTAGTGCTTCCATACCACCCGAATGGGAGCTAAGCGGAGAGCTATCTGCAGCGGTTGCCTCATCCAGATAGCTTGAGGTGGCAGCTGTCTTTTGGGGTTCAGCCAGTTGTTTACCCTGAGGCTGCTCCTGAAAGTGAAAGAAAATGAAAAAAAAAGAGTCTTAGTCAAAAGTTTTAGAATAAATTCGAAAAATCAGCAGCAGCGGATTTCAGGATTATTGAATGTTAGCTTTTCAATAACCGAAGACAAATATTTTCACTTAGCATCAAAGATTGGCAAGTTTCATAGTTCTCTGACCCTCTTCAAGTAGTTAACTGGTTTTTTTTTTAAAAAAACGAGTTGTTAAACTTTATTCACAGAATATTCTCTGTCTCAGTACCAGCCCTTAAGTGGCTTTGATTAGGCAAACAGCGCTGTGTGCGCTTGTGAGAAAGCGAATTGTATCAACTGAAAGCCGTAAGTGATTTTGATTATTGTTATGGTATAGCCTGAGCGGAGACAGTAAGTGCTAGAGAGAAAGTCTGATTACACAGGCCGACAAAATGACCAACTTTGTGAGTTGCAGCCTTGTCGATGTAAAAATATGAAAAATTTATGCTCACTGATTCCAAAACTGGTTTCGCTCATCATACCAGACCCGGACAGCCCATAGCCCCACGGGGCCGAAGTCATTTGTGTTTTTTTTTACACAGAAAAGCAAGTAATTCGACAGTAGTCTTTAGTGCTCACCAACACAAGCACTTTTTCGGTCCTCTCCATTTTGAAGTTTGCTTCAGGAAGTTTGGATTAGATTGTGTGAAGATTCAATTTGGCTTATGTGACTACGAAAGTTATCGGTAAACTTTCTTTGGTAACTGCGGACGACTAAAAAGTAGATAGTGACATTTTCTCCCCCAAACTTAGACTTGAACTTATCGTTCTGCACTTCTGATGACTGAATTGTGTACCAAGCAGAGGTGGTGACCTTTCAGGAAGCTGCCAAATACCTAAGCACATTTTCGGTCAAAGAAGTCAACGTTTTTGTATACTCCCAAAGACGAGCTGATAACCATATATCCTCAGGACCCTCAAATGAGATATAAATCTACGTACAAACCACCAACGTGCTCGCTTCCACAATTGTGGATAAACCGTAAGAAAGTACCTACACAGCAGGGAACACATATCTCTTCTAGTAGGGACCATGACGCCTTGACGTCACATACCATGACTTCTGTAGAAGTTGCAGATATGAAGAACAGGGGGAAACGGTATAACACCATCGCTAGAAGTAGATTTAGGATACTCGGTCAACCTCTCCTACACAAACTCTCGGAGAAATCTGAGCTAGAATTCCCTTTTAGGGAATTCCCTTTTAGGGTTCCCTTTTAGGGTTCAACCAGGAAATAATTCAAGAATCGTCCATGAAGCATTAGTGTCGCTCCAAGAAAAATTGTCGGAAAATATAACTGTCTATAATTGAACGGGACGGAGGAACTATTTACACAGCTTCTGCAAGCTTATAATCGAATTTTCGAGGAAGGCGTGGCTCAAAAAACTAAAAAAAATATAAAAAATAAAATTAAAAAAAAGCTATAAAAAAAACCCTAGTAAAAATAAAGGAATATATTTTAAACCAGCATCCAAAAAAAAAAAAAAATTGTTTACGTCGATTTTGCTACAAAGGATCACTACATGGGTTAATCGCAACAGTATCCTGAGCGAATTTCAGGGGGGGTTTTTCTAAGGAGTACTCCACAGTAGACAGCATATTTGTGCTAACTTCAATAGCAACAGAGTACTTCCAAAGGAAGGACAACATATATTTTTTTTTATTGATTTTAAAGCGGCTTAAAAAAATGGCTATACTGTTAAATTTATCTAATTGCGGAATCTCAACAAAAATGCTGGAAATTATTCGCAATTTGTACAGTGAGAATCACAACGGCTGTGTGGGATGGAAAATCTGTTTCAGAGTGGTTTGAGACTAATACAGGACTGAAACAAGGGTGTATGTCAGCCCACTACTGTTCTCGCTATTTGTTCGATGACATCATTCTGGCAGGAGGCGTTAAAATCGGATCACAAATTGTCAAGGTACTCATGTACGCAGATGACATGGTGCTTCTAGCTGACAGCCCACAAAAGCTGCAAGAGATGATCAACCGCACTCAAGAATACTGCGCCACGTGGAATTTGCAGATAAATCTCGACAAATCAAAAATTATGTGCATAAAAAGATACAAGAGGGCGGTTATCACGAAAGAGAAGTGGACTCTAAACGGCGCAGAAATCGAAGTGGTCAAAGAATTCAAATATCTAGGCGTGCTACTGACCCCATCAATGAGTTTTACCAAACATGTGCGACAAAGACTAAAAGATGCCAAGCTAGCTATAAATAGTACATGGAGTTCCTTCATAGCAAAAAAGGATGTGAAAAGCAGCGCAAAGTACAAGATATTTGAAGCAACTTCCAGATCCATAATGTGCTACGCGGCCCAAGTATGGGGACATACTCAATATGAAGATGCGGAAAAAATTATTAATGGGTTTTATAAAGCGAATGTTTAGGCTTCCAATAAATACACCAAACCATGCAATAATTCTAGAAACTGGGCTTTCGCCATTGCATGCCAATACGCTACAATTGCATCTAAGCTACGTGAGAAAGATCATGAACATGGAACCGCACCGACTGCCAAGAATTATCGCCACGTACTTAATGCAAACCAAAAAGCAGTGCTTTCAGAAGTGGGAATCTCTTGCATCATCACTCACATTCACTGCTCTTTCGAGAACCGGTCCACTTGAAAATCAACCATGGGCTCTTAATAGAGGCGGTGAAAAGATCTTCAAGAGACAACGCGGAGTGTAGGGCGAGACAAGCGGACACGTGATACATACAAAGCACTCGAGTATAACCTTGGAGCCAAAAACTATTTCAACGATGTTATTAACATAAATGGAATTGCGACAATTTTCAGGGCAAGAGTAGAGCTCCTGAATTTAGAATACTCCCCCACAGAAGCGACCGATCGGAAGATTGCACTTTATGCAACATGAGGAAAGAGAAGATACGCACCACTTTGATTGCAAATGCCCAATATTAAGGGAGATAAGGTACTTTTACTGGGAAAAAGACAGCCTTAGCAGAGAAGAATACCTGGATGTTTTAAATGGAAAAAGCTGGCCGAAAGTCATAGGCATGGTAAAGGAGGAATTCAATTAGTAAAATAAGACTCTTGCGCAGATTGAATTCCTAAATTGTAACGATCAGCTATGCCTTTGTTTCGACTCATTCGCAAATTTTAGATTCTTTTGTTTGAAAAACGATGTTGGTTAAGTCCCAATTAATTTGGACAAGATTTCTCAATAAATTGTAACTATCAGCTATGCTTCCATTTTCCCATTCGCAAAAGTCTTGCAATTTGGAGAGCAAATTTGAAATCGTAATACTTTTGCATGAAAATGGGAGCATGTTATATATCTCTTTTTTATACTATTTCGAAGATATGGGCTAAGTAGATATGGCAAATGTCTCCAGTGTCTGAAAAAAAAATTTAAAAAAAAAAAATTCTCAGAAGATGGCATTTGATGGTTTGGAAGAAATCAAATCCTTTCCTTCAGTTCAGCTCAAAACTTTAGAACTGTTCGATTTGCAGACAACCCAAAAAGTATTCTTAGTGCTCTTTTAAGTAAGCACGGAAACTTCAGTACCAGTTTCTTAACACTTAACTTTTACTGGAACTGTCAGTCAGTCAATTATGGTTCAATTTGTTTGAACAAGTCGTGCTCTTGGGCCTCTGATTATTAAATTTGCAAATAAAAAACCTGTCGTTGAGTTGAATTAAAAGAAATCGGCACTACTTTTGTGCTGCCACAGCTTTTCCCTTTCACAGCGAAGAAGTCAATTATATGTTATGAGAGTCGGGCTTGGAGAGATTCGTCAAAAAAGCCTAGTCTTTGTCCTTCATTTTGATGAGTGCAGAGTGCTGTCTGTTCAGCGGAAAGATCTGATACTAAAACAGTTAATTTTCTCCCAATTCTTGTGAGTATCTTATTTGATTAACTTTCTCTTTTCTTAATCCCTTTTTGTTAATTTTGGGATTCCTTAATTTGAATTACCAAATTATAGTTTAGTGATCCATTTACTTACATTATCATCATAATTGAGACTGTCCTTCCATTGAAGTAAACCAAATAGGCGTTTCATTTCGTTGCTGCTTTTGGTTTTAAACAGAATCTCTGTGTAGGGACCGCAGGTGGTGGCTCCCGCTGCTGGCAATGGTTCAGCGGCGGCAATGCTGCTGCTGCCTGAAGAAGTGGTCAACTTATCATGCCCATCATCCAGATTTAGCTCGTTACCCAAAGTGGCCAGGTGAGCAACACTAGCACTGGGCTTTGACTGCATGCGTATGAGGAATTTCTTTTTGTCCAGCGACTCATCAAAGAACTTAAAGTTTCTAATATCAAGCTCTATCACCTGAAAAAGCCAGAAAAGAAAACTTTAATAAAGTTGAATTAGAGAAGGAGATGTGGCACCAGCTTACATTATGCTCCGACTTGGTATGACGTCCGGAAAAGATGCGCAGCAGATCGCCTTTGATTTCCAGTTTCACCTGACGCCAGGAACGATACTCGGACATGCGCTGTTGAGTATTAGAAATGGGTTAGTATTCGTATTCCTCGAATAATAATAACCTTACATACCTTTCCATTGATGCAGGAGGATTTAATCTCAATTTCCGTCTCAAAGGCCTCCAGTTCATTGGGCACATACTTGCCATTTAGCTCGTTATCGATATGTATGCTGGACAAGAAGAAGAAGCAACTTAGTTTATAATGTTTTCCCAAAGGGTAACCTGGTTACCCACCTGCTGCGCATATCGCTGCTCATGGAGGCACGACGACTGCCATGCGCCGATAGACGCACATCCTCCAGCCCATTGGGCGTCTCTATAAACTCATGACCACCACCGGTGCCAGCCACCACATCATAGGTGGGATCTGGATGCTCTTCTACCAAAGCCTTGGTCTTGGGTGGCTCCACCACGGCGGGTATGTTCACCTCTGCAGCAAGTTCTAAGGGATTGGTAACGGCGGAACCAGCAGCAGCATTGAAATCTGCCTCATTATTGGTGGCTCTTAGATAGCTAATCCTACGCATGGGCTTGCCCTCATCGAAGGAACTGGAGGAGAGCGGTTTATAGCGACGCACTACATTGGTGGTTGAGCTGGTAGAGGCCTCCACCAAGCCAGTGGCACCATCCTCCTGATGCTCTGGCAATGTGGTGAATTCTGCAAGTGATTAAGAGGGATTCAAACCCATAAGGAATAATTGGTATGGCACTTAGTACTCACTGCTGGTGGCCGGCTCATTGATGGTCTGAGCCAAAGTGGCCTTGTGCAGCTCCATGCGACTGCTGGTCTGGCCATCCACTGTGCTCTGCGGCTGCTGCTGATACTTGGCCTGCATTTGATGCAACGGATGCTGCTGCAGTGACTCATAGAGCACACTTTGTTTCTTAACACTGCCGCCGCCGCCGCTGGCTGACTCCAAGGCGCTGGTATTGATGGATAACGGTTTGAAGGGATCAAAACCCTTGGACATGTGGGAAACCAATTTACGCTCAAAGCTGGAAATGGAATTTGATTAGATTTGATTAATATGATTGATGGGCATTTGCCTCTACTTACACCTTATTGGTTACGCCCGTTTCCTGTAGCGTCTCAAAGTAGTCCAACTCCTTGGCATACTTGGCATTATTGTTGCTACTAATGGCCACCTGGCGATGCTGCTGCTGCTGCTGGGCTGCGTTTGAAGACGACGCTGAGGAGGAGGAGGAGGAGGCCTGCACTGGAGCCGAGGATCGTTGCACCAGTTTGCCCCCCGCATAGTACATATCGTAGCCTAGCACAATCTGTTGCTGTTGCTGCTGCTTGAGTTGCTGTTGCTGGCGTGCACGTGGTGGCGCACCTGGCGGCGTGTGCGAGGGAAAGAAATGTTGAGCTGGCTGTGGCTGTTGCTGAGCCGGTGATCCGTTCGAGGCAGAGCCGGCTGAGGGTACAGGCGACTTGAGGAATTCCTCCTTCTGTTTGATAGACTCACGTAGTCGTATCATTAGATCGCTGTTCTCCCCACCACCAATTCCACTCGCATTGGCCACATACAGTGCCTGACTCAAGGCTGCCGCTGACTTGGGTTGACGTGTGGTGGGCGTGGCTGCTGCTGTGGTGGAACTAGCTAATACTGTTAGATTCGGTGGCTGATTGGCACTGCAAGGAGTTTAGAAAAAGAAATGGAAAGAATGAGACATTGTTGACGATATTTTTGCGAGATTACTAAAGTTCACCTAGTCCTTAAATCAGGCAGCTTGTAGCTACCACTCTGCCCAAAGCAGTTAAGCAAAGTCTTCAGCAGCTCGAATGCCACTGCAAAAACGGAGCATTTGTCATGAGGAGCGTTTGGATTTTTATTCGATTTTTTATTCATGGCGTGGCGGCAAGTTAAGTTCTGAATATTTTTAAAATTTTCCTTTGAAATTCTTTGAGGCAGCAGCAAAACCTGCAGAAGGCGTCAGTTGAAGGCGAAAAGCGGCAATTCTAGCAGACAATTTGAAGTAGTAGAAAAGCCCTGGAACGCCATGTAAAAGAAGGAGTACTTGAAGTAGCTGTCCCTGAACCAACAGAGATGATATTTCATTGGTCTTGGTTCTCAAACATCTACACTAAGAAAAAAAGGAGAGCGAAAAATTTCAATTCCAAGGCTCTTTCAAGAGTTTCGCTCTTGAAATCATTGAATAGACTCAGCGACCTGTTTCCTACTGTCCCTATCTACAATGCGCCCAACAACAATGACATAAGGTGGTCAAAGACTACAACTCTGTGGCATCTATGCAGTCGATATATGCCTCCTGGCAAATGCACTAGGCGACTTTGACATCTCAACTTAATGGACTGGCCTTAAAATCAACAGAACAAAATCACAAAAGCGCTCAGCATCCATTCCAGACAATTACTCTGGTTTAGGACAAGCTGCCAATTGAGCAAGTTTAGCAATTTCGCTACCTGTGAAGCGTAGTCACAATGGAGGGCGGACGGAACTTGATGTTGTTTCGCGCCTTCATAAAGCTAAGGGTACCTTTGGGTTGCTGTCAGCTGTTTGGCGATTCTTTTCATATACACCTTCGGCTCAAAAACAAACTCTTCAAATCTATAAGGTTATTCCACCTGGATAATTACAAAATGCAAACATTTATAAACCGATGTCTGCGTCGCAGACAGAATACGGAATTCCCAGCAATTCAGTCAAGCGAATATCGAGACTGTCGACACGCAGAATTCAATGGAGCTGGATAGGACATGTGAATAACATTGCTGGGAAGGACAGAGTCGGTCGGACACCTGGCAGATCCAAAGAAACTTGGAGAAAGACTGTCAGTAGAGCTGCGAAAAGCAACGGGAAAAGTTGGGGCTAACAACAGAGTTCGCTAGAAGAGAGGAGTGGTTGATGTCCCACACGGGATCGGAAATAGAAGAAGAAGAAATGTTTGTGTATAATTTTTGAGTACGCATTCTAGCTCAATCATCTTTGTTTCACGGTCAAAACTTTTTAAAAAATTCTCGAGTAACAACCTTAGATGCGGAGGAGGATGTTTTACCAGAACACCGCTCCTGTCTTTAGCAGAAAGTAGACCCCAATGTGGCATTAAACTCAGGCTAAGACATTGACGAAGTGGTTGAGTAGCTAACTAGGGAAAATTTATGAAGCTGGCAGGGTAGACAATTTGTTTCCTACTGTCCGCATCTACAATGCACCCAACAACAGTGACAAAGAGGGATATTTTCTGTGGTCTGACGAAGAAGAGTCTGGCAGATTAGCAGGAATGCAAGGGACAATGCAGCGCAAAACAGGGCAGTTAAAGAGCTGAAGGAAATCATCTCAAGGCTTCGAAGGCAGTCACTTGGGTGGGGCAAGTACTTAAAGGCATCTGAAACAGGCTAGACGATTTCTTACATAACCTATGGAACGCAACCAGAAATATGAAAATACCCACATTGATGTTATTCTAAAAAGAAGAAGGCGATTGCCTTTGCGGAACACTCATACAACGCTTTTTTGCCCTCTGAACAGTGTACAAAATAATTGACTTTACAGCCAATTTCTTTTTTGTGTGCTTATAATTTTGAATTTGATATTCAAAAAATATCCCCCAAAGGATTTTCGAAAACTCGAATTAGTTTAGGAGATATAGTCCTTTTAGTGACCCAATGTGACCTAAATTCCCAAGCAACTGCAAACTTAAGGGGGTCTTCTCATTGAGCAACTTTTTTTTTAAACCCTCGTATTTTGACCTATGCGTTAAGTTTTCTCCGGTTCTACCGGACCGATTTTGATGAAACAAAGTGAATTCGACGGAGAATTGTCAGCTCTTTAAAACTGCATTTAAACATTTTTGATTTTTTTTTTCAAAAAAATTACTTCAAACTTTAAACGCGTTTATCTCGAAACCACGTTTTTCGAACTGGCGGCCATGATATCTCCAGTTCAACTGAACCGATTTTCATGAAACAAAGTGGAATCGACGCAGAATTGTCACCATTCTCGGCTGAACCTCGACCATAATTTTAAAAAATTTTTTACTATTTTTTTTTTACACTAAACTACAAAAAAAAGCCCGAAATTGAAATTTTTTTTTTGAATGGCCGCCATTTTGTCAAAAAAAATCACAAAATTAAGTTTGAGGTTCAGCCGAGAATTACATCTATACTGATTATAACCCCGTTTTTTTTTTCATTTCGGACGCTCCGGAGACCCGGAATCGTGGCCGCCGTGACGACACCTTTTTTTTCACCACCAACTTTGAAGTCTCATTACTTTTTGAACAGCCCTCGTATCGAGGCAAAAAAAATTTTTTTATTTACTTTGAACCTTTTGTAATACAATTAATAAAAAAAAGTTTTCAATTATTCTTTGCGTTTTCAAATAAGAATTTTTTTAAAAAGGGTCCAAAAAACGGGTTTTGAATGGGAAGACCCCCTAATAAGAGGCTTTTTCATGGCTAGTTAATTCAAAGCTGTTGCCAATAGCTGGTGAAGGTGACCGGGTGTGTAAGTTTTCAAAGAAAAAACTTTTTCATTAGATGGCTTGAGGCGGGACGGAACCACAACTCTTCACGGAGGCGCTAATAGCGGCGAAGGAAGTATCCTTGTCAGATGGATCTGTCCATTCCAGAGGAAGAGAAAGTCATGAAAGAAACTGACTGACTGCATTGGAGCCACAGCAATCAAAGTTAACATTTTGAATAGTTGATTCCATATTCCTTCACATTGGAAATGTGCCGGGATTATAATGATACCAAAACCTGGAAAGTCGGAAAACGAGCTAGCATCTTATAGTCCAATAAGATTATAAGCGGTACTCTCCAACATACTCCAAAGAGTATTTCTGCGAAAGATTATAGTCAATAATGGAGAATATCTACATGAGGATCAATTTTGCTATAGACGACAGAACGATACTATTAAACAGTGCCTTCCTCTTCCTAGAGTCGTACCTTTACTGCAGGAGGTTCTATGTTCGATGCGGAGAAGAGGAGTCGGAAATGACAAACATAGGGCAGGCGTTCCCCAAGGCAGTGCAAACCTGCCAGTCATCAGTGACAAGTGGCTTACAGTCGCCACCTAAGCTGATGCCACTGCATTCTTAGCATTCTCAAAAAGACCATCTAAGTAAGGCATGCCCAAAAAAACATAGGGCAGAGCACTCACCAATACTCTCAAAGAAAAGCACATTGAAATTGGTTAAGGCAACAACAAAATCACAAAAAATTGTTGCTGGTCAGTTTGCTTGCGCCAATCAAAGAAAAGAATAAACCCACACACACACGAAATCGTTTGCATGTGTGTCGTTTTCTATACCTCGCGCCCTGCATGTATACGAGCATAGACTTCCTATCTTCGGTGCAATTACAAAAACAAAACGTAGCCAAAGAGCATAAGGCTGGGCATCGCTGATTTAAGGCATCAAGCTAATTTAAGATTGAGTTTTGAATCTTAATCTTAATTTTGATTCTTAAATCTTTGTTATTGGTTATCCATCCTCGATCGTCCAGGGTCTTACAGTAATAAAGTAATTCTTACAAGAGGTTACACATTTAGGAGGATAAGTTAATGGTCCTGGGATTCGGCTCAAAACCAGTGTAAGAATCGACAAAACTGAAACATACTTCATTTAAGTATGCAAATAGTTCTGGATCACACTCTTAAAGTCTATGAGATGGAAGCATTCAAATACACAGACCGACAGATTAAACTGACTGCACAAGGAAAATGAATTTATAAACATCTGCTGATCGCCGGCATCGACTCTCAACCAAATACAGTTTCCAAATGGTTTTTATGCCCGTCTCAGTTGCTGATTCAAATGATGCGACACTTTGGCGCGTGCCAATCAGTGTCATCGTCGCGCCGCGTCAGTCGTTACGCAGGCGCAACAAATCGCAAATCGCGCACTCTGGTCACGATCACAGTCCAAAGAGTTGGAATTGATTGCCAAATACGTTAAGCAAATGTTTGTCGTATTTAAAGCCACCACGCCCTGCCCTTTATTGATTTAGCTCACTGTTAATATTGTTAAATACTCATTAAAAATTAATCGAGCTATTTTTTTCCTCTTTTTTTTTTTTTTTGCTTCCGTTTGAGCATCCAGACTGCAACTGGGCAGCAAAGTGTGCAAGTGGAACCCTTTATGGTTTTAGGAATGTTGACAAAATTTTCAACTGATGGACAGGTGTTTGTGGTGCGACACACAGGTGTGTTGTGTGTGCGTGGGAGGTGGTGGGAGGGGACCAGAGTGGAGACAGTCTTCCATAAATAGAAATCAAAGTTTGCTTACAAACTTTTCAGAACAAAGGCACAGTGTTGCAATTACATGGAATATGGTCAGAGAAGTTCCTTGAATTACACAGCAACTCAGGTAAACATTTTCCCCGGCGACACACTTGCAGACGTCGTAAGGGGATACTGTGTAAATCTGGATTGTGATAAACAAAAACATCAAAAACACAAGTTCGTCGAAAAGCATGTTCCTATAAACATTCCACATTCTGCTGAAATGGACAGTGATTAGTTTAGGCCAAAGTTTTCAGTATCAATTTAGGAGTTCAGTATCAGCCCAATCAAATCGGTGATGATTTCAGTATTTTGTTATGACAATTAAACTGGAAGCGTTCAGCAGGGAAACCAGATTACCGATTAGGATATATTTCGAACCATAGAAATGAGTTGTCATCGATAAACTATCGCTCGACATGTCATCGATGTGAAATTTTTGTTATAAAATATCTATAAAGTTATCAGCCTTGTTTTCAGTTCCATTTCCACAAAAATATTGCGATTTAAAGCCGGTTTTTGGTCTAAATTTGATCTCTAAATCACAAAACTTTTTCGGAAATGAAATTGAGAACAAGGCTGATAAATTGGTATTGATTTAAGCATAAAAATAGGGGAAAGTTAACTTCGGCTCGGCCGAAGTTTTGTATACCCTTGCAGCTTCCATTGAAAACACAAAAGTTTTTCTCACTAAGACTACTTTTTGGACCTTACTTTTCTATGGGATCTATACTATATAGATGTCTGATTTCGACCGAACTTGGTGAAATCTTGGAAAAGCATAATACACTGTTAATTACGAAATTTGGAGGCGATCCCATTTAATACTAAAAAGTTTTTCTCACTAGAACTTCTTTTTCGACCGATCATTCATACTGCAGCTATATGCTATAGTCATCCGATTTTGATAAAACTTTTTAGAAAGATGTTAATGTATATAAAAAGGACATTTTCATTAAAAACAAAAAAGTTTTTCTCACTAGAACTAGTTTTTCGACCGATTGTTCCTATGGCAGCTATATGCTATAGTCATCCGATTTCGACCAAACTTAGTGAAATCATGGGAAAGGATAGTAAACTAAGAAATACGTACTTAGGAGGCGTTTCCACTAAAAACAAAAAAGGTTTTCTCACTAAAACAAGTTTTTCGACCGATTGTTCCTATGGCAGCTATATGCTATAGTCATCCGATTTCGACCAAACTTTGCAGAATTGTGTAAAAGTATATAAAATAAGTGTATGCCAATGATAAGGACGTTTTCATTAAAAACAAAAAAGTTTTTCTCACTAGAACTAGTTTTTCGACCGATCGTTCCTATGGGAGCTATATGCTATAGTCATCCGATTTCGACCAAACTTTGTAGAATTGTGTAAAAGTATATAAAATAAGTGTATGCCAATGATAAGGACGTTTTCATTAAAAACAAAAAAGTTTTTTCACTAGAACTAGTTTTTCGACCGATCGTTCCTATGGAGCAATAGTCCGATTGACCAAACTATTAAAGATATAAATAAGGTATGCAATGATAAGGACGTTTTCATTAAAAACAAAAAGTTTTTCTCACTAGAACTAGTTTTTCGACCGATCGTTCCTATGGGAGCTATATGCTATAGTCATCCGATTTCGACCAAACTTTGTAGAATTGTGTAAAAGTATATAAAATAAGTGTATGCCAATGATAAGGACGTTTTCATTAAAAACAAAAAAGTTTTTTCTCACTAGAACTAGTTTTTCGACCGATCGTTCCTATGGCAGCTATATGCTATAGTCATCCGACTTCGACCAATCTTAGTGAAATCTGGGAAAGGATAGTAAACTAAGAAATATGTACTTTGGAGGCGTTTCCATTAAAAACAAAAAAGTTTTTCTCACTAGAACTAGTTTTTCGACTGATCGTTCCTATGGCAGCTATATGCTATAGTCATCCGATCCGGCCGGTTCCGACAAATGTGCAGCGTATTTGTACCAAAAGACTTCGTGCAAAGTTTGGTGAGGATAGCTTTAAAACTGACGGAGGAGATAGCATAGAAACAGACGGACAGACGGACGGACAGGGCTAAATCAACTCAGCTCGTCATGCTGATCAAGAATATATATACTTTATGTGGTCGGAGATGCTTCCTTCAATGCGTTACAAACATCCGCACAATTTTATAATACCTCTGCAAGGGTATAAAAACGGTACAGTTCTAAGAATACAAAAATATTGTATTAAGTGAGAAATTAGTTTAAGCACATATCGGTATTAGTATTAGATCAAAGCAGTTTAAATTTAGAATTAAGAATATTTGGTTTTTATAAAGTTTGAAAGTTCTTTATCCAAGCATTATTCGATCTTTGACTAGGCACAATTTTCCAAACTCATTTTGAATTCCAGAATGTCAAATCTTTAAGCTCTAGTTCTAGCGGTTTGGCCTGTAGATTGATAATCAGGGAATAAACTTTGACGAATACAGCGTCGAAAAAAACGCTCTTAAATAAAGAATTTCGTACTTAAATCAAAAATTATTTAGTTTTTAAGATAGTTTTCATACTTTTCAACATTTTCGATTTCGTGCAGTCAGCATTGCTTTGCCTACCCAAATTCTCCGACCTATTTAAAAGCAAAACCAATTGAATTTATCTTTTTTTTTTACTTTGGCATTGACAATTCTCAGAAAAATTGCTAAAGTTTTTGCCTTGAAAAGCACACACAAAAGCGTGGCTGTCAGGCAGGCACCTGTGACAACTTCCACTGAAAATTATATCACAAAAAATTATTATTAAAGTGAATTTTGCATTCACTTTTTCTCTCAATTAAAGAAATTTATTTCCTCCTTTTTGTGTGTCCAGGAATTTCGAGTGCAACATTTATGCAGTTTTAATTGAATTTCTCGTCTCTTTGTGTGTCAACTCGCTAAAAGGCTTTTACAGCCAATTTAAAAACTTATATCCTGGAGCCACACTGTCAGGGACTAGAAAACAATGTTAACTATTTTTAGCTTTGAAAGGAAAATGTGGCCAAGTTTATTAATTTTATTGTTGCATAGTTAAACTGATTTTCCAGGCCCGAGGCTGACCTTATAGGCAAATGCCTGGCTACGTGTGTGCGGAGAGCATCCTTTGACAATCTTTTGTGACATCAAATTGAATTACTTTGCCTGCCTCTTTTTGCTGTGTGCAATCTAATTTGTTCGCAAAGTTGAGTGCCAGCCGAGAGAGGTTTTTTTTTTTTTTGTTCTATGATTTCCCACTTCCAGTCGTGCGCTGGTCATGTCATGGTCATTAGCTCTGACAAGTGGAAGGGCTAGTGCTGGTGCTGTTGCTGTTGCTGCGGTTGTTGTGTGAATAAAAACCGTGTATGGAAATTTCACTTGCATTGTTTCGTTTGACTTGTAAAAAGGGACGTCATGCACTAGCGCATCGTGGTTTTACAGGGAGATTTACAAATGTAGATGGACAGAGCGACAGAAAGTCATTTATTAGCACACTTTGAGTAAGACTTGAAGACCTGGAGGGGGCGGGTGGAGTGAGTTACTTAACGAGCTTTTGCTGCTGAGCAAATGGGCAATTATGTTTATATGTGACATAACCAATGCGAGCGCTTGATTTCATGGTCAACTTTTAGAGTGACCAGGCTGAAATTGACATTTTCATTGAAAGGTTGTATATTTTTGAGCAAGCAACTTTTCTTTAGAGCTGGAAATTGGACCTACTCAGCTAAATACTTGCGAAATTAAAGTCAAATTGAACCAGGGTGTTTGTCTGGATTCACGAAACTCCAACATGTACAAGTATTCATAACTAAGACAGGAAATTTTACTTTTGGGATTCTGTGTCCTCCTACAAAACATTGTTTCCAGAATATCCGGCTCGAAGGACCAAAATACTCTACTTTTGAATTTAGTGTTACTCTTTCAAATATAACTTTATTCAGTGGCGACTTTAAAGTTCGTTTTTTAACGTTTGTTAGAGATGAGTAGACATACTTTTTGCTCCGAGCATGGATTACTTTTAAAATCTAATAAAATTCGGCAATAGTGTAAGCCACTGCAACGAACCACAACCACGGTTTGCCTAGCTATAAAAAAAAAACCATGTTATGGACCAAACCGGAGGCTTAAAAGGTCTGTAAACCACTGAAAACGAACCAATTAGAATTCTCGAGAGGGGTTAAGCCCCTCCTCTGAATAAATATTTGTATGTAAATTACTAGCCTAAGGAAGAAGCGACTAAAGGAAAGTTTTCTAAATCAACTCTGCAAGCACATCAGCTCTATTGGGACCAGAAGACTGACGTACATGACTGGCCTAAGAAGCAACACACTTCTTTACAAACGACTAAAAGATGGACCTAGGAGACAGAGCCGCCGTATACTGTAAAGAACCAGAAATGAAGCTCTCTTACAAACTGCCAAAACACTACACCTTATTCCTTATTCCAGGCGGAAGTCTTGGCAATAAGGAAGGCAGCAGAGTTTGGCAGAAATAAACGCTCTAAAAAACCAAATAAGCAGGGACACACCATCAACTTCCGAAATGCCCTGGCGTGCAAGGAAGCAATAGATTCTCTCAGCATCTCCAGAAAGGTGCAAATCTATTGGCATCGATGGAAATGAAATGGCAGAAAGTCTAGCAAAGGCCAGAGTCGAACTCGGCAAAGAAGAAACACTGAACATACCTTTCTCCATACAGACGCAAGACTGGTCATAGGCATACTAAAGATACGATACACTGGCTAGCAGCCGCTCATGCGATAAAGCTAGGCATTACGACAGAGGACACCTGCAGGAAATGCAAGGAATCTGGAGTCGCAGAAACTCTAGAACATCTCATTTGCAGATGCCCAGCAATCGCCATGATAAGATTAAAACTTCGCTTCTTTGGAAGAAGCGGCCAAGAGGCCCCTAAAAAATGGTTCCCAAACAAGCAACCGGGCCTCATCAAGGACTATGGATGCCGAAAATAATAGTTCTAGATATTTTGTTTTTTCCAAAAATACGATATATCGCTATCGAATATTTTCCGAGGCGATATATCGGATTTGAAATATTTGTGTAATAAAACTATAAACTCGACATAAACATTAAGGCGCATTTAAAAGCTAAGCATAGAGATGCTTGGCTGAAATGCAAACCTAAAACGGTAAATATATGTATAAATAATATTGACTTCCGAGAATTAATGTTCATTTGTGAGTGAATTGACGGCTTTTTATGCATGTGTGTATATTGTGAACATTTATTTCGTAACGCAAAGTCAACTTACCAAAACCTTTTCCAAACAGAAGAGGTACAGTTCAAAATCAGCTTAAAAGTTTCCAGGGGCCCAAAAACCCCATACCGGACCGGTTCTCAGGGATACGTTTCAGAACCGGTTCCCAAAAGAAAATTGGGAATCATAAGATATCATTTTCCAAAACTGAAAAACCCCCTTATCTGTTGCTTTAACTTAAGGATTAGATCCAACGAGTTTTATTTGGCATGGAGAATCTTGTAATCATCTACAGAAAACATCAAATTGCAGTCCGTAATTCAAATAAACCATTAATTATATATCAGATTTCGCTTTATATAGAAATTCTTTCATTTAAAAAGTTTTCCAATCTCTTAGAACGATCGATGCTACTGAAAACTGTTTATCTCAACTACATTTCTGTTCTTCTTTTACTAAAATATGGGAAAAGCTGCCTTTTTAAAACCTTTCCAACATAATTACATACAGAATGAACACATAAAGGAGCTGTAGTCGAGTGACCCGACTCCAAAATGCTCTGTACCCTTGATGACATGTGTTTTCATTCATTTTCTAGCCGACTTATATAGGAGGAGAGAGTTAAAATCAAAAAATTATTAAATGGGGTATCATTTTAAAAGTTCTTGGCATCTCCAATTTCATTCTTGACAATATTCTTGTGATCGAGGGGGAGGGGGGGCTGACTTATGGAGTAGGGAAGGGACTAACATATAGGTTTTTGGGTGCTCCGATATCATTTCTGACCATATTTTTTCGATCGAGTGGGAAGGGGGCTGACTTATGGAAGGGGAGAAGTGGGTAATATCTAAAAATTTCAATGGGATATCGTTTTATAGGATTTCTGGTGGTCTAATTTCATTCCTGGCAATATTTTTGCGATCGCGGGGGAAGGGACTTTTCCGAACGGAGTGGGGAGGGGGTTGACTTATGGAGCAAAGGGGTAAAAAAAAAATCAAATAGGGAATTGTTTTATAGCTTTTTGGGTGCTCTGATTTCATTCTTGGCAATATTTTTGCGATCGTTGAGGAGGGAGGGCTGACTTATCGAGTCGGTAGTTGCTCCGATCTCATTTCTGGCATTATGTTTTCGATTGGGTGGGCAGGGGGCTGACTTATAGAAGGGAAAAGGCGGTGAAATATAAAAAAACTAAAAGGTTTTCATTTTGTAGGTTTTCTAATGCTCCGATTTCATTTCTGGTAATATTTTTTCGATCGGTGGGGTAAGGGGTCTGACTTATGAAAGGGGAAAGGCGGTAAAATCTAAAAAAATCAAATGGAGCTTATTTTTTTTATTGGTTTTTGGGTGCTCCAATTTAATTTCTGGCAATATTTTTTCGATCGAGGGATCGAGGCTGACTTATGGAGGAGGTGAAGGCGGTAAAATTTAAAAAAATCAAATGGGGTATCACTTTATAGGTTTTCTGGTGCTCGAGTTTAATTTCTGGCAAAAAAATTTGGATGAGGAGATCGATAAGTAGCCCAAGAAAGCGAAAAGCGGCGGTTTTCGTGTAATTTTCCCAAGAAAAAGTTTCATAGGAAGTACTCTTACAACTAGTTCCATGTGGACTGTTTTTGGTACACGTGCAGCCTAACATTTTGACAGAGTTTCGTTATTTTTAGCTGTACTTTGATTTTATAGAAAATTTAAGTAGGCGGAACGCACCCTGATCCCTGCATTCAGTACACCTTGGTCAGATAGTGGTCGATGGGAGTTCGAGGGTAATCTGTTTAGTGTTAACTTTACATCCACAACAAAGCAGTTTATTGATTTGAACCGCAAAACAAACTAATATTTATAACTTTGTTTGAGTTTTGCCCTTTTTTTCAGTTTTCGATAAGAGTCCAATGTTTTTTTTTTTTTTTATAGGCGGAAAATATATAAATAAATATGTTTATTATGGTTCCTTCTGCGCAGTTCTATTTTGCTGCTGCCCATCTTTGGGGGGCAGGTAGGTAGCCAGTCAGTCAAACACCAGCAATTTGCTGATGTCCGTCCCCCCCCCCCGGCAAATAAATAACAACTCTTTGGCATTATCTAATAGATAAAAGATAAAGCCTAACCATGGGCTTTGTGCTGCACATATATAGAGTATGCCAAATATGTATGTGGGATTCCAATTGCAAAAACCATTGACACAAGTGGTGACTCGATTTGTGCTTATCGATAAAAGCCTGAAATGAATGAGCTGTATCTATAGGCACACACATCTATTTGTGTGAAAGACTTTTGTGTGTTTGTGTGGAATTTCGCGCTTTATTGTCTGCTTGTTGTGTTGTTGTTGTTGTGTGCACTTGTTGTTGCTTTTGTCGGTTATTGTCTGATTTGCGTTTTGCCAACTCTTTCGACTCTTTGCAATTAACAAGTCATAAATAAAAATGTTGACACATTTGATAAGCAAAGCTTCATAAAGAGTGCAAAACCTGCCTGATTTTGGGCTGATATCGATTTCGATTTCACTGAACTGCCTCTGCCTGCTGCTCGCGACGACGTCAATAACAATTCTCAATTATTATTGTCCCATTCTTACCTGGTTTCAGTTGGCGCCGCCATTGTGTATGTGTGAATTCTTCGAATGAATTTTCATTCTATTAAATGTTGATTGGAATCGTTCCCTGAACCGAATATTAAAATAAAATAAATGGAATTGCATTGTCAATGCCAAATGCAATAATAAGCTTCTACGAATTTGAATGTTTAAGTTTGCAAAACAGGACTGCCAGGCTCTTTAAATTTGAAAGAGCTGTATGGGTTTTTTAGGTTTAGAGCAGTGGTGCCCAAAACGTCAAAAATGTCATGGGATAGGAACTTATAATTCTCTCGGCGTCGCAGCAGACACAAGCATAGAGAGAGAGAGAGAGAGAGAGAGAGATCAAGTGTTCTATGAATAGCCCGCTCGGCGGCTTGCTCTCTCACGATGCGTGCTTTCGGCTTTTTGTTCTCTCACGAGGCATTTGTTCGTTTGCTTGTTGCTTGTCTGCTACGCACACAAACGCAAAGCTTAATTGTGTGAGTTTGGGCACCACTGGTTTAGAGAGAGATTCAGATTTGGTTACTAAGAGGAATTTATATTGATCTACCTTAGAAATATAGAAGAAAAAGTAGAAAAGGCATAGGCATTCCCAAAGAAGAAAGTAGAGAAAGCAAAAGAAAATTCCCTTGTAAATTTATATAATTAGAATTACACAATTACAACTGAATCTCTCCCTATTAGGTAAATCTTAAGTCCGTTCCTGCCCCGCACGAAATAAAAATAACTTTTCCGGGCATTTTCAGCTACTTTGGGATACAAATTTTTCCATATTTCTCACACAGCGAGCGCCTACATAACTTAACGAAAATCTGTGACTTATCTTTTTGCTCTAGTTTAAGCAGTTTGGTCTTTGGACTGATTATTAGGTTATAAACTTTGAAAAATACAGGGTATATTAGAGTAGAGCCTCAAAACGTTTCAAAATTCTAGGATTTACGTAAAGCAGAGGTTTTCAGTATAGCTATTTCAAGAACCATTCCCGATCTCATTCATTCTCAAACCCCCCACAATCGTTACTTCCTGCGTTTGGGAGTTTCCTTCTCCTTGATAAGAAACCAAGTCAAATAGAACATTAAAAAATAGGGGAAAGTTAACTTCGGCTCGGCCGAAGTTTTGTATACCCTTGCAGCTTTCATTGAAAACAAAAAAGTTTATCTAAGACTCTTCTAAGGCGAAATTTGGAGGCAATCCGACTTAAAACAAAAAGTTTTTCTTACTAGAACTTCTTTTTCGACCGATCATTCATACTGCAGCTATATGATATAGTCATCCGATTTTGATAAAACTTTGTAGAAATGTGTCCAAAGTATATACAATAAAAAAATCATTAACAAAAGTTTTCCTCACTAGTGTTCGACCGCGGGAGCAATAAGCTATAGCATCCGATTTCGACCAAACTTTAGAATTATTGAGTTATAATTAAGTGTAGTCAAGATAAGGGTTCTAAAAAAAAAAAAGTTTTCCTCACTAGAACTAGTTTTTCGACCGATCGTTCCTATGGCAGCTATATGCTATAGTCATCCGATTTCAACCAAACTTTGTGAAATCATGGGAAGGGATAGTAAACTAAGAAATACGTATTTTGGAGGCGTTTCCATTAACAACAAAAAAGTTTTTCTCTTTAAGACAAGTTTTTCAACCGATCGTTCCTATGTCAGCTATATGCTATAGTCATCCGATCCGGCCGGTTCCGACAAATGTGCAGCGTATTTGTATCAAAAGACTTCGTGCAAAGTTTGGTGAGGATAGCTTTAAAACTGACGGAGGAGATAGCATAGAAACAGACGGACAGGGCTAAATCAACTCAGATCGTCGTGCTGATCAAGAATAAATATACTTTATGTGGTCGGAGATGCTTCCTTCTATGCGTTACAAACATCCGGACAATTTTATAATACCCTCTGCAAGGGTATAAAAAAACAACGATTTGTGCTTAAAAACGCTCTTGAATTCAAAATATTCTAAATACGTGCACTTCTTTTATGTCCAATATCAGTATATTTTATGTGCGTTACGAAATAAATGTTCACAATATACACACATGCATAAAAAGCCGTCAATTCACTCACAAATGAACATTAATTCTCGGAAGTCAATATTGTTTATACATATATTTACCGTTTTAGGATTGCATTTCAGCCAAGCATCTCTATGCTTAGCTTTTAAATGCGCCTTAATGGCGCTGCTTGTGATCTAAGCTGCAATAGAGCACTTTTTCATTCTTTTTCTGACACAGAATCTGTAAGTATCCATCAAAAATCTTTATAAACGCAGTCTAGCTGTTTCATTTTCTAGACTTATTCTTTCAAAAAAAGGTTTTCGGCAATTTTAAGTTTATCTCAATTTTTGCCACCCCCCCGCCCCCACAATTTGGAAAAAACCTCATATATTCATGAGTTTTATAGCTAAAAGGTTCGTACCTTCTGTACATATGTAGTAATCAGCATTATCTATCGAACAGCCAAAGAATTGGTAAAGATCGGAAGAACGATGGTCAAGTTATAAGCAAAAGCATCAAAATTCTTACTGTGCATACACTTTCGTTCGGCTTGGCCCACTTTCTCACCTCTTTTCTCCCAAATTATTCAGAAATAAGCAAAAATTCAAATTTCCTGATATATAGATTGTTTATTTAAAAACAGTTCAACCAGTTCCAGCAATCTAAATCATTTGATTGATCAAATTGAAACAATTTCCTAATCTTTAAGTTGCCCTTTCTATCTCACTGATTGTTTATCTTTAAGTAGAAAAATTAGATAAAGATTTGTGCCATTGAGACTGACCTTGTTTTTAAATGCGAATCCATTCAGACGAGACAACTAAGATAATTACTGCTGCTCCGCCCACCCGCAGCACCACCACCCACAATCCCCTTAGCAGCGATGGAAGTGTAATCAAGCTCTCCGGATGATTGGAAAAAAACCTTTAAAAGTCACGCTTATTGTAGTAGAAATTCTGTTGTTGTTGTTGTTGTTGATGTGTAGTCGGAGGCAGCTTTCATCTTTTTGTTTTCCGCTCTTATTGAAAGCACTTGAACTTTTGATCTAATGTGTAAGTTTCAAGGTCTCGTCGCACTTATCATTCATCACTTATCGAAAAAAATCACATAATTTATGTTAATTTCTCGTTGATAACCGAAACTCACAGAGAGATCTCCGTTGAATTTGCATAAAAATGCCGCGAAATCTGCGCGCACCGTACGCCAACGGCAACTAAACTAAAGTACAACGCAAAGTCCATGCGACTAAACTAAAATCCAACAAAAAAAAAAAAATAAATAAAAAAAAGAAAAATTGGCTTTGTATGCATGTATGAAATTCATATTAAGCTCGCGCAATAGCAGCAGGCAGAGCAGAGCCCGGCAATTGAAAGAGCCCCATTGAGTGGGCACCCCTCCTGCCTGCCCACCGACCGACGTTCGCTCTTCCTTTTATTTTATAACCAATTGTATAAAAAATAAATAAATATACACATACGCGAGTGTGCGTGTGTGTGTGTAAGGAGGAATAAGGATGATGGCATATGCCCACATACTCACTTCAATATCGAACATTTTCTATGTGGGACTCCGCCGAGATGAGAGTGCGAAACGAGGCGACGACGACTTCTTCTCGAATCACTATCAGTCACCGACTGACCAAATATTTTCCCTTCCCCTCCCCGCTTTTATTTATACATATTTATGTTTGTGGATGAGTGGGTGAGAGGGACAATCCTAACCAATGTTGGGCGTCGTACGCCTTGGTAATTGTCTAGCAAAAGCCAAGTGTAGTTCAAATTGATAGAAAAGCTTGTGGTTTGATTTGGTTTAGGACTGAAGCTAGTTGATCCAGAGATTTACTGTCTTGGAATTGGGATTTCAAATTCTATAACTTATATGGGCGGCCAAGAGCCCTTTGCGCCCTAAATGCTTGTCCCATTATTACCTTTCTTTAGAATTTAGAGCCCAAATTTGGTTTAAGAGTTTTTTATGAAGAAATTTTCTATAGGACTAAAATTAAATGACCAATATTAAGTGATCAATGTTTTTATGAGACGATATTCCGATATGATATTTGTTGTGGCAATAAATTCGATAATCGATATTCAGTTCAGTTCATTTGTATCGTCTCGCTTGATAAATTTCAAATGGTTCTTTTCCCGTTCGTATTTTTTTCAATTTTTGTTATAGTATCGTTCGGTCTAGTTTTACTTTTAAGGGGGTCTTCTCATTGAGCAACTTTTTTTTTCGACTTTTTTTTTTTGCATTTATTTATAGCTTGGATATTCAAAAATATCCCCCCAAAAGGATTTTCGAAAACTCGAATTAGTTTAGGAGATATAGTCCTTTTAGTGACCCAATGTGACCTAAATTCCCAAGCAACTGCAAACTTAAGGGGGTCTTCTCATTGAGCAACTTTTTTTTTAAACCCTCGTATTTTGACCTATGCGTTAAGTTTTCTCCGGTTCTACCGGACCGATTTTGATGAAACAAAGTGAATTCGACGGAGAATTGTCAGCTCTTTAAAACTGCATTTAAACATTTTTGATTTTTTTTTTTTTTTTCCAAAAAAATTACTTCAAACTTTAAACGCGTTTATCTCGAAACCACGTTTTTCGAACTGGCGGCCATGATATCTCCAGTTCAACTGAACCGATTTTCATGAAACAAAGTGGAATCGACGCAGAATTGTCACCATTCTCGGCTGAACCTCGACCATAATTTTAAAAAATTTTTACTATTTTTTTTTACACTAAACTACAAAAAAAGCCCGAAATTGAAATTTTTTTTTTGAATGGCCGCCATTTTGTCAAAAAAAATCACAAAATTAAGTTTGAGGTTCAGCCGAGAATTACATCTATACTGATTATAACCCCGTTTTTTTTTCATTTCGGACGCTCCGGAGACCCGGAATCGTGGCCGCCGTGACGACACCTTTTTTTTTCACCACCAACTTTGAAGTCTCATTACTTTTTGAACAGCCCTCGTATCGAGGCAAAAAAATTTTTTTTATTTACTTTGAACCTTTTGTAATACAATAAATAAAAAAAGTTTTCAATTATTCTTTGCGTTTTCAAATAAGAATTTTTTTAAAAAGGGTCCAAAAAACGGGTTTTGAATGAGAAGACCCCCTTAACTTAAGTACTTCCATCAAATATGCTCGACTTAAGAACGATATATTCTTGATTTTAAGAACGATTGCTTTCATTTCAATAATAGTAACGCTCGTTTCACGAAAAATTCTAGACATTTGTTTTCTTTTTAACAATATTAAGACCACAGCTGCAAAAAGGTTTTGAAACTGAACCTGAACCTGTTACGAACCTAAAATTTCGGTTCAACATAAATCGACTTCTTCTGTTATCTGATCGGTTTTGGACGACTGACTCTGGCAATCCTCAGAAAAGTGCAATAAAAAATCTCGTAAAACGTTTAGAATAACTTATGGAATCTCTAAAATTCTCAGTTTTTTAAGGTCTTTGACTCTAAAGCTTATTAAATTTTTCACAAAACAAGAGCTTTACAAAGACTTTAGAACTCAGCAAGATGATTAAGGGCATACAGGTGAATGACAAAGGGACATTTCAGTGTGAACCTTCGATTTTACATTAGTGATCTGTGTGTGTGCGAAGTCTGCCCAACAAACTGGTGCATCGAAGGTCCTGGCATTCGCTTACTCTTGTTGTTTTAGGGTCTTTGACTGAACCAAGGTTCGAACCAAAACATTCGCTCGAAAACCTTGAACCTCAACCATTGGAAAATCTGGGTTCAAAACTCGCGAACCGGAATTCCCAAAAAAATTTGTTGAGTTTGCAGATTCGTTTAAGGGTTTAAGCTTATGTCGTACTTAATTTGAGTAATTCCAAGAAAATAACAAGTATCAAACTCTGCCAGTCTTTTTTTTCTGTTTTCACGCCTCTGATTTCTGTTCCATCTCTTTCACCTGTGGTTGTTGTTATTTGACAAATGATTTTCTTCATATGTATGGTGCTGTTTTAAAGCCTTTCCTCTTCCCCTGTGTACACACCTTCAGTTGCGTTGACATTTTCGCTCCACCTATCAATCAATTGCCCCAAATTCTAAAACAAACAAAATAGACAAAAGGATAGAATGTCTAGAGGGTCAACTAGAGGGAGTGGATCACGCACCTACTCGTATGTATATACAGACATATAGTAGGTATATATATATATATATATATAGAGTAATACCATATATTGGCTCAAGTGCCCAATAATTGATATAAATGCCGAGTGCGCACCACAAGTTGATCAAGATGAGAAACTCAACTTTGCCTTCACTGCGTCATGGGGCGACGCCAAGTCTGCTGAGATACCAAAAAGTCGATGGAATGCCTACAAAATACATATATAAATGTGTAGTGGAGTGGGCGTGGTCATCTTCTTGTGTCTGTTGCTGGCATATTCCATCAGAGCAATGAATTGGCATTCATCAGCGATGATAAGTTCAGTTCAGTTTGTAAGTTAGTTTCAACAACAAAAAAATGAAATGAGAAATTCAATTAAATTTGTCGTAATCATTTAACAATGGAGCGTTAACAAATATTCGTGTGCAGTTGTTGTTGTTGTTGTTGGGGTGTCCATTTACACTTTTCAATTGTATGTGGTTTTTTTTTCAGTTTTTTTTTTGCATATTCCGTTTTAGCTGCTGGGCTCGATTAGTCAATGAGTTTGACGTTTTGTTGCCTTATAATAAGTATAATTGATTGTATGAACTATACATATAGACAGACAGCCAGCCAAACCGATATTTATTCATATGCGACAACGCTGCGTATACGCAATTGTTTGCTCTGTTGAAATGTTGTGGGGGCGTCGTCATTGAGATAGATAGAGAGACATTCGAAATGTGATTTGAATATTTATTATTTATAACGAAAATCTAGAGTTTAAGTACCCAAAAGAAAACGTTTTGAGTAAGTCTAGGCTAAAATTTAAGAAACTTTTCAAAGAAAAGACAAACTTCTGCATTTGGCAATGCCGACCCCGAATGCATTTTCATATTTCTGTCTATTTTTTTCCTTCTGCTTCTCTTTTTTGTTGCATTCAAAACGAAAATAAACACATATTGTTGTGCATAGTAAAAGTGCCCCCCTAATAATCAATCCTCTCTAGTAGACGATGGCATCCCATGAATTTCAAGCCTGTTGCTCTTCTATGGCGCTTCGGTCAATTGAACTGGTAGAAAGTAATAAATATTTTTATGACTTGTAGTTTTTTTTTTTTGTTTTTTGTTTTGAGGTAACACACAACATTGTGATTAACAATGAATGAGTTGGCAATTCTTTTCTTTTTGTATACCCTCACAATTGAATTGAACATATAAAAAGTATATCAAACTTGTTCTCAATTTCACTTCCGAAATAATTGAGGCGAAAAACCTGTTTTAACAGCTATGCTCCCATTTCCGCATTCGCAAAAGTTTTGCGATTTGAAACCGGTTTTTCGACCAAATTTTCTGTTCAAATCGCAAAACTTTTACGAATGCGAAAATGGGAGCATGGCTGTAAGTCGCAAAGTTTTGTGGAAGTGGAGTTGAGTTCAAGGCTGAATATAGAGACTTGTTCTCAATTCCACTTCCACAAACATTTTGTGAATTAAAACCAGTCAATGGATTGGATTTGGTCTCCAAATCACAAAACTTTTGCGAAAGTGGAATTGAGATTAAGGATGAATATACAGACTTGTTCCCAATTCAACTTCCATAAACATATTTGTGATTTAAGGGCGAATTCTCTTTCAGCAAAAAATTTTTTTCTTTTTTTTTTTGCATTTTTTTATAGCTTGGACATTCAAGAATATAACCCTAAAAGGGTTTTCGAAATTCGAAATACTTTAGAAGATATAGCCCTTTTAATGACCCAAAGTGACCCGATTTGCCTAGCAACTGCAAACTTTAAACGCGTTTATCTCGAAACCACGTTTTTCGAGCTGGCGGCCACGATTCCGCCAGTTCTAGTGGAACCGATTTGGATGAAACAAAGTTTAATCGACGTAGAATTGTCGCGACCATTCTGGCCCGGAAATACAATTTTGACGATTTTTTTACTATTTTTTTACACTAAACTACAAAAAAAAAGGGTCCAAATAAATTTGTCTTTCAATGGCCGCCATTTTGTCAAAAAAATCGCAAAAATTTTTTTTACTACGGGCCAGAATTACATCTATGCTGATCATAACCCTATATTTTTTTTTTTTTCAGACGCTCCTGAGGGCCGGAATCGTGGCCGCCAGCACCATTTTTTTTAGGGCCAACTTTGACGGTGCCATCATCTATGGCATCTATGGCTTATCGCGGCAAAAAAATTTTTTATTTTCTTTCATTCATTACTAATTCAATAAAAAAACAAAATTCAAATATCTTTTTGCGTTTTTCAAATGAGAATTTTTTTAAAAAAGGTCCAAAAACAGCAAGCTGAAGGAGAATAGGGCCTTAAAACCGGTTAATGGAGTAGATTTGGTCTCTAACAGCCATGCTGCCATTTTCATATTCTCAAAAGTTTTGCAATTTCAAGAGCAAATTTGGTCAAAGATCCGGTTTCAAATCGAAAAACTTTTGCGAATGCCAAAATAGGAGCATGGCTGTAAATCACAAAACTTTGGCAGAATTGGAAATGAGATCTAGGCTGAATATATTCTTGATCAGCAAACTGAGCTGAGCCTTTTGCTAGCTCCAGCTTTTCAGAAAGTTTTCTACGTATTCTGAGTAAGTGTATTTCAATTTCGACGTCGCCTTTAGTTACATTTCCTCTATTCTTTTCATATTTCATTTTCTTTAAAGTTAGTCACGTTTCTCCCTTTGCTTTTTTTCATGTCCAATTTTCCAGTTATCATTTCTAATTACGTGATGGGTTAAGAAACTTTTTAAGTTGTGTGTTCTATTACCACAAGATTTGCCCATACATACATAACATATATTCCCATATTCCCATTATGATGTCCAAAACAATTCTTGAGTTGGCTATTAAATGAGTGGAATTGCTGCTACACATTATTGTGTTGCCATGCGAGGGTCAAGTCAGCAGTAAACAAAACAGCAAAGTATGTGTATTTGTGTATTGTATTCTAATTTCTGTATATAGTTTCCTTTTCTTTTCCAATGTTTATGGTGAGATTTGTCTTAGACAACAGATTTTTATTACTTGGAAATCTTTGTCCACTAAACAAAACTGATTACGACCTTAACTCATCAGTTCAGATAGATAGAAAGAGCCTTGTCCGAGGTGTTTGAAAAGAATACTCCTTATAGTTACTTACAGGCAGATCCACTTTTACTCATATCTACATATCTCTCAAAGTTTTGTACTAGGAAGATTTCTACACATGATACAATAATCACTAGGTAAAGCACTGCACAGGTTCGATATTCTCGGTCGGCCTTGGTTCTATGACTCAAAGGTGTAGTCAGTTATATCGAACTGTCATGGTCGCTTTCGATTTCCTGCTAAAGCGAGTAACTACTATCGAATGCTGTTAGAAATGTAAGCCACGAATGTGTTGCCCTGGTTTTTGTATGATTTTCAGCTCTGGGGTTCTATAAATTCTCGTGCATGCGAAAAGAAACTTCCGTTTGCGCTACCTTTAAGTATTTTTGGGGTCTTCATAAATGTTCAATTTTAGTGAGCAACTTTTTTTCGACTTTTTTTTGCATTTATTTATAGCTTGGATATTCAAAAATATCCCCCCAAAAGGATTTTCGAAAACTCGAATTAGTTTAGGAGATATAGTCCTTTTAGTGACCCAATGTGACCTAAATTCCCAAGCAACTGCAAACTTAAGGGGGTCTTCTCATTGAGCAACTTTTTTTAGTTTAGTTTTTTAGTTTAACCTCGTATTTTGACCTATGCGTTAAGTTTTCTCCGGTTCTACCGGACCGATTTTGATGAAACAAAGTGAATTCGACGGAGAATTGTCAGCTCTTTAAAACTGCATTTAAACATTTTTGATTTTTTTTTTTTTCCAAAAAATTACTTCAAACTTTAAACGCGTTTATCTCGAAACCACGTTTTTCGAACTGGCGGCCATGATATCTCCAGTTCAACTGAACCGATTTTCATGAAACAAAGTGGAATCGACGCAGAATTGTCACCATTCTTCGGCTGAACCTCGACCATAATTTTAAAAAAATTTTTACTATTTTTTTTTACACTAAACTACAAAAAAAAAAAATGGCCGCTTTTGTCAAAAAAATCACAAAATTAAGTTTGAGGTTCAGCCGACACA
Source organism: Lordiphosa collinella (assembly GCA_018904265.1). Classification (NCBI taxonomy): domain Eukaryota; kingdom Metazoa; phylum Arthropoda; class Insecta; order Diptera; family Drosophilidae; genus Lordiphosa; species Lordiphosa collinella. Next base: position 56,947 of record JAEIFV010000340.1, on the reverse strand, counting down.
CTCAAAATGATTCCCAAGCACATTGAGTCAGAACAGCCTTGAAAAAATTTTTTTTACTTTGTTTGTAATACAATAAAAAACAAGTTTTCTTTGCTTTGCACAAGCAATAATAGATCAAGCTTGCCGCTGAACGAGTTTCAACAAGCTTCTTGCCCGCTCGACAGCGAGCCTCGAAAAAGCTCGCAGCAGATTTTTGTTTCGGCTTACAAAGGTTTGTGGCTACTCGCAGCCGAAGCTACGAGTCAACGCAAGTATAGTGCTTGGTAATACTCGGTGCTCGCAAATACAATGATCCGCAAATACTCGCGTGCTTTTGCTTGTTTTCTTTTGTGCATGAGCTTTAATGAGCTCAACGAGCTTCAAGTGTTAAGGTTACTTGTATTGCATTTGTAGTAAGGGTGAGCGAGTTTACTCGAAACAGCTTGTTGCAGTTCTCTGCTCAGTACTCAAAGCTGAGTAGTCGATACTCAGTATTCGATACTCAGTATTCCATTCTCAGTACTCGATTCTAAGTACACAATCTCCATACTAAATACTCGATACTCAGTATTAGATAGGCTTGCTTGTGCCCGTGCAGCAGATACTGCTCGACCGTTTCCAGCAGAGTTTCTTCTTCTACGTGCTTTCATTTCTATAGAGGATTGGTTACCTGGGCAATATGTTTTCTACGCAGGACTTTTCCCTTGAAATACCACTGGGGTGCTGCTCCTCTGACTGCCTGCACAGTTGGCCCTTTGTGAAGTCTTTTAGGAAAATAAGATTTTGATGCTGTACCTCTTCTTCCGAATTGCTTTTCCAACTAACATTCTCAGTGGGATTTCTCAGTAACAACGTACCCAAAAACCACAAGGATTAAGAATAAACTGACATTCGCAAACTCTTTTCCAGTCAAGTGACCCAAAAACCAAAACAAAATGTTTACAGTGAATGGGGCAGAGGCCTTACATATTTACGTAACAACAACTTTCTTGACAATTTCTTGTAGTATTTTTTCGGTTTGTTTGTTTGTATATAAAAATAATTTTCATTCAACGTGAAACAATGACAAATATGCCTGGATATAAATGAGATGAGAATGAAATCACCCAACAGCAGCCACAATGGCGACCATATTTCTTGTCTCTGTTGTTCTATATTTTATAGGCCGACCGACGACGACGACGAGTCATCATTATCATCATCATCATCAGCAGCATCCACATCATTATGATCATCCACAGATAAATTAATGGCAGTGAAAATGTCTGACGAATGCGAAAACTCGCACTGGGCAATTATGATCTCAGAGGAAGGGGGACACAAACTTTTTGTTTCCAAAGTTCATTTACAATTGTTTTTAATTATTCGCATTGTTGTCTCGGTTAGTTAATGTGTCGTTTAGTGACTGAACTTAATTTTTTTGTGCCGCTTTACAGGCATATTGTGTGTATGTGTTTCAGTGTGTGTGTGTGTGTGTGTGTATGCATTTCACATTATCGAACACTGAGTTTTCACATTTATTTGATTGTTGTTTTTGTTGTTATTGTGTCTTATTTCGGTTCATTTGTTTGTTTTTCTTTTTTGAATGAAAGTGAAATAATGCACAATATGCATGTGTGCCGCCGCCTGCCCCTCGTACGTGGTCATAAATCAAATGCACAGTGGGACAAAGTTCATAAAGTTTGCATAAAATCAATCAGTTCTTTGTAAAACACACACAACTTTGGACATTGCGCATTACTTTCGTTTCATAAACCTATAAAAATGTTCTCTTTTTTGATTTGGAATCGCTAAGCTTTAAGTTTCCAACTCTTTAGGACTGTTTCACTTCGATTTCTGCCCAAAATATAGTTGATGTTTTGTTTCCAAATCGTTTCTTAAATTTTTCACTTGGAATATACAGAAATCTGCGTATTTATTCCATCTAAACCAATAATTACGCAGATTCTTGAATGTTCGAAGTGAAAAATTTAAGAAAAACGACATGGAAACAAAACATATATAAGCTTTCAGAACTAAAATTGATTTTAAATATTTTTGGGACTCTTACAACACTAAAAATGTTGATAAATTCCTATTTTTCCATGTATTTTCAGCATTTGGCAACACTAAACCTCAAGCATATCTTTGAAATTCTAAGAAATATAACGATTTTCAAGTTGATGGTAGCTTAAAGTTTCATATTTAGCATTCGTATGATGAACAACACTTGAATTTGCTAAGAATGAGACGTTTTACAATACTAAAACCCAAATACTTAATCATAAATGGGACTTAAAAATCTTCATAGAGTTTTAATTTACGTTTTACAGTCCTGACAAAGTGTTTTCTTTTAGTTTGGTACTGAAAATCTGTCATTTTACAACACTGAAAATATTTTTTACTGCAAATATAATACACAAAAGCTAGAAATCGCTTAAGAAGTTATTACTACTTCACCAAATATAGTTTAGTTCGAAATCTGTGCTCTTACAACATTAGAGTTGAGTTTTTGTTGACGTTTTAGTCACTTTACAACACTAGAGTTTTGTTCTTGTCCGACATACACTTTACAGAAGCCGTAAAAATTGCATAAAATGATATATTTTACACATTTACTACACCAAAAAACCCAATTCAGTTTGAAAATCTGTCATTTTGCAACACTAAAAGGTAATTACTACCAACCCCAACCATAGCTTAGTTGAAAATCTGCTATTTTATAACCCTGGAGTTGTAATTTTGCTCGACAAAGCTCTAAAAAAAGTATTGGTTGATAATCTGACATTTTACAGCACTAGATTTTTGTTTTTATCAGTCGTGCATTTGAAACAATCTCTATAAAATGCATAAGATTAAATACTTAGGCTGTTTACTACACGAACAACCAAGTTGTGGATGAAAATCTGTCATTTTGCAACACTAAAAGGTAATTACTACCAACCCCAACCAAAGCTTAGTTGAAAATCTGTTTTTTATAACCCAGGAGTTGTGTTTTTATCCGACAGAGCTCTAAAAAAACAAATATTGGTTGGTAGTCTGACATTTTACAACACTAGAGTTTGGTTTTGTCTGACATACATTTTTATACAAGCTCCCGAAAATGCATAAGATGTAAAACTTAGACAATTTACTATACCAACAATGAAGTTTTGTTTGAAAATCTGTAATTTTCCAACACTGGACTTTTGTTTATGACAGACAGGCTTTACACGAAAACAATAGAAAACTTGCATAGTAGTACTTTAAATTAAAAAAAATATTTAGCATGCCCTAAAGACTTTTTACTTAGACATAATAGAAAATCCGACATTTTTCAACACTAATTGTGAAAAAAATTCTTTACAAAATCATACAAAAATATAATATAAGCCTTATTTAACCTTATAGAAGAAAATTATAAACCATATTGGGATATTTCACATTACTACAAGTTGCCACTGGGCAAATGTGGTGGAAAATCTGACATTTTGCAACACTTAAAGCAGAAATTTTTTTTTAATATCATACAAAAATGTAGTACAATATATAAAAAGCCTTATACAACTCAAAACAAGAAACGCTTGAACAATTTATGGATTGTTTTTAGCACTATAAGCTGCCTTTTGTGCAACTGTGTAACAAAATCTGACACTTTGCAACACTGCTTATGAAGAAATTCTTTAAAATATCTTATATAATTCTAAACAAGAAACGCTCAAACAATTTAAGAAGTTTTACAGCACTGAAAGTTGCCTTTGTGCAACTGTGGTAGAAACTCTGACATTTTGCAATATAAGATGCTCAAAAATTCTTTAAAAAGTCATTCAAAAACGTACTTCAATATTTAAAATATAATAGGCAATATACTGATATTTCCCAACACTTATTTAGCTGTGAGAGAAAGTCTGACATTTTGCAACTTTGAATGCGCAAATATTCTTTCAAAAATCATACAAAATTGTGTGACAGTAGAAAATAAGCTGTAGATAAGACTACAAAAGAAAAGCTTGGACAATAAGTAAATAAGTGGAAGTAATAAGTTGAAATATGTGCAATGTTTTACAACACTACAAGTTTTCAATGAAAAAAATCTGACATTTTGCAGCACTAAATGTGCTACAATATTTAACAAGCCTTATACAACCATAATATGAAGACAAGGCGGGGCAAAAATCACTGCATATAACTCTAAAATCTAAATCTAAGGCGTCCTTAACACTGCTCGACATTATAGTCTAGTAGGCCTACATGTTGGTTATTATAAATGTAAAAAACTTTTCAAATTCATGATTCAGATTATCATGTCTCATATGTCGAGCAGTGTAAAGGAAGCCTAACATTTTGCAACGCTAAATGTGCCAAATATGTATTGAAAAACATATTCGGGTGTGTCCCAGAAATCTCTAAAGATTTTCGTATAAACGGTTTCATTTCGAAATAAATGTGCTTGCCTTAATATGAGATGACAAAAGTTGAAAGATTTGAAACCGACTGCTCAAGGCTAAGTACTTAGATTTGATGCGTACGGTTTTCCTTCCCCATAATCTACTAGCCGACATTATTCTTGTCACTTTACATATAAAGTCCTCGTAGTTAAATTAAAAATATCTTCGTTCATACGAAAATGTTTAGAGATTTCTGGGACACCCCCATCCAGTCCTTTCCTACAGTATTAAATAAGCTTTCTACAACACTTAAAAGAAAAGCTTGGAACATCTGCGAATATTTCTTAACACTAATTCAATTGTGATAGAAAATCTAAATGCGCCAAAAATGTATTTAAAAATATATTCAAAATGGTACTACAATATAAAATAAGCCTTAGACAACTCCTCAATTTGGACAATAAGCGTATATTTTCCACCACTAATTTAACTGTGACATTTTGCAACACTAAATAAGCAAAAATTCTTTCAAAAATCATACAAAAATGTATAGGAAAATATTGAATAAGCTGTAGTTAACCCTAAAAGAGATAAACTTGGCCAATATGTAAATGTTTTACAACACTACAACTTGTAGCCCGTGTGCAATTGTGAAGGAAAGTCAAACATTTTGCAACACTAAATGTTTCACAATATTAAATAAGTCTTATACAACCCTAACAACGAGACGAGCTGGGACAATAATCGTATATTTTATAACACTGCAGAAATTCTAACATTTTGCAACACTAAATGCGCCCAAAATGTATTTAAAAACATACAAAAACGGTACTACAATATTCAAAAAGCCGTAGACGACCCTTTAAAGCAAAACTTGGACTATAAGTGGATATTTTCCAACACTAATTCAATTGTGATATTTTGCAGCACTAAATAAGCAAAAACTCTTTTAAAAAAATCATACAAAAGTATACAACAGTTAAAAAGAAGGCTTCTACAACCCTACAAAAGACAAGCTTGGACCATCTAAGGATATTTTACAACACTACAAAGTGGATTTAATTCACATTTGGTTGAGAAATCTTAAAGTAGTTGTACACTTAGCTAACTAAGTCAAAATTTTGTCATCTAGAAAACCGAATAAAAAATTGGAATATTAAAATTTGAAGTGAAATTTCGTTTAACCAAATTCTAATTAACCCTTACTCTTCCACCATGACGAAACCCTTTCGCATTGTCCACCTGTTGTTCCCTTTGATTTACCACGATCACTTCTGCTGGAGCTTTATCAAGAGTTATGGCATGTTTCTGGTGGCCATACGCCTAGCCAAAGCTTTCAATGGATACAAATTATGAATGTATAATTGGGCCCCACTGTGCCTAACAACGGTCGCTGGCCTGTGTCCCCCTGGACAGGGTATGGATAGAGAGATAGAGAAAGAGTGGGCCCCACAACCTGCCTGCCTGCTGACTGATAAGATTAGCAGCTGCTGCTGCTGCTGCCGCCCGCCCGTCTCTGACGTCAATGGCCAGGTGAGTGGACTTACCGCATAAAGCCGGTGGAGAGCATCTGTTGATGCTGCTGCTGCTGATGCTGGTGGTAGAGATGTTGTTGTTGTTGTTGATGATGCTGATGATGCTGTCGCAGATCACCAAAATCAATGCTACTGCTGCCACCCGTCAAAGCCGGACGACTTCCTCCTCCTCCTCCTCCGCTGGCATTGCTGGTTATGCTGCCAGATCGACTGCCTGCATGCAAGGATGGTGCGTGCGGTGAGGACGCAGGCGAAGCAACAGCGGGATATGAGATCAACTGTTGCTGTTGTGGAAATGTGGTTTTCATGCAGGATGATGACGAGGAGGAGGAGCCCGTGGCCACCGAACCATTGGCCATGATCGAGGGCGAGTGCGTCTGTCGATTGGACTCCGGCGTGTGGGCAATGCTCGTGTAGTGCTAGAAAGATAAAAGTCAGAATTAACATCCAGCCGTACGTGAGGGGCGTTTACTCACCATCTGCAGCACATCGCACTCCTTGGGCACAACGTGCAGCGTTAGCACCGCTGGCGTCTGCTTAATCATCGACACTATGGTGCTATAGGCAATGCCAGCTATTGGCGTATTGTTCACCATCAGCACCCGATCCCCAGTCTGCAGATTGGCGTAGTGAGCCGGTCCGTTCGCTTGCACCTCTTTGATGAAAATGGTCTCCATCGCTTTCACTTGGTATGGCGGCAGCGATGTTGGTGACGTTGGCTCCATGCCGCCGCCGCCGCCGCTGCTGCTGCTGATGCTGTTGTTGCCGCCGCCGCCACCGCTCGATGCTTCCTACACACACAGAGCAAATAATAAAAAAAAAAATTTTTATATATATTTTTAACAAAAAAAAAACGTGAAACAACATGGCCAAGGAGAGCCAGCCAGCCAGCTCCCAGAGACAGCGAGAGAGGGCAGCAGGCAGAGTGGAGTTTGTAATAAAAAGTGAAGTGAGCAAAACGCAAATTAGTGCAAAAAAAAAAAAACGAGAAAAGTGAGTTACATTTGTCTAGGCGAAGGCCGAAATACACTACTTCCTTTTATTAGTTGTGGAAAATTGTTGTCCTTTCGATTGGTATAAGTTATAGCCATTGGGAACAGATGATGGATCGTTCAGAAAATCAGCTAAATGGATGATTTGGGGCAGTTAATTCATTGCGCCTCCAAAACATCTCGAGCCAGTGCGCAGATCATTTAATGTTCGGTCAAGTGTTTCCCCATGCGCGTTTGTGCGCCATTGTGCATTCGTCCCAAAAGACAAATGCGAAGTGTTTTGTAATGTTATATGTCAGTTGTTCAATAATTTGAAGGTTTAACAGCAATTTAAATGCTGAATGAGCTGTTCGGCATCCAAATTCCAAAAGAAGTAACTGTCGGATCTTGTTCGAACAGTGGCCAAAATCAATAATATGAGGAATGACTTCACAGTTTCTCCAGGACATTCAAAATAAATAAGTCACCATTTCCATCATCAATTGCCTTCATTAATGTATCATAGACTTTCCTTTGTGGGGGCTTCAAAAGCTGATTGGTGTAATTCATGTCGATCATATTGAAGTTCAAGCTCGAATTCTCTAATAAATGCGTCATTTATTCCACGATCTGGCGATGGCTTTTCTATCCTGCCGCATAGAACTTAGTATTTACATGTCTTGTACTAAGAACAAAGCCTCATTTGGCTCAATGTTAAGTGTCTTCTGACATGTTATTCTTATTATTTTTCCATAGGCCCATTGAAATAGCCATAACCGTCTGTCTGTCTGTTGTGCATATTTCGCGCTTTTTTGTAACCGGTTGGAATACACCTCCTATTTACCCATTAAATTACATATTAAATCCTCAGTCTGCGGCGACGATGGTGGGAATGTTTAAGTCCCGGAATATGGTGCTATTACAGACATATTTTTTGGGTGTTTTTTCTTTTTTTCTCCTTTCCCGGGTTTTTTTCCCCCCCTCCATCCCTGTTGGCTGCCCCACCCCCACACACAACTATTTTTTTTAGGGGGTCTTCTTATTCAAACCCCTTTTTGGACCCTTTTTAAAAAATTCTTATTTGAAAACGCAAAGAATAATTGAAAACTTTTTTTATTTATTGTATTACAAAAGGTTCAAAGTAAATAAAAAAATTTTTTTTGCCTCGATACGAGGGCTGTTCAAAAAAGTAATGAGACTTCAAAGTTGGTGGTGAAAAAAAAAGGTGTCGTCACGGCGGCCACGATTCCGGGTCTCCGGAGCGTCCGAAATGAAAAAAAAAACGGGGTTATAATCAGTATAGATGTAATTCTCGGCTGAACCTCAAACTTAATTTTTGTGATTTTTTTTTGACAAAATGGCGGCCATTCAAAAAAAAAATTTCAATTTCGGGCTTTTTTTTTGTAGTTTAGTGTAAAAAAAAATAGTAAAAAATTTTTTTAAAATTATGGTCGAGGTTCAGCCGAGAATGGTGACAATTCTGCGTCGATTCCACTTTGTTTCATGAAAATCGGTTCAGTTGAACTGGAGATATCATGGCCGCCAGTTCGAAAAACGTGGTTTCGAGATAAACGCGTTTAAAGTTTGAAGTAATTTTTTGGGAAAAAAAAAAAAAAAATCAAAAATGTTTAAATGCAGTTTTAAAGAGCTGACAATTCTCCGTCGAATTCACTTTGTTTCATCAAAATCGGTCCGGTAGAACCGGAGAAACTTAACGCATAGGTCAAAATACGAGGGTTTAAAAAAAAAGTTGCTCAATGAGAAGACCCCTTAAGTTTGCAGTTGCTTGGGAATTTAGGTCACATTGGGTCACTAAAAAGGACTATATCTCCTAATCTTTGAATTCGAAGAGTTTTCGAGTATAAATAAATCTGCAAAAAAAACTGGTTAAAAGAGCTTAAAAAACTTCAACGAGAAAAAACGAATGTTGCTCAATGGATGTTGGAAAAATTTTACAACTTAAATTATGCTTTAAATTGCTTCTCGATTACATTTTCCCTTCAGAAATGCATAGTTTTCTTCCTTTCCTTTCCCTCAAAGCCTTTGCCAAAATGTTCTCGACTTCCAAATACATCGAAGTGAAAGGAAATAGGACGACCAAAGCGGAAAGAGACCCCAGTTTTCAGACAATTTACTATCGAGGTTGGAGCAGGAAGGTATCCTCGTCTCAGGGAAATAGGGAAAATTAGAGGCGACTCATTAGAACGAAGAAGACTCAAATTTACACAGATGATTTTTCTTCCGTTCGGATTTCTATACAATTCATTACAAAATTACTCTTTCTGTTTCTCTTAATTCCTCTGTTAGGTTACTTATTTGCTCTCCACTGTTTGGCTTACGTTACGTTACGTGCTTAAGTACAATGCTGAAGCGTTACACGGGATTTTTGTCCCTTAGGAACTACCGCCAGCCTCTCACGAGCCCTTAGAACCGGTTTACTTGGTTGCGACAGTAGTGGGGACTACATCACACTATAATTTGCGTTCCGAGTGTTTGAGATTTAAGACTACGAAGTTTATCCATGGATTTTGCGGATACCTAAGTTCCTATGAACACTGAGCTGCCTATGGAACGTCTGGACTGAACTTTGATTGCTATTTTGACAGTTCTTTCAATTTCGCGCGTTCTTTTTAGTTGTGGTTAAGGACCAGGTATATGACATATCTTAAAAACGCCATTTATTAAGGCTCTAGTCCAGTTACTAGCAACATGGAAGCACCGAACTAACAGGGGCAGGACTGCAAGGGCTTAAGGGGCCACAAAGTGCCCATCGCAGATTAATAAAATGATTCAATTAACGATCTATTTGGTCCATATGCTTAGCCACCTTCCACTTCCACCAACTGTATCCAACCTCACCCTATGCTCGTTATACCCTCGTTTCTACTTCAATGTATGTAAATGAAAAGCAAAAAGAAAGCAACAAAGCAACGCCAATTTGAATAAGCCGCGCGTGCGCTGCGCTCACGTAACTGAGAGAGGCCATTGAGACTGCTGAGGCAGAGGCAGAGGCCGACTCAACCAAGCGAAAAAAAAAAGCAAAAGTGCCAAAGCAGCAGCGCAGTCCGATGACTAATTGCAAGCTGACCGGCGCGCATGTGCAGAGTAAACTCTCGCTCTTTTACTAGCTCTCTCTCTCTCCTTTTGCATCCCACTCACCTGTGGCCAACTGGCGGCGGCATCATCTTCCGGTGGATAGGCAATAAAATGACGCAGCGTAAAACCGAAACCCTGATTCGGTCGCCTTCGTATCACAACCAACTTCGGCTGTATGGATGAGGCGGCAATTGCCGCATTATTGGCCGCCGCTGCTGCTGCGGCTGCTGTGCTAGGCGTCGCTGCTGCTGCAGCGTTCGAGTTTTGTAACATTTTTTGTAGTTTTGTTTTATTTTTTGCCCGACCCGGTTGGTTGGTTGGGATTTGGGATACGTCGTTCGGTGGATTGGATGATGCTAATACGGTTGCGGTGGCTGATGCTGCTGCTGTTGTTGTTGTTGTTGCGGTTTTGGTGGTTGTTGCTGTCGGTTGACTTAGGTGGTCAACCTGTTAGAGGCGGCGGCTATTTTTTTTCCTTTTTGTTGGCACCCTCATTTGTATGGGGAAGCACCCACTGCACCACTATTTCTGATCCAGTTTATCTTTCTTCTGGTGGTTTCTATAGTCTAAGATGCCTGGCATTGAATTGTGGCGCCACGAGGCCCATCGTAGCGCTGAATTTTGGCATTATCCTCTATATTGATATGGATTTCATTTCACACTTATCCCATATGTGGAGATCTGCAATGGGAAGAAGAGAGGAAAATGGGTGCATAAGTAAGAGGTTACACTCAGAGTTGTTTAGAATTTTGAACTTGAAGGCGGGCCTTATATCGTAAGAAGAAAGAGAGAAAGCAACTGCATGGAGAGAGCAAGCTAAGTTTGAGAACTCAGCTTAGAAAGCTTCTGGAGAGCTTTGTGAGCACAAAAGACTACAGCCGATTTACTTGCTTTTCTGTGCTCACCGTGTTTGGTTAAGAGGGAGGATAATTAGGGGGGCTTAAGACGGGGGTTAAAGATGAGGGTTAAAGATGGGGATTAAAGATGAGGGTTAAGAGGGGGGCAAGGATGAGGTTTGAGAGGAGTTTTAAGAGGGGAATTAAGAGGTTAAAGATGAGGGTTAAAGATGGGGGTTAAAGATGATGGTTAAAAGGGGGCTTAAAAAGGAGGATTAAGAGGTGTTAAGAGGGGACTTAAGAGGCTGGTTGAGAGGGAGGTTAATAATGGGGCTTAAGAGGGGGTTAAAGATGGAGGTTAAAGATGGGGGTTAAGAGGTGGTTTAAGGTGGGGATAAAAAGGAGGATTAGGGAGGGGGGGTTACGAGGGTGATTATGGGGGAAAGGGTAAGAGGGCGATTAAGGGTTAGGGGGTGGGGAGGTAGAGGGGAATCGCTTGTACCGGGTTTTCCAAGACTTATTTAGAATTCTGAGAAATGCCCTTAAAACCCTTTTGGACCGGCTGAATCGTTTTTAACAGCTTCCAAACCACTTCACCCATGTGAGTTTGCTTTAAAAAGCCCACAAACTGGCCACATTTCAAAAACGAATTGAAAAAAAAAACGGTGGCTTCCTCTCGTATCAGATGCGACATGGTCGTATAACTCAATTACCAACAAGTAATCCAACCTTTTCATTAATGAAATCTTCCATGGAAGCGAAATGTTATATGACATTCACATGATGCTAAGTAATTAAATTTAAGCGTTAAATTGTTGTTTCTAGCGTTCTTTTTGCTGCCACTTTGACATAAATATATTATGACAAGTTTTTGCTTTCCCTTTGAATTGAAATCGATAAAGTTAACACAACACAGAGCTAACGGACACAGGCCACCACCACCAAATTACGTGCAATTACATATTTAATTTTTAATAAAACAAATTCCCATGTAGCGTACACATACATATATGTGTGTGTGTGTGTGTGTGTGTTCTGTTTACGTACGTACACATATAGTGTAATCACTTTATTCATTCTTTTGTCTATCAATTTCCTTGAATTAAAGTCGATTAAAAAATTAATATATAGAAATCAAATGAACAATTTTGCTGTTGCATTCCAGTGGAAAACTACGACGCAACCAGAAGAAATTAGTGAACTAGTGAAATTATAGTTAAGGAAAGTTGATAGGAACTAGAAACAGAAAAAACACTTTAGATATGTTATCACAGGAAACGACTATCCATTATCTTATCTAAAGAGAATTTCTTCTTAAATGGATTTTTGTGTAAACTCTTAGAATTCTTTTCATCTTTTTTATGATTATCTACAATTTTGTTATGCCTTTCGAAAAATAGAATTTATCAAACTATAGTTAATAAGAAATCGGTAGAAATTTTTGGAAAAATAAAAGTTTTTCCGAAAGGTACCATAAGTTCAACATCAAGAAGGAACCATTCGGTCTGGGCTAACCTAACTTCGTAAGCTATTTTGATAAGTATCAAACTTTTTGCAGTTTAGTTTCATCCAAGATACCGCTTCCTTAGCCAACTCACGCAACTTTAGTCGTCTAATAAAGCATCTTTCAAGAGTCTTTCGGTTTGTGTCTACCCTTTCCGAATTACTAGGACAAATTTCACGACTCAGCAACACGTCCAAATGATAAAAATTGACAAATTTTGGACGAAACATGGATTTCAGGATGGCAATGTCGCAGTATAAGGAAGGATGTCAACTTTAGAATAATGCACAAGCAAGAAATGAGAAATAATGAAAAAAGAAACGACAAATCTATTGGGCATGTTCCGGTTTTCACTTTAGAGCATCGGTGGGCACAGCTCTTCTCTTTGTGCATTAGAAATTGACTCGTCATCTCACACACGGCAGTCAACTCAACTCGTCATGCTGATCAAGAATATAAATGGAACGAAATTTTATCAAGAAGCTCTTTAAGCTGCCAATAAACACACCATTATACGCGATTCACCTAGAGACTGGTTTACCTACCCTTGATACTTCAAATACATCCGAAAAATCATGGATCTACCCCAAAACAGACTGTCTAAGATAGTCGCTATGCAAACCCTAAGGAACCGATCGCAGTGTTTTGCAGAATGGCAAACAATTTTCCAGGCTAGGAGTATTACCTGTGATATAGAAGACATAGCTGGATGGAGAAGAACGCACGATACAGTACTGGAAAGAGTTGACGAAGCCCAACGAAGACCTTCAAAGTCACTGCTCAAAGAAGCGAAACTCGGCTCTTATATAAAGGACTGAACTTCAACCTGGGTCAAAGTAATTATTTTAGGGATGACTTTTCGGTGGATGCCATAAAACTAATATTTCAAGCGACATCCGAACTGCTGCCGCTCAACTATAGACCCCATATAAGCGATGAGAAGTGCACGTTATGCAACATGAGCGCCCGGGAGGATACCTTTCGTTTCCTTTCGCAATGCCCAATTCTGGGAGAACTAAGGATAAAATATTTCGGAAAAAGATACTGTGTGTGGCCGGGTGGCTCAGCGGCTAGTGTGCGCGACCGCTGTGAAAGAGGTCATGGGTTCGATCCCGCCTCGGAACATCTAATGAAAAGTTTTTTCTTTGAATAAACTTTACACCCGGTCACCCCTCTCTGCTGTTGGCGCCAGCTTTGTAGTAATTTACCATGAAAAGCTTCTCAAACTGCCGTTTGGATTCGGTGTTAAACTGTAGGTCCCTTTCTCTTGTCAAGAGAATTGAGAGAGGCTCGGCTTTTGGCCTTTTGGGGGCTGTGACTTCAACTACTACTAATTTATTTACAATTTCAAAAGTAAATCCGTCACCTTTTAAATCTTCCCAACTGGAGATGAGTTTCCAAATCTTATGTCATTGGACTCTGGGTCCGTGAAAAAAAAAACGAAGCAACAAAGAAGGGTATTAACCCTTTTCTTGCCTTCAAGCCATGATCTTGCCACTTGCCGCTGCCGCCCCTCTGTCAAAGCCCAGACACAACATTTAAACTTTTTCCATTTTTGTGTTGTGTTTTATTACTGGACAATTTCATGTGGCCGGTCATTAATGTTTTCTTTTTTTTGGGTCATAAACGGCCTGACCAGCCGCATTATATCATCATCCGTTTGGTCCGGGCCAAGAGATGTGTGTAACTTCATGTCTATGAGGGGAGGTATGTACAGTTAAGTGCTTTTTACTATCTAAACTGAAAAGCTTAAAGACAAAAACCTTTTACAGCTTTAATTACAATGCACATGGTCATAAAAGCGAAAAAAAAAAGAAAAACCAAATACCAAAATAGCCGCAAAGTGAGCAAGTGAGTGTGTGCGAGTGAGTGTGGACATTGACCGTCAAAATGCTGGCAGCTGAAAAGTGTAACACGCCTCGTCGCATTTGTAGGTTCCCGCCCCGCCACCAAAAAATACTAAAAAACCCTCCCTCAACTTGGTGGGTAATTAACGCAACGTTGTCCCGCTGCTTTTTTAACGTTATTATATTGTTTTGGCCTTAAGTTTTATAAGCATAAATTAAAGTTTGGTTTTTTGCCAAGTCAAGGCAGGTAATAGATTAAACTTAAGACGATCAATGGGATCAGTCTGGGGAGGGGAGGAGTAATTAAAGGCCTAACTAGGCCGGAAACTGGTTAGGTAAAGAAGCTTGTTTTGTGTCTCACAGAAATTGCATATTAACGGCAGCTGTTTGCCCCTGAGGAAAGCTTCATTTTTTTGCAGGAATTATCCTAATTTAATAAATAAATAAGTCGAGATTAGTTTAGACCGGCTTAAAACACCTTTTTCCGGGTTCAAAATCGAAGAATACATCCTTAAGGGGGTCTTCTCATTCAAAACCCGTTTTTTGGACCCTTTTTAAAAAAATTTCTTATTTGAAAACGCAAAGAATAATTGAAAACTTTTTTTATTTATTGTATTACAAAAGGTTCAAAGTAAATAAAAAATTTTTTTTTGCCTCGATACGAGGGCTGTTCAAAAAGTAATAAGACTTCAAAGTTGGTGGTGAAAAAAAGGGTGTCGTCACGGCGGCCACGATTCCGGGTCTCCGGAGCGTCCGAAATGAAAAAAAAACGGGGTTATAATCAGTATAGATGTAATTCTCGGCTGAACCTCAAACTTAATTTTGTGATTTTTTTTGACAAAATGGCGGCCATTCAAAAAAAAAATTTCAATTTCGGGCTTTTTTTTTTTAGTTTAGTGTAAAAAAAAAATAGTAAAAAATTTTTTAAAATTATGGTCGAGGTTCAGCCGAGAATGGTGACAATTCTGCGTCGATTCCACTTTGTTTCATGAAAATCGGTTCAGTTGAACTGGAGATATCATGGCCGCCAGTTCGAAAAACGTGGTTTCGAGATAAACGCGTTTAAAGTTTGAAGTAATTTTTTTGGAAAAAAAAATCAAAAATGTTTAAATGCAGTTTTAAAGAGCTGACAATTCTCCGTCGAATTCACTTTGTTTCATCAAAATCGGTCCGGTAGAACCGGAGAAAACTTAACGCATAGGTCAAAATACGAGGGTTTAAAAAAAAGTTGCTCAATGAGAAGACCCCCTTAAGTTTGCAGTTGCTTGGGAATTTAGGTCACATTGGGTCACTAAAAGGACTATATCTCCTAAACTAATTCGAGTTTTCGAAAATCCTTTTGGGGGGATATTTTTGAATATCCAAGCTATAAATAAATGCAAAAAAAAAGTCGAAAAAAAAAGTTGCTCAATGAGAAGACCCCCTTAACCGAACCAAGTATGAAAATAGTGTTAAGCTGTTTCAAAAGGGGTTTCAAAGGTATAATTCAATTTTTTCAACCGGTTCCAAAGTGGTTCAGAGCTTTGAGTTTGAAGTAAAATATACCAATTTCGAACTGGTTCTAAAGTGGTTGAAAGCTTTATCTCTGAAATTATTTGAGTTATTACCTGGAAATTTGGTCTGTTAGATGGTAGTAAGGGGTTGGCTCAAAGCTGTTATATCTCACTCTAAAAAATAGTTGTTACCCCCACAACTTTGATCCATTTAAGATAACTGTTTTTATTTCATTTTTTGTGCACTGTCCCTTTGTAGCTGTGTGCTATGAGTGTGTGTGTGTGTGTTTCTGTTTGTTGTTTTTTAGTGTCTGGTCGCCGCCCCCAACGCTTTGATTGATGTAATATACTCCCTTCTCCCTGCTCCCTACTTGGTCATGCATACTTCTACTTCGTCTGCTGCTGCTGCTTCTTCTTCTTTTGTATACTTTTACCGTTTGTTCGCTCATTACACGCATGTTCTCTGGCTCTGTTCATGGCTCTGGGGCCTACGCGACTTTTTCTTTTTTATTCTTTAGTGCAAAACAATCAATTTAATTGTTATCACAAATATAAAAGTAAAAAAAAAAAAAAAAAAAGTAAAGTCAATAAAGCTCTCGTACGTTGGTACGTTGATTGTTCGTCGTTTCATTGTGATATCATCACTTTTTTTTTTCTTCATGCAGGAAAAGAAACTCAATCTGATCGGCACAGGAAAAAATATACAAAAATCATAACAGAAAGGGAAAAGATTCTGCTGATGAAAAAGCGTAATTTGATCAGTCAAAAATCGTTATATTTTCATTCAAACTTTAGTCTAAGCTAAAACCACAAACAGACACACACGCACACACGTCTTAAATGTTGACAATAACAAGGTTTTGCTTTTTGTTTTGCAATGACAATGGGGGTAATTATAGAGTTTAGTATCGGTACAATCTGTTTTTTTTTTTTGTCTCTAAGTAATTACATGTGTTTGACTTCAAGTTGATATTGTTTTTGAATTACGTTGAATTAGTGATAAAAACTGCAAAAGGCAAGGTTTTCCAAATTGATGATATCTGCGATTTACTTCACACCTATTTAGTCAATGAATCGGAGAGATACCTTTGACCTTTCTCAGATGTGGTGGATAGCTAATTAAACCAAGCCAAGTGGGAAATTGGTATGGAGAACAATGGGAATATGGGACGGAAACTATGACTCCGGAAAGCAATAGGAATGGCTAGTTTTGTGCTTATGAATAAAGCAAATAGGACCTTTTTGGACCTTGCTTTTCTATGGGATCTATACTATATAGATGCCTGATTTCGTCCAAACTTGGTGAAATCATGGAAAAGCATAATACACTATTAATTACGAAATTTGGAGGCGATCCCATTTAAAACAAAAAAGTTTTTCTCACTAGAACTTCTTTTTCGACCGATCATTCATACTGCAGCTATATGCTATAGTCATCCGATTTCGACCAAACTTTGTAGAATTGTGTAAAAGTATATAAAATAAGTGTATGCCAATGATAAGGACGTTTTCATTAAAAACAAAAAAGTTTTTCTCACTAGAACTAGTTTTTCGACCGATCGTTCCTATGGGAGCTATATGCTATAGTCATCCGATTTCGACCAAAAAATTGTGTAAAAGTATATAAAATCAGTGTATGCCAATGATAAGGACGTTTTCATTAAAAACAAAAAGTTTCAGACAAGGACCGGAGGCGTTTCCATTAAAAACAAAAAAGTTTTTCTCACTAGAACTAGTTTTTCGACCGGTCGTTCCTATGGCAGCTATATGCTATATTCATCCGGTCCGGCCGGTTTCGACAAATGTGCAGCGTATTTGTACCAAAAGACTTTGTGCAAAGTTTGGTGAGGATAGCTTTAAAACTGACGGAGGAGATAGCATAGAAACAGACGGGCAGACGGACGGACAGGGCTAAATCAACTCAGCTCGTCATGCTGATCAAGAATATATATACTTTATGTGGTCGGAGATGCTTCCTTCTTTGCGTTACAAACATACTTTTAGGCAGATGGTAGATTCAATTCAATATATGTAAGTAATATCTTGACGAATGGTTAAGACGGCATTCCAATTGTGTTCAGTCCAAAGGTCCCGAGTTAAAATCCCAGAGTAAGTATAAAGTTTCAAATATAAATTAATCAAACTCGTTGATTTAAAGCAGAGGCTGGCAAAAATACATTTACATTTTTGCATTGGTGTGCGAGAGAGCAGCGCAAAAATTGCTCTAATTTCAGTAGCAACGACTGCGTCGCGGCGTGGAAAGCACAACCAGCGGCGCTGTAAGCTATACTATGTTTGTCAGAGCAGCGCTGCTAAGGAATGTGCCTGTCCTGATTTAAACAAACGTCTTCTTATCTCCAGGAAAAAACTCTTTTTTATCGCTCAGGAAAAACTGAAAAAATCGCATTCTTTTCGCTCAGAAGAGACTTTTCCCTTCTATCCTGGAAATACCTGGGCTTCTTTGGAAGGCAGGAACTCTCCTGTGGTTATGGGGGCGTATGTAGTGAGGTAAAGTTGATGATCGGTTTGGCATAGCAAACCCATCGCGATCCTGGCTTACAGCGTCTCACCTCCCCGTGGTAACCCCTGGTAACAGAGCGATTAACCCGCAAAGCTGCTGGCTAACGTGAGCGGCGATCCTACCCTGGGACAAATAGGGGCGGTACTTCGGGCTTGGCACCCGATTATCGTACATCCGCCAATGAAAACTGCGACAACAATGCCTCGGATACGGTTGTGATGGCCAAAGAAGAAGAAGAATATAATCATGCCTTTTTTTTGGTGCGTGAGCATTCGTAATGGCGGTCTTTAAGTCCTGCATGAATCGTGAGTGACGCAAAATGATCCAAAAATGATATGCGTGAATCGTGCGTAAGGAATCTTTCACTTAGTTAAGGGGGTCTTCTCATTGAGCAACTTTTTTTTTCGACTTTTTTTTTGCATTTATTTATAGCTTGGATATTCAAAAATATCCCCCCCAAAAGGATTTTCGAAAACTCGAATTAGTTTAGGAGATATAGTCCTTTTAGTGACCCAATGTGACCTAAATTCCCAAGCAACTGCAAACTTAAGGGGGTCTTCCATTGAGCAACTTTTTTAAACCCTCGTATTTTGACCTATGCTTAAGTTTTCTCCGGTTCTACCGGACCGATTTTGATGAAACAAAGTGAATTCGACGGAGAATTGTCAGCTCTTTAAAACTGCATTTAAACATTTTTGATTTTTTTAAAAACGCGTTTATCTCGAAACCACGTTTTTCGAACTGGCGGCCATGATATCTCCAGTTCAACTGAACCGATTTTCATGAATCAAAGTGGAATCGACGCAGAATTGTCACCATTCTCGGCTGAACCTCGACCATAATTTTAAAAAATTTTTTACTATTTTTTTTTTACACTAAACTACAAAAAAAAAGCCCGAAATTGTCAAAAAAAAATCACAAAATTAAGTTTGAGGTTCAGCCGAGAATTACATCTATACTGATTATAACCCCGTTTTTTTTCATTTCGGACGCTCCGGAGACCCGGAATCGTGGCCGCCGTGACGACACCTTTTTTTTCACCACCAACTTTGAAGTCTCATTACTTTTTGAACAGCCCTCGTATCGAGGCAAAAAAATTTTTTATTTTACTTTGAACCTTTTGTAATACAATAAATAAAAAAAGTTTTCAATTATTCTTTGCGTTTTCAAATAAAATTTTTTAAAAGGGTCCAAAAAACGGGTTTTGAATGAGAAGAAACCCCTTAAAGAAAATTCGCTCGGGGGGGGTTTTGTTTGCAAATTTTTACTTAATAGAGGATTTTTCATAAAGACCTTAAACATTTTCAACAAATTTTAAAATTTTTACAACTAACCATCGATTTCTAAACTTCTACATAGAACTTTCTGTTCCCTAAACTTACAAATAAGTTATTTGATATTACAGAGTAAAATCTAAGTTTATCTGACACAGCCCTACGTGATTTCTATCATGTAAATGTCCAGATTACGTATAGTTTTTATCTAGTTGTCTCTTAATTGCCTACACACGAATAATAACTATTTTTATTCCCACCCAACTGCAGCATGACATAATATAAATAATGACCAAACTTTGCTTATAATAGTGAATCCAACAGCTTACGTCATTTTAGTTAGATCAGTATATTATCATTAATCTATGAAAAATTACAATTGATCAAGTGATGAGTTGAGTAAGAGGAGAATAATTAGGACAGGGTCTAGGAAGAGGAATGTACGAACTATGACACTATTTGACATTGTGTACAAAAGGGTTTGTCATCCCATCATGAGAAGGAACAACATCAAAATTGCAAGAAATTAAAGAAATAAAACCGGAATACAAAAGAAAAAACCAACTCAAAGCAAATAGGTGACACCGGTGCACTTAACAAGGACCAAGGGAAATCGGACTTGCATAAATTAACAAGTATTCCACCATGTTCAGCAACAGGTGAGGGTTCAATATATTAAACTCTGTTTTAGATTTGCCCAACTAGAACTTGTTTCTATAATCGAACTTAACTTTTAAAGACCATACCACCACCGCATCACCCAAACCCCTTTTTTACTAAGCTGTGGTTGATTTTAAGTTACCATTCAAACTTTCACGGAAGTCTACATCTTAGCGCACACCACTATCAAGCGCTAGCGACCAAATCATAGTAAGAAATTAGGTAATCATGTAGAAAGAAGTCTTGTTGCTTATTGGAAAGACTATTGCATAACCAGTGCGCTTCATGACGCCTTCGATCTTCTAAACCCGCTTACATGGGAAGCTTTCTCACCCAAATTATGATAAGAATACGGAATTCTTTTGAACTTTGTTCAAGGTTGACCTAACCTAACCCATTGCCACCTGATTGCAACTGATTGCCAGGTTATCGGTTAAAAGTTCTTAACCCTCCTCCTCCTCCTCCACCAAGTGCCGCCGCCGCTTTTGGCTGGCACATCATACAGAGACGTAGAATACGTAAAAATATTGTGCGCAAACACACATCAAAGAGCAATTTACCGACCTTATATACACCAAAGCCAAAGCACAGGCACAGGCACAGCAAAAGGAGGTGCAAGTGGAGGAGGCATTTATCGACAACTCAGACAGTTGATCAGTCAATCTTTGTTTCTTTCTCTTTCTGGCCAGGAGCGGGGCGGCACTCGGCGGGTGCCATTCAACTTGTTGCCAAGTGTCGTGTGAGATACGCAAAGATAGCCCCAGATACTCGCACTAAAGGCAAAGGCAACGCACTCACACTCGCACACACACAAATTTCAATTCTGTGTTGTTTTGTTGTTACGTTTATTTTCGAATTGTTTATTTAATGTTCTTTGCCGTTTCGACTTGCTGCGTGTTTGGGTGAGGAGGACGGGGGGATAAAGATTTGGTCCAGCTGAGCCTTAATAATCTAATTTCTGACAAACTGACGGGAAATCAATAAATGAAGTGGAACAACACATAGCCAAAGAGAAGAAAAAGATGGTGGAAGAGAGAGAAAGAGTGTGTGCCAGAGGCTGGGACTACCTTGACCTCATTCAACGACCTTTTCGTGTGCGTGCGTGTTGCGTGTCTTGTAGTTTTTTACTCTTTCGAATGCTTTCCTCCTGCTTTCCTGTGTGTGTGTGTGTGTGTCGATATTTATCAAAACATATTTTATAAACCACAACAAAACATACACAAATCAGCAAGGAAATAACCCCACACAAGTTTCTATTTTGATGGGCAGCAAAACAATAGCAATACGAATCGTATGAATGGAACTTTTTCCTATATTTGTAGTATTTTAAACAGATTATCGGCTCAAAGCAATACTAAGAAATCTTACTGAACCACTTTGGAATCGACTAAAACTGCTCCGTATTCAATTTTTAACTCTAAGAGTAAAGCTTAAACCAAACCGGTGCAGAACCGAACCGCTAACTCCAGCTAATAAACAGAAACGCAAGCCGAAACTGCTGAACCGAACCAAAGCTGTACCACAATGCAAAAAAACGGGTAGGTTTAAATGCCCCTTGAACATTTACCTTCAGACAACGATACTTGCAAATTGGGAAATGTTATTCAATTCCTAAAGATAAACTCTCTACAAGGGAGATCATTTTTAGACCGAATTGATACTTAGGGTTGACTTTTCAACCATTTAAAAATAGCCTGCAATCACCCACCGACCTCTTAAGTTAAAGCAGCAAAGATCCTGATTGATGGGGGTTCAGATCTAAACCAGGTTTGCTAGGCAGAAGTAAACAGCTACCGCGTATGAAATTGTGTTCAAAAATCTTTGAACCTCTTTTTAAAGCCTGGTTTCTAAAGTGAAATTTCCCACTTTTTCAACCAATTTATTTTGTATTGAATGCTGCATCATTCAAGCTATAGAGACTTTCGCTGTGTCTCCACTTTGTGAGGGATGTGAATGAAATTGCATTACGCATGCATCCGCATCCTCATCCGCATCCTCTCATCCCATTCTATAGCAGGAAATTACCATAAACGAATCAATAGATAAAAGCTTTGGCAATTGCATTCGCATCTGCAGCAGCAGCAGCAGCAGCAACATCAAGAAAGAAGAAACATTGCAAGTCTGCTTAGAGTTGGCTCTTGGACTTGGGGGAGAGATGAGATGAGTCGCGCTTTATGTGCGCAATTTCCGTTTGCCTGGAAATGTAACGACTTCTGCGGAGGATGCGAGACAACAGTCCAGAGTCAAGGAGTCGGAGTCAGAGTCAAAGTTTTGCTGCTGCAGTTTCTTCTTCTTGAATATGAAATATGCATTGTGTGTGTGTGTGTGTAGTGTGGTGCATGCGCCTGCGTCCTCTGCTGCTGTGCTGTTAGAGCAGCCGAAGCCGGAGCCGGTTTGCGGCCTGTTTTGTGGCCTGGTCCTTGAACTGTCTTCTCCCCTCTTGTGCAATAAAGCCATAGCCAGGGCTGTTGTTGCAATGACAGTGAATACTCTTGTTTGGGGGACAATTAACTAAAGCTAATTAGCGGTTGTTGGTTCCTTCTCCAGTGCTTCAACTCTAGTCTTGACTGTACTTTATGTTGGGTGACTTTATGCTAAGCTTTTGCCCAGCCCTGGTGCTTTAACAGAGCAAAAAATTAAAAAAAAAAAAAGTTGCTGAAATAGCAGCTTCATCTTCATGTCACCTCCTCTCTCTTGTCTGGTCTCTCCCGTCTACTGACTCTGGGCAATTGCAAATTGCATTGAACTGAACTCAATGCGGCCTCGAGAGAGCATGAGAGTGGGAGAGCCAGCTTGGCGTACTGACTGTACCCCAAAAAGCAGTGTCCACGCTTGTCTAGTCTCATCATCATTATGCATACCCAACCCAACCCATACCACCCACCCCCCCCCCCAAATGTCAATTGCATTTTAACACTCAATATGGGATTTAGGCCTTGCCACTCCTTCCCCACCACCCAACGGGCTACCGAAAATGAGGCAAGAAATGAGCAGAAAGCCGGGGGGGGGCACCCCACCATGTCTAGCCACCCCTGAAAACAAAACAAAAAGGCCACCCTCTCCACCCAACCACCCTTTCTGGTTGTGTTCATTCATAAATGGATTTTAAAGTGGATGCAATCCGTACCCTCTGGGCCTCAGGGGGGCGAAGGAGTGACTGGTGGGGTGAGGGTTACGGTGGTTGCTATTATGGGCCTTCATTATGAAATTAAATATACATACACACACACACACACACACACACACATGGAGTGCAACAACAGATTTATATGCTTAAACAAGTACAGTAAAACACTTGAGACAATCTTGACTGAAACAAAAGCGAAGGGTAACAACTAAACCAATCCAATTCAATTGGCCAAATTCATCCCTTAAACCCCTAGGGAATAATGCTCATACCCACTCGTCTAATCCTGCTCGATTCATCATCCATCATTTTATCAATTTTCCTAATTTAATCCAATGAGTTGGCCAAATGTTTGAGGGGGGCGGGTATCAAATCCTCTGATATCCTCTTAAGCCTGACTTTAATAATGGATTTTTCTTTTGAATTGGAGGATGGTAGATGTTAAATGCCATAGATGAGAGCTGAAAGTTCATCTTGGATCAACTTTGTGCTCCAGGAACCCTCTAAAACCTATCTACTTACTTAACTTAAAGTGTGTAGATAAAGCAATAGGAAAAAAGCGCCATATTATGGAAGAAAATAAAGAAAGTTCTTAAGCATTGAACTATAGGTATTTTGGGTCTGAACTCTTTTACTATCCGTAACCGTAAGCCCTTAGAGCCAACTTCATTCGAACATGAAAAAAAATTAGGTTAAAAAATGTGCCTAAAAATATCGTCCTTAATATCATAACTCAGTCAAATTGATATGTGTGCAGAATGATATTTCTTCTACATGTCGCTATGCCATATGCCAAGTGTTCACTTCTTATCCCTTTCAAATCTATGGTAACGCTATACAAGCCAGTCATGCTTCTCATACAAAATTGTTATAAGTGCAAATTGAGCTATTTGTCTTATAGGGTCAGTACAACAAGAAGTAAAGTAGTAAAACACTCTGCTGCTAAAAAAAGCAAAATATATTGATTTGAGCGCCTTACAAAGTTGAAGGAAAACCCAACTTCTTATTAAAGTTATCTCCAGACTACATTTAGAGTTAAGTTCCAATCTGAATATGGGTTAGCTAGTTGAAAGTTCGTGCAAATTTGTGTACTTGGAATTCTCAACAATTTATTCGCCAAGTGGGCAGTAACTAAATGGGATTTGCAAATGGTTTTGGTGTGGCAGCAACGCCAAAACGGCCGTCTACACAGCCACAGCTACTGTTCATGTTCAAATGTATTCTCTGTTGAATTTTCTGGTTGATTATTGCACTATAATCAAACCTCGACCTTGAGCCTGCTAACATTCACTTTGGTTAAGTTCCAATTTAAAATAACAAAATCGGGTGTGTCCCAGAAATCTCTATTGGATTGTGTATAAACGCTTTCATTTCGAAATAAAACTGTTTGCCTTAATATGTGAAGTGTCTTTAGAATGTTAGGCTACTAGATTAGATGAACACCGACTGCTCAAGGCAAAGCAGATTTGATGCGTACGGGTTTCCTTTCCCAAAATCTAGTAGCCAACATTATTCTTGCCACTTTACATATAAAGTCCTCCTAGTCAAATTAAAAATCTCTTCGTTTATACGAAAATCTATAGAGACACACCCGAATATGACACTTTTAAAACTTTTGCACATATAGCACTTTTCTATTAAGGGGGTCTTCTCATTTCAAAACCCGTTTTTTGGACCCTTTTTAAAAAAAATTCTTATTTGAAAACGCAAAGAATTGAAAACTTTTTTTATTTATTGTATTACAAAAGGTTCAAAGTAAATAAAAAAATTTTTTGCCTTGATACGAGGGCTGTTCAAAAAGTAATGAGACTTCAAAGTTGGTGGTGAAAAAAAAAGGTGTCGTCACGGCGGCCACGATTCCGGGTCTCCGGAGCGTCCGAAATGAAAAAAAAAAACGGGGTTATAATCAGTATAGATGTAATTCTCGGCTGAACCTCAAACTTAATTTTGTGATTTTTTTGACAAAATGGCGGCCATTCAAAAAATTTAAATTTCAATTGGGGTTTTTTTTGTAGTTTAGTGTAAAAAAAAAATAGTAAAAATTTTTTTAAAATTATGGTCTTCTAAATTGCCTTGAACCATCAAAGATACTGCCAACTTGTTCCAAAAAGTATATACAGTAACATGTTTGAACAGAAAAAATAAAAACTTGTACAAAATTTCAGCTCTACTGTGAGCCGGTTTGGTTTATAACAAGCGCGGTTCAGCAATTCCGATAGAACTTCGGTTATTTTTATATAAAAGTGAGTAAATTCGGCACCCATTGCCTTAGCTCGGTCGAATATGTAGCTAGTTTTTTCCCTCCAGGGTATCATGAAACTGATAAAAACCAGAACCAGCAACAAAAATAAAAAGACAGGCCAAGCAAAAACAAAACAAAAGAAAAACAACTGGAAAATAAAAACGCACGACAACCAAACAGAATAAACAATGAATTTTATAAGTAAACAAAAAATGATATTGTACGCGCGCGTAGCTAATATAAAAATTAAAGGCAAAACAGAAATGAAAACAGAAACAGGGGGGTAAAAAGTGTGCGGTACAAAAACCAGAGCCAAGGCCCCTCGGCCTCAACTTCAATATGGAGCGAGAGAGAGAGAGGGAGGGAGAGATCTCTTCTCCTTTGACCATGGTTGAACCCTTTGACCCATTTTTATTAAACTACAACCAAGCGCGAGGGAAAACCCAATTGAAAAGTTCAAAGCAATTAGGTGGCCAAACAACACTCGCGCATTATTAATTATTCAGACAGAACTTCGATCGATTGAGAAAAAAATTATGATTATAGCAATTATTATTGTTGTTTCTTGTGGCGACTTACGACGACTTTTGCATGTGCATTGTGGTTTTCAATTTGAGTTGTGAGAATGCAAATTGCAGCGTCATTTTCTGTGTATTTTTTGGGGCACAAAACTCAATTAAAGGCCATGCACTTGGGGAGGTGATTATATTGTTTGTTTGTTTTGTTTTTGTGTGTGTGGTGTTGTTGTTGTTGTTGTTGTTGGGGCCCTGAAACCCAACTCAACTTGACTTCTATTTGGTAATTGCATTTAGACGTTTGGGTGAAGTGAAAAACCTGGTCAGCTAAGATGCAATTTGAAATGAGAGAAAACGGACAACAAGTTGGCAGCCCCTTTTATAGCCAATTTAAGCTGATTTTAAGGAAGCTGGCTGTGCTTAAATTGAGCATTTTTAATTAAGTTGGCAGCACCTATCAAACTTTGAAACAATTGTAAACTGTTTAAACAAATTTGAGTATACTTAAAAACTCTTTTGAATTAAGTTGGCAGCATCTATGTCGATTCAAGCCAATTTAGAAGCAGTTTAAGCTGATTTTAAGGGATACTAAACATATAAAAGAAGTCACATAGGTGCGAGTTTAAGACAAACAACTTCAAAGATCCTTGAGAACACTTCCAACTTATTTTAAGACAAGTTGGCAGCATTTCCATCGATTCAGGGCAATTTAAAAGAAGTTTAAGCTGATTTTAAGCGAAATTTAACATTTTTAATTAAGTTGGCAGCACCTTGGTGAGTTTAAGACAAGTTAAGAATGTTTAAAACCATTTTAAACTTATTTAAAGGCAAGTTGGCAGCATTTTCATGGGGTTTAGTCCATTAAGCTGAAGCTTAAGCTGATTTCAAAAGTGGTGGCAGTGCTTAAGGAACTTGGGGGCAGTTAGAAATTAACTAGATAGAACCTTAGTAGATTTTACACAATAAAGCAACGACTTAAGTGATTTTAGAGTGATTTTAGAGAAGTTTGACAATCTGTTTTTAGACAAGTTGGCAGCACCCAAACCAGTTTATATCAAATTTTTAAAGTTTTAGCCATTTTTATAAATATTTCTCTCTATTCTAAGCCTTTTTCAACCTCGGAAGCCAAAATTGTAGCAGATTTCAAGCAAGTTGGCATGTCCAAACTTTCATTTTTGTTAATTTCATGCAACTTAAAGACAATGGGCAGCACCTTTAGGCTTTTTAGCAAAACTTAGCCTTTGTTATAACTAGTTTTGAACAAGTTGGCAGCCTCTCCGTCGGTTCAAGGCAATTTATTAGAGATTTAAGCTGATTTTAAAGGTATACAGTCTATATAGTTTAAGTAGACTGCACCTAAGCTGATTTCAGACACTTAAGCATTGACTTAAGCTGAGATAAAGTCATTTTAGAGGCCTTTTCAAACAAGTTGGCAGCACCTGAACCAGTTTATATCAACTTTCCAAAGGTTATGCCTTTTTCTATTAAAAATGTTTCACATTCTAAACCATTTTCGACCTATTCAACAAAAATATTAGCAAGTTGGCATGTCCAAACTTCCATTGACGTTTATTTCTTGAAATTATAAGCCAATGGGCAGCACCTTAGGCACTTTGACATAACTTAGCCCATGCTTAAGCTAGATTTAAACAAGATGGCAGCATTTCCGTCAATTTATAGTAATCAAGCATAGGCTTAAGTTGATTTCAAGTATGTTGGCAGTGCTTAAGTGATTTTTAGGTCTTTGTATAATTAGTATGCAGCATTTGAGCAGTTTTAAGGCAATTTATCATTAGTTTAAGCTGACTTAAAGTCGCATTAAAGAATTTTGACTGTACTTCAAGCTCTTTGAGACAAGTTGACAGCACCTAAGAAAGTTTGAGACTATTTGAGCAATTCTAACCAATTAAAAAAGTTTAAGAATACTCCAGGCCTGTTTTTAAAACCAGTTGTCAGCATCTTAGTCCATTAAAGGCAATTAAGAAGCACTTTAAACAGATTTTTTAAAGCAAGTTGGCAGCACCTATGAAAGTTTGAGACAATTAAAATTCACCTCTTAAAAGAAGTTTAACTATACTTAAAGGCAATTAAGAAGCACTTTAAACAGATTTTTTAAACAAGTTGGCAGCACCTATGAAAGTTTGAGACATTTTAAGCAATTCTAGCCTCTTGAAAGAAGTTTAACTATACTTAAAGGCAATTAAGAAGCACTTTAAACAGATTTTTTTAAAGCAAGTTGGCAGCACCTATGAAAGTTTGAGACAATTTAAGCAATTCTAGCCTCTTAAAAGAAGTTTAACTATACTTAAAGGCAATTAAGAAGCACTTTAAACAGATTTTTTAAAGCAAGTTGGCAGCACCTAAGAAAGTTTGAGACATTTTAAGCCATTCTAGCCTCTTGAAAGAAGTTTAACTATACTTAAAGGCAATAAGGAAGCACTTTAAACAGATTTTTTAAAGCAAGTTGGCAGCACCTATGAAAGTTTGAGACAATTTAAGCAATTTTAACCTCTTGAAAGAAGTTTTACTATACTTAAAGCTGCTGGCAGCATCTGTGTCGATTGATTTTTGAAAAAAGTTGGCAGCATCTAAGAAAGTTTGAGACATTTTAAGCCATTCTAACCAGTTAAGAATCCTTTCAGAATACTTAAAGCTTTTTTGAAACAAGTGAGCAGCATCATTGACGTTTCAAGGCAATTAATAAGCAGATTAAGCTGATTTCGTAAAACAAGTTGGCAGCACTTATGACAATTTGAAACAATCTAAGCAAGTTCTAACCTTTCGAAAGAAGTTTGAGTATACTTAAAGCATTTTTTTGAAACAAGTTGGCAGCATCTTAGTCAATTCAAGGCACTTAAGAATCATTTTAAACTGCCACTCTAGCTGTGAATTTGCAGAAAACTGTTCCTAGTCAATCGTTCACTTGCCCCACTCATTTGTGCCTCATTAGTGGCAACTTTTCACACTTTCCCTGCCCCAATGTCTGGTGGTCTCTTTCATTGTTTGCTAAACCTGAAGCAGTAGTCTGTGTCTTCTGTGTTAATTAAGCTAAGCCATTTGTTTCTTCTCTCCCCCTCCTCTCTCTCTCTCTCTCTCTCTGTGTGTTCCTCTGTAAATCGCGTGAAGTTTACAACAAGTTATACAATTATTTAAATACGAATTTGTTATTGTTGTTGCCTGACAGAACGACACGATAAAGGTAATGATGACATAACCTTACAAGTACATACACATGACTTATGGTAGATATATATATATGAAAGGGCTTAGCAGCTCTCGAGCCTGATAATTAAGCAAAAAATATGTTAAATGTACTTTATGTCTGAATGATTGTTGTTGCCACATTTCCGGCACTTGTCTTGCTTGCACTAGTTGTTTCCCCAGTTCCGATACGTAAAAGAACCGCAAAATGTTTTGTCATTTCATTAGGGTTCTAGTTTCGAGTTGTGGTGGGTTGTTGTCACCTTATCGCAGCAAACAGAGAACAAAACATGTGTACTCGTAGTTTGCAGTAATGGCCTTGGTTCAATTTTCAATCATTGGTGGCAATCTGAGCCTGATTGCCTCTTCACCTTTACCCAATTTTGAATAATTTATTTTATATTTAGATTTCCCGTTAATAGGAGAAGCAGCAGCTAAATTAGAGTGCACTCCACTGGGTTGCACTACAATTATTTCTTAAAATAGTCGCAAAACTGAAACTCAATTCCAGACAATATTCATAATTTTGTATGAGAGAATGACTTGCTTATTAAAAGCAAACTCATCCGTGAGCTCCTTGAGCAGCAGAAGAAGCTTAAGTAATGAATGCAGTTCCCTACATCGATCGATATTCTGGCTGGCCCTAAAGCGACACAAGGAAGGAAGGAAAATGCTAAGATTCCTTAACCATAATCTGGAGGAATTACGCCACCTGTGTTAACCACTGTTCATTTCATAACAGCCAACCGCTGCTGCTGCGGTGGCTGGGATTCTTCCTAACGCTTTGTGCGTTGGTGTCTAACTTGTATTTTGTTTCATTCTGCTTTTGTTTTATAACAAAAAGGGGGGAGTTTTGCACGTGTCCCGCCTACACGCGTACACACAATCATCAGATAATCACAACGCTCGAGTTGATAATACTTTTGACATTGAATGAGTTTGAACCTGCTGGTAAAATCTCAACTAGCTTGCTCTTGTTGGTTGACTGGGTGACTGCTTCCTGCTGCCTGCTGCATTTCCTTTCTGATTCTTCCGGCCGCCTGGGCGTGAAATGTAATCAGGTTGACAGAGACCAAACCTTCCCCCAGGCGGCCGCAGGTGTCGGATTGCGTTGGCCATCAAGCAATCAGTTGGCCTGCTCCTCCTGCTTCTCAGTTTATGGCCCAGTGTCTGAATTGGCTCTCCTTGTGTGTGTGTGTGTGTGTGTGCTTTTTGCAATTGCCTTTTGTTTGGTCAACCGATAAGCGAAGGCGAATGCTTGTCCCATTTGTTTGCAAGTTTATCAACATTCAGGGCCTTCTCTAAGTTCAATTTCACAAGTTGTTGTTGTTGCTGTTGCTGTACTTTATCCCTGACCCTGACTTTGGATGCTGTTTTATAGAATTATGTAATGGAATGTTCGCTTATCCATTTAGAAACATACGAAAGCTTAAAGTATAGAAATTAATCTTTACGCTGCACAGTGGGCTGAAAGTAGTTGGTTCATGTGGGAAAGAATTTGTACTTTAGTAGTACTCTTCCCACTATGGTCTAGCCCAAGGTAGCCGCACTTGCTCTCTCACAGCCTCTTATATAAGATAGCGAGAGCAAGAGAGCGCTTGTGTCAAACAAAATTAAGAGGCAAACACGAAAAATTCGTCCGCGGAGATGCTTCGCCCACAACTGTTGTTCACAGACTGACAGTTAAGCGGCGAGCAAAGAGGGCGAGAGAGCGAGTGCGGCTGCCTTGTTAAGTATGCCTTGCTCTGTACCAAAGGTACATGGAGTATAATAAGTTTGTCGTTAAAGTATTGATCGCGGGGGGTGGGGGGGGGGGGTGTTTTGGTTTTTGTGGGGGGGCGGGGACTTCGGCGGCGCGTGTTCTCAGAGCTTAGACTAGAGCATGGGTGTATACCCGTTGGTGTCGTGTGCCCTCCCAGCGTACGCGTGCGCTGTCTTTCCCCTACTAAAATCCTTCGTACCGAAATTAAAGATGTTTCACATCAAAAAAGGTCATTCCAATTTGAAATTTGAACCACTATTGGCGCCAACAGCTAGCGAAGGTGCCACAGACTAAACAAGGCTACACTCATTTGGAGTTCTGCCCTAATTTGTTACGGCTCTCTCTCGCTAATTAAAAGATACTTGTTTATTGCGCTTATCTTTGTTCTGCACTTCTGTAATTAAGCTACATTTCTGCTTATAAAGATGCAATCTTAGCTGGGCTCCATTCTCTTTTGCCCTCTTCTCCTGTACCGTGTCTTTGTTGCTGTTGTTGTATTTTGGGTGCAGTAATTGCAGTTCATTTAATTTCCAACCGCCTTGAAACCACCACAAAAAAAAAAACCGTCGAAATATTGTAATAAAAAAGAAGGTTAATCAAGCAACTAGGCAAGTTCGTTGCGCCTCAACATGAACGTCATTGGGAGCGCTTTTTAGGCTCGTGCGAAGGCGAAGACAGACAGGCAGGCACAGAGAGTTCCCAAGCTTCTCCTGCTTGCTGCTGCTGCCCGCCCCACACGATGATGAGGTGTTTGGCTGTCCAAGGTTTTATGTAATTTTATTTGTTGTTTTCTTTACTTTTGCTTCTTGCGTGTTTGACCAACAATTGTGTGCCCAAATCACCTTTTGTTGCTGTTGTTGTTGTTGTTGTTGCTGTCCAACTCCTCCGACTTGAATTCCGTTATTAGCCCCGCTATATTCGCCAGCCATTGCATTGTTGTTGCCAATAATTGTCGAATTGAGCAATTGTAATTCTGTTTTGTATTTTTGTATCTTTTTCTTTTGTGTATCGTAATTATGCGTAATTATCTATTGATGGATTTTTAAGACAGAAAAGAGTGAGAGGAAAATAACAATTGGAGGATTGTTAAAAATATAATTGTTTTTCAATTTGAGCCGCTTAAAAAGGGTCCTTGTCTTGGCTGACAATGCTGTCGGGGAAAATAATATGAATAACAAATTTATTTGACATTTATAAATATGTTAAACGAGAGGACTATTAGCTTGTCTCAAAAAATGATGTAAAAAGGTTCGTTAGGTGTTGGTTCGAACCTTGGTTCATAGCATTTTTAGCACTATTTTCAGCATAAGATGAATCTACGGTGAAACATTCAGCTTCCTATCTCTTATGGCAGTCACCTGTGAATCAGTATCTTACATAAATACTTTATTCTAGCTCTTTTCCTCCTCCTTGTCTAGAGTTAATTCCTATAAAAGTAATATGGCATGATCTTTTGAGTATTTGACTGAAAGACACTACAGTGATCAGGGAGTTTGAATGAACTAGCCGGGAGTAGATTTTACTCTTCTTTAGAGAGATAATTAACGGTTTTGTTCTCTCAGCAGGCAGAATTACTGCCCGGCTTATCTCTAGATTCAAGTAAATGTAATTTTAATATGTATTATGTATTCTGTATGATCTCAAAGAGCTCCTTAATCCATGATCAAGATTTACCCAAGAATCTCTGATGAAGAAGAAGAGACCTCCTTGAACCTCAAAACCCAATTTGCATATGCCCTTGCTAGCCAGAGAGCGGCTAGTGTGCGTGTGTTTGTAACAAGAGAGCAAAACTCTCCAGTCAAGTTGGAGTGGAGCAAAGGCAAAAGGAGAAATACTTACATACATACATATAGGTATGTACGTTTGTATGTAGAAAAAAAAAAGCAGGAAGACAACTTTCGCTGTTTATGTACAACGGGAAATGTGTACAAAACAACAACAAAAAAGAAGTAGAAGGCAGCCAAAATACTTGCACACACACACACACAACACAAGCGTGAAAAGAGAGCTGGTCAAGTGAGAGCATTGTATCTTGTTGTTGTTTAGATTTGTAATTGTACTTACCAACAAATGGAGAGTTAAAGTTGCCGATGTTGTTGTTCTTATTGTTGTAAGTTGTGGCAGATTTCTTAAAACACATAAGCAGAACGGTATAAACTTTGATTAACAAGAGATACTTTCTCACACAACCACAAGAAACACAACAAAAAAAATTAAAGAGAGACAACTTCTTTTGAAGGATTTGCCAGGAGCGGATTCAAAGAGGCAAGGGACTAAAGCTAGTTGTTGGGGCGCTTTAAATATGAGGCAGATTAAATGGGTTTTAAATAAAAAAAAAGAGTATTTAAAATAACTTTAGGAGATAAATTCTTTGGATTTTAAGTAGCTTTGATTAAACTGATTGTTTACAAATAGTTTAAAAAATTGTTTAATATAAAGATCGAACT
This sequence comes from Lordiphosa collinella, assembly GCA_018904265.1. Lineage (NCBI taxonomy): Eukaryota > Metazoa > Arthropoda > Insecta > Diptera > Drosophilidae > Lordiphosa > Lordiphosa collinella. The sequence goes on along the minus strand of JAEIFV010000340.1, from coordinate 23,591 downwards.
AATATGTGATCACAAAACCCCTAAAATAATTATTTACCACAACTTGAACAAGAAATAAATAAATTTTGATTTGATTGGGCGTTTACCAATTGTTAAATCTTAACAGACCACCAATGTTTGCGCATAAAACCTTTTATAAAAGTATCTATAGGTTTTTATCATTAAGTATTTACCCAATTTTAGATATACAAACTATTAATGTGGTTCTAAAAGTCCCTATATGTCTGGGAAATTGCTATTTAAACTTTAAATACGTTTTAAAAGTAACTGCAGGCCCAGTTTTTGAATTTCAAACTATTAGAGTGATACTACAGGCTTAAAGAAAAAGACACTTTAGCTGAGCTTCGACATTTTAAAAAGCTTTTTGGTATGAAATAGCTTTCTCTATCACATTGTTCAATATTTGAAGGATTAACTAGAACAAATAGAGTTGAATCAAACAAAAACCTAACTCATACTTGAATCTAAACCCAGAACTCATACTTTTCAATGAGCTCGAACGGACACAACTTCCGCATCTTCAAAAGGTCAAAATAAAAACTTTTCAAACAGATTTAAGGAAATTTCTCATTGTTGGACTTAAGAACGGGCTTAAAGGGCTAATATTCGGTGAAATAAAGGGGAAATCCTTGAACAGAAAGAAGTTTTTGACATCATTGTGGATTTGACGCAACTTCAAAAGTACGAAAATATAACTTTCCGAGCAGATTTATGGGTAAGTGGCGACGATATACTCAAGGAAGCGATTTAAAAGTTGAGATGGGGGGAAATTAAAGATAATCCTTGAACAGAAAGAAGTTTTTGACATCATTACGTATTTGATGCAACTTCAAATGTACGAAAATATAACTTTCCGAGCAGATTTAAGGGTAAGTGGCGACGATATCCAAGGAAGCGATTTAAGAGTTGAGATGGGGTAAAATTAAGGACAATCCAAGAACATAAATGAGTTTTGTAGCGTTCTGCGGACTGCCTTACTTTCGAAAGTTTGGAAAAACACCTTTCTGAACTGACTTAAGGGCAAATCGGGACTTTATACTTAAGAAGGGTTTTAATGCTTGAGACTAAGCGAAATTAGGGACTATTTCTAAACAGAAATGCAATTTTGGCCACTTTTCGGACTGCTTTACCTTTAAATGACTCGAAAAAATAACTTTCAAATCCCATTTAAGCAAAACTAGGGATATTATTCTTATGTATAGGCTTTTAGGGTTGAGATTCGGAGGAATTAAGGGAGATGCCAGAACAAAAATGAGTTTTTGGCATGTTTTTTAGACTTAAGTTAACTTCAAAGGTCAGAAGAATAATTTTCCGAGCATTTTTCATCCTGCCTTGTCTTCGAAAGTTGGAAAAAAGTTTCATTTAGCGCAGATTTGAGGGAAGTTGGGAGTTTCCTGCGAAAGCTAAAACAGGTCTTCATTAAATATGTCACAAATTGAGAGTAATCTTCCGAACTGCACCGAAACCACGGTTCACTAGGCTTGAAAAATCATGTAAAAAACCAATCCTGCGGTTCAAAAACTCTGAACCATTGAACCGAAGCAGTTCTTATATACAATTGGTATGCATATGCAAATGGATTGCAATTTATCTGTTTTAATATCTGCAATTTAAAAGCAATTTATTTTTTGTTGTAAAGGCCATATTCTCTTTCAGCAAAAAAATTTTTTCTCGACTTTTTTTTTTTTTTATAGCTTGGACATTTAAGAATATAACCCTAAAAGGGTTTTTTGAAATTCGAAATACTTTAGAAGATATAGCAATTTCAATGTGCCCGTAGTAAAATAAAAAATTTTGCGATTTTTTTACTTTTACACTAAACTACAAAAAATGGGTATTAATTTTTTATTTTACTACGGGCCAGAATTACATCTATGCTGATCATAACCCTTTTTTTTTTTCAGACGCTCCTGAGGGCCGGAATCGTGGCCGCCAGCACCATGCCTTTTTTTTGAGGGCCAACTTTGACGGTGCCATCATCTATGGCATCTATGGCTTATCGCGGCGAAAAAAATTTTTTTATTTTCTTTCATTCATTACTAATTCAATAAAAAAAACAAAATTCAAATATCTTTTTGCGTTTTCAAATGAGAATTTTTTTAAAAAAGGTCCAAAAACAGCAAGCTGAAGGAGAATAGGGCCTTAAGGCTATTTATCTGAAATTTAAAAGCAATTTATTTGAAAATTATCTGCAATTGATCTCAGAATTAGAGCCGATTTGATACTTCTTAATAACCGGTTGGGGCTCTAAAGTCTGGGGCTCTAAGGTCTGAGGTTTGAAGGTATAAGGATCTAAGGTTTGAGGTTATAAAGTCTGAGGTTCTAAGGTCTGAGGTTTGAAAGTATAAGGATCTAAGGTTTGAGGTTATAAAGCCTGAGGGGATATGGTCTGAGGTTTGAACTTAAGTGCTTAGGTTCTAAGGATTGAGTTTTGAAAGTCTGAGGTTCTAAGGTTTGAGGTTATAAGGTCTGAGGTTTTAAGGACTGAGGTTTTTAGGTCTAAAATTTTAAAGTCCAAGGTTTAAGGTATGACGTTCTAATGTCTGAGGTTCTAAGGTCTAAGGTTCTACGGTTTTGAGTTTTATAATCTAAGCTACTTAGTTTTGAGGCTTTACGGTCTGAGGTTCTAAGGTCTAATGTTTAAGATCTAAGGTCTGACGTTCTAAGGTTCAAGCTCCAAGGTCTAAGGTCTACGATTTCCCAGTCTTTTCACCAAGTAAATCCATTTACTCGACTAACTTGAACCCGAATCACCCTAAGTCATTTCGCTCAACATACTCAAGTGTTTAACTTTTATGACTTTTCATTTGGATAGCCATTTTCTGGGCCACACTCACTCTCAACCGCCCACCGGATGGCGCAATCTTTGTCTTCATAGGCTTTGGCTTTTGATTAATGATCGATTTGATATTCTTAGAGTTTGTATTAATATTTTCTTAAGAATAGTCCAGGGAAACGACTTTGATTACAAATAGAATTTTAGATTTCTAAAAATAAAGAAACTGATTATTAAAACGTTTCTTGGGCCGTTCAAAATTGATCATTTAACATGAATGGAATCTAACTAACCACTAGAAATTGTTGTTAGTGACTGAAAATAGTTGAAAATTAAAAATTTAGCTGGAATGGAGTTCAACTAACCACTAGAAATTGTTGTAAGTGGCTGAAATTAGTTGAAAATACATAATTTAACATGAATGGAATCGAACTAACCACTAGAAACTGAACAACAGTGGCTGAAAATAGTTCAAAATTGAAAATTGAACAGAAACGGGATCCAACTAACCACTAAAAATTGTTACTTAGTGGCTGAAAATAGCTGAAATTAGTTCGAAATTGATCATTTAACAGAAATAAGATAGAACTAACCACTAGAAATTGTTGTTAGTGGCTGAAAAAAAGTTAAAAATATATCATTTACTGGTTCAGCCATGAAAATCCTCAAAAGAATATCTTTGTCTGACCTCTGAATCGTTTTGGGTGTCGACCAGGGTTCCAACTAAACTCTAGAAATTTCTATTAGTGGCTGAAAATGGTGCAAAACTAAGTTATTAGAAATATCGAAGATCAGATGTTGCTCGAGATATCACAAAAATTAACAAGCTTCACCTCAAATCGGGTGCAAACTAGAAAAACACAGCAGAAGCCTCAAGAAACACACTAAAAAAGTTCTAGAATGTTAATTAAGTCTATCAATTTTTTTCAATAGAATAATTTTAGAAATTCTTGAATAATATCATTAAATCTTAAAGAACCCTTAAGCCTTGCAGTTTGCCTGCCCTAAACCCAAATAATGCAGCAACGTAGAAAAAATAAAGCGCCCCCTGGCAATTTGAAGTCCGCCCCTGTACACCAAACCGTTTGAAGAGAAACACAAACACAGAAAAAAAAAACGTAAACAGTTTCATTGACAATTTTTTTAAATGGAAAAACTAATAACATTTGCAATATAATTCATAACATTTAAGCAAAACACCAACAGCAATAACAAAAAGGAAGCAGCAGCAGATCAGATGGTGTGTTAAAAGTTCTTTGTTGTTTTGTTTTTTGCGCACATTTCGTAATTGCTTTTGCCAACTTAATAATTTTTTGGTTTTGCATTTGAAAACCAAAACAACAAAAACTCTACAATTTTTCATTTCAATTTCTTTCACGTTGCGAGGCAGCAAATGCCGTTGCCGTTGTTGTTGTTGTGGCCGTCGTCGGCATTGGCGGCGTCGTCGGCGGCGAGTGGGCCAACAAAATAATAATAATAATGAAAAGAAATTCTGCTGCTTCCTTTTTTTAATGAAATTTTAATTTCCCCCCAATTTTGTTTTTTGCCTGTTTTTTGGACGCACTTTTTCCACCTTTTCGCCTTTTGGCTTCTCTCCTCTCTTTTTTTCACGATAAAAAAATTCACTCAACGAACGCGACACACTTCTCTTGCAGGTGTTGTTGTTGTTGTAGATCACGCACCAGTTTTTGTTTAGATTAATTAGGCGCAAAATAATTAATTGATATTTATTTTGTGTGTTTTTCTCGTTTTTTTTGTTTTTTATGTGTCCGATACATCCGCTTGGCGAGGCGGACAGTATAACAGTGTGACCGTAGATGGCTAAGGTGAAATGGGCAAACACAGAATTATCGCAGCTATCGGAGTGTCTAACTATCGATAGCTATCGATGAAACGATGACATTTTAAATTTAAATTTAATTTTTTTAAATATAATAGATTTCGGCTGTTAATAATAAATAAAACATAAGTTTGTAGTTAGAAAAAAATTATGTTTAATTAAAATGTGCTTAAGGCTGTTTTTTTCATATTTATTGGAGCTATTTAAATATTAAGTGCTTAGGATTAGGCGACCTATACATGTGTGAATTTTATGGCGTATGCTGCATGTCATTTTTTGCTTGAAGAGAGAATGATGTATGAAGTAGTGTATGATAATGATTGAATATTTTTGAGTTTTTATTGAAAAATCTGTTTGAGGGGAGTATTCGGCAGTTTTTTCAAACAACAGAAGCAATAATTTATATTGATAAACAGGTTTTTTTTTTTATTAAATTGACTAGCTGAATACCCGGCGTTGCACGGGTCCTTTGCATTGTGAGAACATGATTCTTATGAAAGCGTTTATTAGCAAGTTACAACTGGCTGCAAATCGATAGTAACAGTTTTAAATTGGGAAAACTGCTAATTTCCAGTTCATAGCTTAAATAAATTGTGAGATTTTCTAACACCTACATTATTAGCCTAAAGTCCAATTTTCCAATCGAAAGGTTTGGATTCGGACCACTTCTGAATGTCTAACTCCTTAGTGCCAGCTCACACCCCAAATAACTTCTAAACCAGTAAAATATCCTCCTTATACTTCTAATATATAGACAGATTTTTCAAGTTCATTGCTGATGTTACTCTGAAATATCGCTCTTATACTGGACTTACACGATGGAGCAAACTTCACGAAGTTTAGCCCAAAGCTTCTGCTTGTAGTACAGATGTGTAGCGGGGCAAGCGACACCACTTCACTTCTTTCACACAAACGAAAGCTTTTTTAAAAACTTCTTGAAGTTTCCTTCACCAATTCAAATCTTGGAGTACAACCAAATTGTTGCTGTTTAAAAAAAAATTCCGTTAAATTAACTCACATCTCATGCAAGTCTGTCAGTCAAACAAACGACGTGTAAAGACCTCCCAATCGCACCTTTGGCTCTCTGTGTGTGCGTGCGTGTGCGTGTGTGTGTCTGTGTTTGCGCAAAAGAAAAGAAACGACCACAAAAGCAAAAACTAAAAAAAAAAAACGAAAACGACGAAGAAAACGAAACGATTGTGGCATTTCCAATTCCCCATCCAGAAATCCAGGGCAAATCGAAGCAGCAGCAATCAACTAAATATACAAATTAGCACATAAAATTCAGTCACAAATATCAGTGGGAGAGTGCAGAGCAGAGCAGCAGCAGCAACAACAACAACTTACACCAATTAACAGTTAACTTACCAGCTGAGCCAGAGGAGAGATTGTAAACAGAAAGCTGACCCCCCGATTACTCCCCCACCCCTGCCTGCCAGCCAGCACTCTCCCTCTCCTATCAACAATTTGCTGGGTTATCTCTGGAGCGGCTTCCCCCAACCTTGAGCATGCACATTGAGTAGGGTCTGGGTTCTCGGAGCAGATAAGACAGAGATGTCGACGGCAGCCACCACTCAAACGATCACGGAGGAGGAGAACCTGTTGCGCGGCCTCAACAAGCTAAGGACGGAGGAAAAGCTAACGGATGTCACCCTGCTGGTGGAGGATCATCGGTTTAAGGTGAGCAGAAAGCAGCACACAGATGCCAGGGGATGAATGATTGAACGAATGATTCAAGCGATTTTTGTTTATTGTTTAACATAAACACCTGCAGCATGTTTCCAGTTCCCACTGATTTGTACTTGCTGGGATTTCACTTTCCAAATAGTTTAAACAAATTTTAGGCTTCTTGTCCATTATCTAATGGCAGGGGAGGGGAGGTAGGGGAAAACCTGACGCTGTCATCGAATGTGCAAAATGTGAAAGTTGACCTTTTGCCGTTTGCATAAATTTGCCCACCTTTTTTTTTGGAGGGGTTTGATTACACTCCGAGGCAATTGATTAAGACATTAAAAAAGTATATATATATATATGAAATACATACATATATATTTAGTTGGAAAGAAACATTTCCCACCGCCAAAAACTATAATAAAAGCATGATTCATATGGAACTTATTTTTAAAAAATTTCTAAAGAAATCGAAAAATGTCTTGGTAATCTTTACGAGGTGATAATCCAGTAAGAAACTCACATAAAAGCCTCTAGAATTCTGAATTTTATTTCCAAAAATATCAAGAAATTCCAAATCTACTCAGAAAATAAGTAAGAAAGTCGGTCAAGTCGAACCCGAATTGGATCCCCTCTGTTTGGAAAAAGATTCAGTTGAAAAAACTGTTTTAGCCACTTTTTAATACTTTATACAAATATTAAAATATTTTGGTCGAAAAAAAAAATGGATTATATTTACTAGATCAGTGCGCATTGTCTTATATACTAGATGCTTTATAAATAGAAATCACAGTTGGACTTTGAGAAGGGACATAATGGAAAATCGAGTTGTAAAATTTAAAGCAAACCTAGCATATCTATGTACAATTGCATAGTAAAAACCAAGGCTGCAAACCTCTGAAATTCTGCAGAAGGTTGGGTCCGGGGGCTTGAATCCATTGCAAAGACCAAGGTTCGGTTCTCGGACCGGTTCATGGAACCCCTGAACCATGGTTTGCTTGAACAAGAAAGAGTAGTTTAACTTTTGATTAATTAATACCAGAGCTAGCAAATAACAATTGATCGTTTTTCGCTGTCCAAAAATAACAATTATTTACGGACCCTTTGAGCAAAAAGTCAGAGATGAACCGTTCACATCGGCTCATGAACGAATCGCTCAGTGCTCAACGAACAACCAATTGATTTGTTTACATTTTGCTCTGCTCATTCACTGAGCAAATCGTCGCGAGCGAAGTGTATGTGTGAGTATGGTGTCTGTTTGGGCTTGCAACTCACACAAGCCACACACACACAACAAAACAAATAAAAGAAAAAAGACCCTTTGAGGTGAGTCGTTCGGCTTTTTGCTCATCTACTGACTCTTAATGTGCGAGCGCTCAGTCGGATCGCTATCTATAAATTGTTATTGAATGAGCAAAACAAGAAAAGATCAACTGAGAACAGCTAACCGAAAACAAAAACAAGGAGAAACGAAATGTTCTGCTCAGAGCGAGAGCAAGCGTGCATGGATTTTTTCGGTTTTGTTTTTGAGCAGACCGCAAAGGCAAAAATGTTCAATTGTTATTTACGAGCTCTGATTAATACGCATATACACTCATGGACAAAATAATAGGTGTGTTTTTCTTTTCTTTTTTAACTTTTTTATTTCTAATTCATTTCTTCTCTAATCTCAACAAATCACTTTTTTCAAAACTTATATTAATTTTCTTTAAACAAAAGTAAAAACGGTTTCACAAACCCTTTAATATACAACTAAATTAAATATTTCCTCAAATACGCCAATTTTTGGCTGGACACAATAATAGGTGTAAGAAGATAAATGTTTAAATTAAATCAATATTTCACTATTTTTGGTCTTGTTTTATATTAAACTAAGTATCTGGCAGCTAATAACCGGTATATTCGCCAATGTTTTGCAAGACTTTCTCCATTCGTCTTGGCATGGAGAATATTAACTTGCGACAAGTTCCAATTGGAATGTTGTATCATGCCCTTTGGATAATATCCCAAAAGTTGATTTTTATTTTGACAAAAAGTCTTTCCGACCTTTCTTTTGAGTTCACCCCAGAGATTTTCGATGGGATTGAGATCCGGGGATTGACTTGACCACTCAAGAACATCCACATTTGGCTCTTGGAACCAATCCTTTACTACTCGTGAGGCCAGCTTCGGGTCGTTATCTTGCTGGAACTTCCATAAAAGTGGCATATTATCCTCGGCATATGGTAGCATAACCATCTCCAATGAATCGGACCAACTGATGTACCATGAAAAGCAGCCCCATACCATTAGGCTACCACCTCCATGTTTCACATTTTTATATGTGTACTTGGGATAAAATTCTTTGCCTTTCGACACGACGAACATTCATTTTGGTATCATTTTCAAATAAATTTATTTTTGTTTCGTCACTCCAAAGGATATTACGCCATTTATTCTCACCCTCCGGTCCGCACCAGGCTCTACGACCTAATGCAAATACGTTCCTCATCTGTAAATTTGCCGACCGAAGCAAAGAAACCCCTGCGAGCAATCCTACCTGGTAGGTTTGCTATTGCCAATCGTCGCCGAACGGTCCGTGATGACACAATATATCCAATTTCATTGGCAAACGTCCTGAAAGACTTGAACGGGTCGCGTTTAACCAACTGAACCATGCGATCGTCGGTCTGAAATGATGATTTTCTAGTTGCTCCCCGAGTTTCACCTATTTTCTTTCGGTTTTAAGGCATTGGTTATGAAGTTTTGAGAACTTTTCATTAACATGACAATAGATTTAAACGTTTTTCCTTCATCTCGGAGTCGTTGAATGAGCCTTCTCTTCTCCGCACTGCAGTGGCGACCACGGTCCATCTAATACAGTTTTAATGGTTATTAACTCCCCGTTTAGTTATATTTTCCTAATACCTTACCTTCAGCAACCAAATAATTGTATTTATAAACTACAGGTTAATGTTTTGCTTCATACACCTATTTTATTGACCAGCCGAGTTTGCAGTCTAATCAATAAAACAATACACATTTTTTCCCAGAAAGCTAATTAATTCCGGAAATTCACCCAATTCGTACCGAAACAGTGTGACCATATTAAAAAAATTGGTTGTCTGTAAAGTCGGTTTACTGATGATAGTTGAACGTGACAACTTTTAAGAAAATACTGATGGAATGGTAGCATTTTTTCAAAAGAAAATTTTAATTTCATTTGTTTAATAGATTTGTATGTATATAGAGAAGGAGATAATTCGCGAAATCACAATGAAATTGATCAAGTTACATTTATTTATACGCATAAATACAATTACGTCAATTTTTTTTTTACAATTTAATAGTTTTTACAACAATAATTGTGCGTTGAGCAATTGTTTTAACAATTTTAAACATTGTAATATTTAATTTCTTACAATCTGTGTTATTCTGTTGAGAATAGGACGATGATAGGAAAAGAAATGAAAAGTAGAATTTCATTGTGATTTCCAATTACCTCCTTCTCTATATCATACAAATCTATTAAACAAATGAAATAAAAAATTTTCTGAAAAAGCTACCATTCCATCAGTAAGACTCACGTTCAACTATCGTATAAACCGACTTTAAGACAACCAATTTTCCATGGTGGGATTGTAAGCAGCTTGCCTCGCAAAAAATTTCTTGTCAATTCGATTTCCGTTAGACCAGAAACTTTAAATCTGCTTATAACCAAAACAAAATATGCGTGGAAGCTTTTTTCCCGTTGATCGTCTCTTCACAGGGGAGAGCGTACTGAGAGTGGCTCTGTTCTGTTTACAAATGTCAAATTACAACTAAGCACAGCAAGAGAGTGTTGGCCTGTTGAAACAACAACAATGCGTTGGTCTGCTGAGCTATATGTGTGGTGTGTAGTATTAGCATGGAACGCCTCAAAGCGAGGTAACGACACAACCTATGTTTTTCGTGGTGCAGCCGGCTCATCGAATTATAAGACGTTGTCAGTCAAAAGTATAGCTCATATTCGATTATTAAAAAAAAAACAATGTCCATAGATGTTTTAAAACGACATAATCCGCGTGACCTACATCATTTCGATCGTTAAAAGTAGAAAAAATTTTTGTTAAAATAGTAAAATCGATTTCTTAAGCGACATAATTTCGGTCAATCTAGGTTTTCGGAAACGACATAATTCCGCCATACATAAACGACAAATAATGTTACCACCAAGTTTCGTTTGATCTAGATAGCTTAGATATTGAAAAACTACATTAATGCACGCGATTTGGAACCAATTGTGGTCTAAAAACCGGTTTCAAATCGTAAATCTTTTGCGAAAGTGAAAATTGGAGCATGGGCTGGAGTTACTGTACCTCAAACTAATCACCTCTTTCTTCTAGGCCCAGCAGTTACTGTACCTTCTACTAATCACCTCTTTCTTTTAGGCCCATCGCGTTGTTTTGGCCGCCAGCAGTGATTACTTTTGCGCCATGTTCGCCGATTGTGCCATGATTGAATCGCGCAAGGATGAGATTACGTTATACGGCATAACTGCCCGTGCCATGGGCTCGATCATAGACTACATCTACACATCGATGCTGGAGCTGAATGTGGATAATATTGAGGAGACTTTGGCAGCGGCGACGCATGTCCAAGTGAAGGAGGTGATAGAGCGTTGCACCTTCTTTCTGGAGCATAAGATTTGTATGGACAATTGTCTGGCCATAGCCGGCATGGCGGATATCTATGGCCAGTTGGCGCTGTCGGAGCGTGCCTATCGCTATATCTGTGCCCATTTCAAGGAGTTTTCGGCGACGTCGGATTTCAAGGATGTTAAACTGGAACAGCTGCGTTTCATACTGTCCAGCAATTACCCCATAGATGTGACCGAACAGGAGCTGGTGCGCCTGGTGTGCAGCTATGGGCTGGAACAGCAACTGGAGGAGAGTGCCTTAAGGGAATTGCTGAATCTCATCAATTGGCCCTACATAAGTTTTAAGTGTGTGGAGGAGTTGGGCCATTTGAATTACTCGCTGGACGAGTCGAAGCAACTGCAACTGCCGGTGGCGTATCACAATTTGACGAGATTACTGAAGGGTGAGAGGACATCGCTGGAGGACAACACGGGACTGCAACAGGGTCCCCTGAATATGCGTGGCATGGAACTGAGCCTGTTGAAGATTGGGGGATTCGAGTGGAAGGGTTTGACGAATGAGATTATGTGCTTTTCGCCCAGCAAAATGAAGTGGTATGAGTTGACCTCCATACCGCACATAGATCAGTGTAAGTTGATCAGCGAAGATGCTGGCAATTTGTGATTATTTTGTCCATTTCGCAGGTAACTTTGGCACTGCTGTGCTGAACAATGAGCTGTTTATAGTGGGCGGAGCCTATGATGTGTGTCTTAAGGAGTATATACATCCCTTTGGCTTTCGTTATTGTCCTCTGAGAGATTCCTGGGTGACCATTGCACCCATACAACTGGATCGTTGTCGTTTCTCCTTGAATGCGGTGGGCCATAAGCATTTGTATGCTGTAGGAGGCATTGTGGAGCATGATGACAACTCGGAGGAGGCTTTACGTCGCATCTCCAATGTGGAACGCTATGATATAGCCAGCAATGTGTGGACCTATATGCCCAGTTTGCAAGAGAATCGCAGCCAACATGCAGGAGTGGTGGTGGGTCATAAGCTATACATCTCAGGTGGGTTTTGATTTGACATCAAAGGAAGTATATTCATTTCTCTCTCTCTCTCTACGTAGGAGGCATTCACCTGGCAACCATATTGGCCAGCATGTGGTGCTTTGATACCCAAACCGAATGCTGGGAAGAACTGGCACCCATGCCCACACCCTGCTGTGATCATGTCCTCGTATCCATTGACAATCATATCTATGCCTGCGGTGGCTGGCATGAGAATCTCACCGAATCTCGTGTCTTGGTGCAACACATCTATGCGTATGACATCAAGAGCAATGTGTGGAGCGTGGAGACCAAAATACCTGCCCCCAAATTCTACTCCGGTGTGACCGTATTGCGTAGAACCATTTTCTTTGTGGGCGGCCTGGACTCCACCGAGTCCATTGATCGTGCCAGTTCGGAAACCATGGCCTACGATTTGGATAGCAAAGATTGGTGGCATCGCAAAGACTCCTGGGATACGCCCAATGATGTCTGGGAGTCGACATGTGCCGCCATCTATGTGCCCATGTTGGATGTCTGAATCTCTCTCTCTCTCTGTTAAGCTCCTCCTGTCTGTCCACCCCCCCTCTTCAGCACCCAACGAATTTAGTGAAACGAAACTTTTAGAATCTGAATTTTAGGTAGTTTTTTTCTTTAGCTTAAATGTCCGCCCATCTCTCCCAGATTGTACAGTAAATAAATATATAGAAATATATTGTGTAATTGTGCCAAGCACGGCTCCCCCCCAAGGAAATGTTAAAATGAACATAAAGTGTTTTCATTGGAGATACAAAGAAACTACCCTAGGGGTTCAACTTACCACAAAAATATAGTAGTAGTATTAGTTCTTTATTATTCGGCGGTGTTCCAGAAATCTCATTCGTATCATTTCAAACTGAAACTGCTTGTGAAGCGTCTCCAAAATGCCAGGCTACTAGATTAGATGACTAAAGTTGAGAGATTTGAAACTGACTGCTCAGCACCAAGTACATTTCAAACGTACAGTTTTCCTTTCCTATAATCTAGTAGGCGACATTATTCTTGACACTTAACATTTAAAGTCCTGACAGTTTAGTTCAAAATCCAATCTAGAGGTTTCTGGAACACACCCGATTAAAACAGTTTGACAGTAAGTCATATATAAAATAATTCTAGTATGATTTGATTCCTGTATTTTAATGCTTCATGTATGTAGCCTGCAAGTGCAGGCAGTTGGGATTGGGTACGAGTTTTCACTAGTAATTTAATCCTTTTATCTTTGAGAATTGGGCACTCGGCCAAGAAGTGGAAAGTGTCCTCTATTGCATGCCTGTTCCAAAGCAAGCATTCGCTTTCAGTTTGAGTATTGGCGCTGTACAGCCTGCAGCTCAGTGCAAGAAGGTCACATCGAGTCTGAAGATTTGTGTTATTGATTTCACGTGGTTTCGATCATTAAAGTCAATAAAATAGACAAAAGCTTATTCTTGGACTGCATATAAGAAGCTGCGATCGATGACAAAATAAAGATGCAATCTACTGTAGAAAAATTCTTCCTAAAGACAAATTGGCTTTTGCTGAGTAAATCCCGTTTGTCCACCCAAATTTCTAAAAGAAGGGAACAACTTCAGGGCACGAGTTTAGAAAGGCTATACCTCTGTAGTTGCTTGCATCTGTTGGGTATCTTTTGTGTAAGGGAAATATTACAGTTTTTTAAAAACAATCAGGAATTGCTTCGGAGATAGAAATGCTGTCAAAGGTAAGTGCAAGTTCTTTCCAAAATTCTGGTGTTTTATGATAGCCGCCTCAATTTCCAATATGCAAACTTGCATTTCTAGGTCCTCGTCTGATTTATTTGGAAGTCCGAACTGAAATTGTTCTTCGCTTTGTTGGAGGAATATAAGCTTCCCTAAAAATGTGTCTCAAGATGTTCATTTTCCGCTTATGTATTGAAACCCGCATAGGTATACAAAATATATACCTAATAGGGAATAGAAAAAACATTTATGCGAACTTAAAAAAAGACATACAGAAAAAATGTAGTAGCTCAAATCAACACAGTCAATAGCGGTAAGAATGATTTGGAAACAAAATCATATTAGAAAATGATCAACTTTCAATTATCAGAAGAGATTCTTAAGGGGCACACTAGTGTGATGGCCTAAAAAAAAGGTGATTTTTGGGAATTTTTATTAAAAAAACTACTTTATCAATTATTTCAAAATTTTAAGAATATATTTATACATGTTTCAAGAATATACAGTGAAATTTTGAAGAAAAAAATTAAATATTTTTTTAAGTTATAGTCGATCTCCAACGGCGCGAAAAAAAAAGTTCTTTCACTGCTGCAGTGATTCCGGCCTTCTCCGTGGATGAAATTTAAAAAAAAATTCTCGTTAAACTAGATAATATTGTCTGTACAATGACCTACGATAAAAAATAAATCAAAAATTGACAATATGGCGGCGTTTAAAAAAAAAAGTCGAATTTTACCCCAAAATTTTGGTCGTTTTTGCCTGCCAAAAAATTCGATTTTTGATCAAATTAAAAACCGATAGGTCATTGTACGGAGAACTATATATAGAACATGTAAAAAAATTCGATAGATCGGATCATTTGTTTTTGAGTAATCACTGCAGCAAATTCGGAAAATGCTGTTTGAGAAAAACGCGTTTAAAGATAAAATGATCGTCTCTCTAGCTGCCGAGCGGCTGCTCTTTAATTGCTATAACTAAAAACTATTTGAGATATCGATTTGAAATTTTAATATGTTATTTTTAAAGGTGTAATCTACCGAAATATGAAAAAAAAAGAAAAATCGATTTTTTTGAAATTTCACACTAGGTGTGCCCCTTAAAGAACATTTTCAAACGCTACTTAATTCCGTTCGAACGGCATCGCAGATCCACTACGCGGCACCCCTGTTTCAAAGACAATGTATTAGATGGACCGTAGACATCGAAGGCATGCCAAGGAACACCAAAATTAATAGAAAAGACACACGAAAACTTCTTAGAAAATTGGCAAGATCATAAACTATAATGATCGAATGAAGCACTGCCGATGAATCGTTTACAAAAAGCATTATATACCTCCTAATCCATAAGAAAGACGACCCAAAAGTGATTTTGGTTACTACCGAGGCATCTCATTCATGAACTGCATAGAGAAAATTCTATTAGGGATATTAAATAAACGGCTGGTAAGGTGGATACATATTTTGAAATCAAGATTATTTATCGAACCGCCAAAGGAATGGTAAAGATCGGTCGCAACGGTGATGGGCAGCACTTCACAGGTACAGAGTATGTCATAGTCGCGCTTGACCGACTTCTTTCTTGTTTTTTTTCGGAATGTTGCCAACAAACGTTTTCTCTGCTGAAAAGATTGAAAGTTAACCTTTTGTTATCCCCCTTTTTCACCTCCCCATTAAAAAAAAAAAGATTTTTTATTTAAACTTAATAAAACAGAACGCTATGCTAGATTATGCAGTGGTGTAAGCATGGGTAAGTATCTTAAGGAACTCATCAGCTAAATAAAACTGGTTTAAAACTCTTGAATCCAAAAACTCGTGACAAAAAGTAAATTGTTTGATCAAGAAATTAACTTTAATAAGAATATTTATTCCGTTCTTACTTTTGAAATCGAGCAGACAGGCTTAGAATTCTTACTTTTTCTCGGTGTAAGTTAATGAGAAGTAATGTGATTAGTAGTGTAAGATGGGTAAGATCTTTAGCACTCATCAACTAGCGGGGGAAACTGTGTGATTCATATGAGACATGGTGTGGCAGCTTGTAGGTTACCCCATTGCGTGCCGCTGATGACTGCTGTCCAGACTTGGTACTACTACTTTGTTGCATTGTATACTACCTAAGGCTTGGTAAGTATAAATCTCCTTGTCTTAGCCCCAGGAGCTTTCAGTTAAAGCCTTGAGTGCCCTGTTTCTCTCACTTCTTGGGGTCATCTTTCAGCGAGATGACAGGCTTTTAATAGCTTCTGACTGCTCGTATTTCCTCCATTTGTTGTTCTAATAGCTAAGAAGAAAGAAGAGATAGACTGGCATAAAATTTATATAGATATATTAAACAATTCTTGTCTAGATCAAGAAAGAAAGCTGCATCGACTGGATGGGTGTCCACAGATGGGACTTTTTCAACACTTGAAGAGGTGTCTGCATATTGTGGCATTACTTGAAGTGCAGTTTATCTGAGTTTTACCAGAATTCTCAAAGGAATGTTTATATTCTCCAAGTTCTTGTTTCCTTACAACTCTTTGTGCCTGACTTCGTAGTGCTTAGCATATCCTAGTAGTCCACTGATTGCCCGTTTGGCTGTCAACGAATACATGTTACGTCTATTGTGGCGTGTTCCAGCTCTCTGTAGCAAACATCTCCGCCTTTTACATTACACAGCTGCTTCTAGATCCAATCTTTCCCTTTCCTTCCTTTTTCAAAAAAAAAATTGCACACAATTTTTAAGTTTTTCTTCTAATATCTAATTTTTTTGTTTAATGGGGGGATTTGGCCAGGTTTGGCGGCGCATACTTTTATATTTTTTGGTAAACATTACTTCTCCTTCTGGTCCTTCTGCTACTTCCTCGCCTGAATTTACAAGTAATTAATTAAAACCTAAGCTATTAAAAGTCCGAGTTACTTAAACAAGAAGATGCACAAGAGCAAAAAAAAGATAAGAAACAGGCTTAAAAAACAGACTGGACTTAAACTAGAGACGAACTCAAAACTAAACACAGATTAAATACAGATAAAGATACGGGTACACAGCTACGGATACGGATACATTTAGATTAAATAACTACGTGTTGTGATGCGGCGCTATAAACACCCAGCCGTCGTTCTCCACGGAATCCGAGGTGTTGTTGCCTCCAGCCCCAACTGTTGTTTCAGTCTGGCTGTTGATCGGCACTGGATTGGACTGTAGGCGTAGGGGATTGTGGGATTGTGCTTGTCGTGAGGCGGGTAGCTTCTCCCACTGCTGTTGCAGATTGTTGTACAGACTTTGAAGGCCCTCCTGGCAATGGAAATGGAAATGGTCTTAATATGTATAATCTTTATAGAAGAATAGCAGTTATTACCTTATCCTGGATCTTGCGCAACAGTTCCTGTTTCTGTTCCCTTTCCGTTCGATCCATTTGCACTATGAGCTTCTCCTTAAAGTCCTGCGCATAGTACAGATTTGTATCCACGCTTAGATACTCTTTGGCCATGTGACGATGATCGCGATAAATGGACTGGGATTCGGCATTGTTTGGTATGGGCGGTTCTGGTTGCAGTTCGGGATCTAGTATCTCGGCTAGTGACTGCTCGGTACCATCATTCTCATCGGCATCCACATCCAATGAGAGATCCTCGTCCTCGTGATGTGTGGGTGGAGGGGCGTGGCTTAAGAGGCCATTCGAATGGTTATTGATGTTGTTGTTGTTGTTATTGTTGGTTAGATCGGTGGTGGTCATGATCACCGGTTTGGTATCGGTGACGGTGAGTCGCTCGCGACCATCGCTCTTGGCTGGAATGGATAAAGATTTGGTAAATTAACTAGCAAATCGGAGGTTTATGGGGCTTATTTTTAAGCATATGACTTCGAAACTGTCTCAAAAGAGCAGCAAACGGACGTCGACCTGCTTGCCTTGACGCGCGGAATGCGAATGGGGTATTTTGCAAGCGAGAAATTAACTTTAAAGCAAGTTTTGGCTCAGGAAAGAACAGAAAAATGATGAAAATTTCAAAATAATAATGTAAACGGCAGCAAACGTACGTCGACCTGCTTGCCTTGATGCGCGGAATACGAATGAGCTCTTATGCAAGCGAGGAAGTAACTTTAGAGCACGGTTTCGCACAAGGAAAACACAAAAAAAAAGAGAAAACTTAAAAAACATTCTTTAAAATTCTTCTAGACGACAAAATCAGTGAATTTTATTTGCTGAAATTGTTTTCTTGTTTCGTGAACAAAATAAAGTCTATATTAAGACAGCAAACGGACGTCAACCGGCTTGCCGTCATTTTTAACATCTCAGTTTACATGCAAGAGAAAAAAGTAAGTAAGACAGCAAACGCGCTTCAACGAGCTTGCCTTGATGCGCGGAATACGGAACCTAAGGGACCCAAGGTATACTTATTTCAAGCGGTTATAAGTGGCCAAGCGAAACGGACACTAAAGATTGTCCAGAAGTTTCCCAAAACATGTTGTAGTCAAGGTTTCTTATTGCTCTTTGCTTTCGAGACTCAGCTTTCGCTCGTAGCACTTGATTCTTAGCTCTTGGTTCTGAGCTGAAAACCGTACAGGGAACGAAAACCCTCATACCCCCTTTTTTTCTAAGCTGCGATTGATTTTAAGATACCATTAAATTACTGGGATTTGAACTGGGATCAGTACCTCAAAGTCTGAACATCTTGGCGCTCACGACTATCAAGCGCTTGCGCGAATACGCGAACAATTCATAGTAAAGAAGTTAGCCATAAGCACTTAGCAGTTAGGAACTCAAGCAAGTAGCTTTATAGCCCAGTGGGAAGACTATTGCTTCAGGGTAGAGAGACCGCAGCCGGCTGAGCTGAGAGCCTCATTCGAGAGTCTGAAACGACTCGTGAGCCACAGCTCTTAACTCTAAGCTGAGACCAGCCGAAACCTATAATATCAACTCTCGAGCGAGAGCCGAACTGCCGCTCTTAGTTCAGAGCCTAGAGCTACTAACCTTTTGCTACTCTCGGCTCTAAATTAAAAAAAAAAAATAAAAAAAAATTTTTTTTTGCCTCCGATACGAGGGCTGTTCAAAAAGTAATGAGACTTCAAAGTTGGTGGTGAAAAAAAGGTGTCGTCACGTCGGCCACGATTCCGGGTCTCCGGAGCGTCCGAAATGAAAAAAAAACGGGGTTATAATCAGTATAGATGTAATTCTCGGCTGAACCTCAAACTTAATTTTGTGATTTTTTTGACAAAATGGCGGCCATTCAAAAAAAAATTTCAATTTCGGGCTTTTTTTTTGTAGTTTAGTGTAAAAAAAAAATAGTAAACAATTTTTTAAAATTATGGTCGAGGTTCAGCCGAGAATGGTGACAATTCTGCGTCGATTCCACTTTGTTTCATGAAAATCGGTTCAGTTGAACTGGAGATATCATGGCCGCCAGTTCGAAAACGTGGTTTCGAGATAAACGCGTTTAAAGTTTGAAGTAATTTTTTTGGAAAAAAAAATTAAAAATGTTTAAGTTTTGAAGAGCTGACAACTCTCCGTCGAATTCACTTTGTTTCATCAAAATCGGTCCGGTAGAACCGGAGAAAACTTAACGCATAGGTCAAAATACGAGGGTTTAAAAAATAGTTGCTCAATGAGAAGACCCCTTAAGTTTGCAGTTGCTTGGGAATTTAGGTCACATTGGGTCACTAAAAGGACTATATCTCTAAACTAATTCGAGTTTTCGAAAATCCTTTTGGGGGGATATTTTTGAATATCCAAGCTATAAATAAATGCAAAAAAACAAGTCGAGTCAGAAAAAAAAAGTTGCTCAATGAGAATACCCCCTTTAAGGATCCCTTTTTGGAAACTACGAAAGGGAGTTCCTCCGATTGAGTTATTCCTAGTGACCGTGTTGCATGAAAGTTGTGTCATTATTAGTGTTAAGTTCTTCACTAGATTGAAGAATTAAACAACAAGTTTGGTCGAAATCAGACATCTATATATTTTATTGATCCCATAGAAAAGTAAGGTCCAAAAGTAGTCTTAGTTAGAAAAACTTTTTGTTTTCAATGGAATAAATATAAATTAACAAAATTTTGGGAGAGAAGTTAACTTCCCCAATTTTTGTTCTTACATCTGTTCACGTTTACTGCTTATATCGATGATCATACATCGATATTCAAGATAATATCTAACAATTCCAATTCAATTCTCACATCTCTTAAATTTAGCATTGTTCTTTTTACTTAATGACTGTTTAAAACGACCTTTATATCTTTAACTTGTAGTTTTTACAGGCTCGAGGTCTTACTATGTTATTGACATAGCTTCATGAAACGTCCGATCAACCTGAAGCCTCCTTTTTGTGTTGTGTGCCTCCTGTTTAAAGCTATGTCAATAACATAGTAAGACCTCGAGCTTTAAAATATTAATTTATAAAAACGCTCGGCACTGCGTTGTTGTTCGAAAACTTAATAAAAATAGTTTCATTTAAAACAACAAAAAACTCCTGTTTGTATATACAAACATTTTGGTCTTTGTACCAGAGCGGCGGCCGTTGGCTGCACCTGAGGGCAAAGTCCAAAATAGGCCGCCCACACTTACAAAAGGGAAATGGCTGTCTTAAGTGTCTTTTTGGTGTTTTGCGCGCAAAGCTGCCCTTTGGAATTCCCAAACGGTTTTGCCGTCGCAGGCATGGAGAGACTGCTGTTGGGACAGACATTTTCAGGCTGAAGATCGCTGATGAGTGAGGTTGGTCCCTCATGAAACGTCGTCCGATCAACCTGAAGCCTCCTTTTGTTGTGTTGTGTGTCCTCTCTGTTTAAAGCTATGTCAATAACATAGTAAGACCCTCGAGCCTGTAAAAACTACAAATTGTTCTTTTTAGTGAAAGCCACTCCTTTGGAGCTGCCGGAACTGATGAACTGTTTGCGCCATCTATTCCTTTCATGATTTGGTAGTCTAAAGTATGAATTGGTCAGCCGATAGGAGCGATTTCTTTGTACTGCTAAGGAAGGTGCTAAGTCTATGTCTCTGCTGATGAAGCTCAATTTGTTGCTTAGAATTAAACAGCCTTGTGTTTGGCACCTTTCTCTACCTGTTCATTACTATCATCCTCTGGCACTGCAATCTTTGCGCGATTTCAACTACAAATCTGGTTTAAAATAGCAAAATTTTAGCGAAAGTGAAAAGTGAAGCACAAAACTTTTGATATAATGCTGAGAATTTCAGGCATGCTCTCAGTTTTTGCGATTTCAAACCGGTTTTTCGGACCTTATTTGCTATCGAATGGTAAAACTTTATGCGAAAGTGATAAGTATACAATTTTAGTTAGAGAAGTAAAAGAATGATCCATCTTAATCAAAAAAAAACCTACTATATATAATCCAGCAACTGTGCAGATCGCTTGTCTGTTTGGTGGTTATCAAGGCGCGAGTGTCGCACATTTTTGTTTTGATTTTCTGTTTTGCAGTTGTTGAAACTAAATGTGTAGGGTCTAAAAACGAGGAGGAGTTCATTTTTAAGTGAATCTGCGTCAGTTGAAGAATCCTCTCTCTCTCTCTTTGTCTTTCTGTATGCGAGATGACGTGTTTTCCCCACGATTTTCCCCCTAGAGAAACACAAAACAAAACACACACACACACACACAGTCACAAGAATCTCGAATCTTAGCAGTTCGCTTGAATGGCAAATGTTTATTTGCTCGATTTTCCAATGTAAATAATTCGAATTTATTTATGTTTTAAAATCTTTGTAATATTTTGACGTTGACGACGACAATTGACGAACTTTCGCACGATGCGTTGCTCGGGATTTCAGTAACATATCGAGGCACTCAAGACGGCACGGCCTCGAACGCAGACTGAGCAAACTTCAAGGGGATCGAGCTTTGTGTGTGGCTCCGGAAACAAGGCAAGGCAAGGCAAAAGGATGAAGAGGGGAAGAACGAGCAGCCGCTAAAACAGCAGCAGATTGCCAGTCGATGACGCGTCTAGGAAAACTGTGCCATCATTGGGGGAAAATGGGATGGCGAGGGGGTAGAATGGGATGCTTAATAAAGTGCTGACCTGGTCAAATGGGGAATAGTAAAGAGTGTGAGAAGGACATTAGGAGCAGTTAGATGGCAAAGAAGCGGGAATATAGGGCAAAATGGAAAAAACACGAATATAACAAGAAGAAAAAAGGACTGTAGAATGGCAGAGAACAGGAGGCGAAAAATTATAGGAAGTTAAATTCAATAGGCCGAAGTTTTGTATACCCTTGCAGCTTCCATTGAAAACAAACAAGTTTTTCTAACTAAAACTACTTTGACCTTACTTTTTCTATGGATCTATACTATATAGATGTCTGATTTCGACCAAACTTGGTGAAA
Organism: Lordiphosa collinella; assembly: GCA_018904265.1. NCBI lineage: Eukaryota > Metazoa > Arthropoda > Insecta > Diptera > Drosophilidae > Lordiphosa > Lordiphosa collinella. Next base: position 1,624 of record JAEIFV010000340.1, on the reverse strand, counting down.
TCTTGGAAAAGCACAATACACTATTAATTACGAAAATTGGAGGCGATCCCATTTAAAACTAAAAGTTTTTCTCACTAGAACTTCAATTTCGACCGATTGTTCCAATGGGAGCTATATGCTATAGTCAGCCGATTTTGGTAAACTTTGTAGAATTGTGTAAAAGTATATAAAATAAGTGTATGCCAATGATAAGGACGTTTTCATAAAAAACAAAAAAGTTTTCTTCACTCGAATTATTTTTTCGACCGATTGTTCCCTATGGGAGCTATAGGCTATAGTCATCCGACTTCGATTAAACTTTGAAATTGTGTGATGGTATTTAAGATAAATGTATGCCAATGATAAGGAACGTTTTCATTAGAAACCACATGTTTTTCTCTAGAACTGGTTTTTCGACCGATCGTCCCTATGGCAGCTATATGCTATAGTCATCCGATTTTGACCAAACTTAGTGAAATCATGAGAAAGGATAGTAAACTAAGAAATTCGTACTTTGGAGGCGTTTCCATTAAAAACAAACTGTTTTTCTCACAAAGACTAGTTTTTCGACCGATCGTTCAAATGACGCTTATATGCTATAGTCATCGATCAGATCGATTCGACAAAATGTGCAGTGTGCTATTAAAACTGTTGAAAGTTTGGTGAAGATAGCTTTCAAACTGACGGAGGAGATAGCATAAAAACAGACAGACGGACAAAGCTAAATCAACAAGCTCGTCATGCTGATCAAGAATATATATACTTTATGTGGTCGGAGATGCTTCCTTCTATACGTTGCAAACATCGGATATTTTATAATACCCTCTGCAAGGTATAAAATGGAACGTTGGAAGGAAGAAAAAAGAAGAAAATGCTTAGATGAAGGAAGGTAGGAAAGAATGAACTAAGGAAAGATGGACGATGAAAAAGGAAGGAGGAGGAATGGAAGAAGAGGAAAGAAATAGGGATAGAGGAGGGAAGAAGGAATGTATGAAGGCTAGAGGAAGGCAGAAGGAATTAAAGAAGAGGGAAATGAAGAGACGTAAGAAAGGAAGGAAGGGCAGCCTTTCGGTGAAAGAAGGAAGGAAGGCAGTATAGAAGGGAAAAATGAAACAAGACTGGAAGAAAAGAAACTAGGAAGAACAGAAGAAAGACATTAAGTAAGGAAATAAAGAGGGAGGATTGAACTAAGAAATGAGAAAGCATAACCAGCCACCCTCACACATTTTTGTTGGCACAAGTTTTGCGGGCCGGGTGGCTCAGCGGCTAGTGTGCGCGACCGCTGTGCATGAGGTCGTGGGTTTGATCCCGCCTCGGAACATCTAATGAAAGTTTTTTTTTGAATGAACTTTACACCCGGTCACCCTCTCTGCTGTTGTCGCAGCTTTGCAGTAATTAGCCATGAAAGCTTCTCAAACTGCCCTTCGGATTCGGCGTTAAACTGTTGGTCCCTTTCTCTTGTGCTAAAATTAGAAGCTGCACAAGCCAAAAGAGATTGACAGAGGCTCGGCACTTTTTGGCCCTTTTTATGGGGCTATTAAATCTTGACAAGCTAATTTTACTTTACAAGTTTTGCGATTTGAAGACCAAATCTGGTCGAAACCCCGGTTTCAATTCGCCAACATTGGCGAAAGCTTAAAGTGGG